>JAWZYT010000217.1:777500-855000 GCA_034508575.1 Petrolisthes manimaculis
TGTAGATAATGCAATGAGGCTAGTGCATTAGGATATAGACACCGTAGACTTATACTGCTACGCTGGACTTACGCTCGCAATATTTCGAAAGATTATTTGGCTAAAGTGAGTGCAACCGCCAATTATATTCATTACACACGAACATATAACACTATTCCATACTGAAATATACATAAATACAATAGTACATATTTGCCGTGTGGGATTTATATACATATTTTCCCAACAAACTACTATAAAACAAAGATAAACTAATTTACGTTTTTTCCCACAACCAAAACCCCGGATTCCCAGTGGTCTCCCCCAAGATGGAAGGGGTTAGGGAATATGTATAAACCAAGTGGTTTCCAATCAATATTATGCTCACTAATGAATAGAACAAGTAAAAATAGGCAGGAACAACTTAAAAACAACAAAAACATGTGGAACTTGTATGTAGAATTACCTAAATTAGTTCAAAACACACAATAAAACATTGCAATCTGAAAACCTTCGAGTCGAAAGCAGATTTAGACAAACGTTTGACTATTACCGAAAATAGCCTTAGAATGGTCTAACTAAGTAAATAATGAAGGTAGAAAATAGCCTTAGAATGGTCTAAATAATGAAGGTAGAAAATAGTCTTAGAATGGTCTAAATAAGTGAATAATGAAGGTAGAAAAACTGTACACAATAACTACCGGTAATTCATTCAATATTTACCAAATTATTCTTTTTCATTATATATTGCATGTCCATTTTATCTATAGAAGGCACATGGCCACGGAGAAACAGATAAGAAAAATACAACTAAATAGGCCATATTCAAGAACATCCGTGGTGTATACGATGGTGTGGTACTGTACGACGGCTCTCTAGTTTGTATGTGGAGTCATCGTATCGGTACCATGCCATCGTATGCACCACGAATGTTTTTTTACTATGGACCATGAGGTGTTGAGTACTTACAGTTGTTGTTGTCAGAATGTCAGTGTTGCCAGGGCCAGGGGAGGTTGTTCTCAGTGTTGCCAGAAGTTACAGTTATCAGTGATGCTGGCAATATATTATTGATTAAATATAGCGTTATATAACTTCTATAAAACAAAAGAAAATAAAATATAAATAAGATTAATTAATTAAAGGAGACATGGAACAACAGCAAAGGATAAAACAAATAAGATATGTGCCTTTGAAAAGGCTACACACCCTTGTTCTTGTTCTTTGCTGTTACAGGAACCCCGGGTGTTTATTCCAGGGTTGGCCTTTGTATCGGCAGCTCCTGTAAATAGAAATAATAATAATAATAATAATAAAAAACGCATATCTATTCACTCTCTACATCTTGCATACCCCATTTTCTCCAAGAAATCTTTCACAGCACCAATCATCTCATCTGTGCTCTGCTCACACAAACCTAACAGTAATATCATCCATTCTCTCCCTGTTAATTCCATTCCATCACATTCCATTTCAGTCAAGATGATCTGCATCATCTCTGTTCTGTCTCTCTCATACTTCTCACATCCCAGCATCACATGTTCTACCGTTTCATCCTCTCCTGTGTCACACATCTGGCATACCTTGCTTTGGGATTCAGACCATCTATAACTTCTTGCATTCACCTCCATACATTGTGCTCTGGCTCCCAAGAGTAGATCACCACCCAGACTTCCCTCATACCACTTCACACATACATACTCTATCACCACCCAGACTTCCCTCATACCACTTCACATACTCTGGACATTCTTTCCTTTTGTTCCATTTCATTTTTCCACTTTCTTAACCCCAGGCATTTCACTTCTTTATCAATCTCACTTTTCCACTTTCTTGCATCCCAGTCTAACCCCTCTCTATTCCTGCTCATTATTTGCCACTCATGCATAATTCCTCTAACTACCATACCATTCATATATACCATTCTCTCACACTTCTTTCCCCATATGCTATTTCTAATGTTCCACATATAAACCTTCCTTGCCATTCTTGTATGCTCCACTCGTTCCAGTCTTACTATATATCTAAGAGTTACTTTCACCAGTCTTTCTCTGAATGTACTCCATCCCATATCACCTCTCAAAGCTGCTATCGCTGCATACCTTGGTGCATTCAGTGCCATTAAGGCGCGTCACCGTCATCACCGTCACCGTTAGTGACGTCACGAACACGACGACCGCTCGCTTTGGAGGGGATGAGCACCGTCAACGGTGACGGTGTTGTTGTTGTTGCCTACCCACACTAGCCTACCAGCACGAGAACAAGATGGACATGGACATGGACTTGGACAACGATATTATTGTTGCTGCTCTTCTTCTACTTGACCAAGAAAACCGCCCAGCTAGACCAGCAAGACAGAGAAGGAGAAGGAGAATGTGGTCACGCCAGCTACTGCTGGAGAGACCTCTGAGAGGAGAACACCGAGTATTGATGGAGGGAGAGAAGAGGATTGATGTGGACAGTTTCCACGGAGCCTACCGCATGACCCCAACCACCTTCGAGGAACTCCTGCAGCTAGTTGGTCCTCACATTGAAAAACAAGCAACAACGTTTAGGGATCCAGTCGGTGCACCAGAACGCTTAGGAATTACACTAAGGTATGTCGAATTGTTGATCAACTCCGTGCCCTTTGCTGCCAGGCCACTGTAAAATTTTACCATCTAGCCAAACTCAGACTTCACAACATAACCTCATAATTCTTCTAACCGAAATAAGTTTAGCCAAAGCTTCTGATTTAGGAGTTTCTGCCAAATACTGTTGAACTGAGAAGTATAATTGCATTTCAATTATTTAAATCATAACTAATTATTTCAGAGTTTGAAATGGCCATTTCATCAAAATTATCATGTAAAAATATAGAAAATGCCATAAAAGAAAATTACACTTGAGTAAAAAAGTATATCTCCCTCAGGTATTTGGCTAGCGGCATGAGCCAGAAGGATGTGGCCAGGTACTTCTGTGTGGGGACTGCAACAGTATGCAAAATTATCAGGCAAGTGTGCCAGGCTATATGGGACGTGCTTGGTCCGATGTTCCTGCCCAGGCCCACTCCTGATGACTGGAAAAGAGTTGCTGAGGAATTTGGTAACAAATGGAACTTCCCTAATTGCCTAGGTATGTATTGAGTAAAAATTATATATCTATTTTACAAGAACTGAACTGACCACCATGCTAATACAAATTAGGTTTAAAACTTTTCCCAATACTTTCCTGAAATTTTGGTGGTGATATCTGTTATCATTCAGAAGTTAGGTTTGGACATTTTCCAGAAACTGGGGCACAAGGACTACGGTTTATTTAAATATGCCTTTTATTGTGAAGTGAATGTACTGTACAGACTGGTGCCAACACAAATTTAACCTATCAAATAGTCAGCCAAAATTTAAAGTCAAATTAAAGAGATATTTTTTAGACTCATATTAATTTAAATTTCAATGTTAAATAATTATTCAATACATATATGAGGCTCCCGCCGCGAGAGGGATGTAAGCGACAAATTTGAAAAAATTGAGTTAGGCACGGATCCGGTTGCTAAAAGGGCATAGAATTCATGTGGAAGTGGTGTCATAGGCAAAATCGACCATCTGGATGGGTACAACAAGGCCTAAAGTTCACTCATTGTTAAGTTCTCGCTCCGCCGCCAGACAGAGCTATCTCCAGAGGCGACGAGGCAGCGCGGGCACCAATCAGTGCGGAGTATAGGGAGCGGCCATAGCTCTAGCCAATGAGCACGCGTCCTCCCGCCAGCTGATGATCCACACGTGCGAGTTAAAGTCCAATGTTTTCGTTCGTGATTCCATCAATTTCCCTATATTAATGGATTAATTATTGCAAACCAATATTGAAAACAATAAGGAATAGACACTAATACACTTGTAAGAGATAAATACATCAATGTCAATGCATATTAGTTATAAAAAGAGACTAAAAGTCAGATTTTCCTATAGTGATCGAATCTTTAAGAAACATTGACTATGAATTCTGAGGAATTCTGAGGAACTGGTTGAACAATGCTGGCGGGAAAGCAGCTGCACACATACACCGCTTCAAACAAGCGTCACTTTTTCTCCCATTCACGCCTTTCACGCCCATCCAATTCTGCCACCATGTCTTCCACACGCCGCCACACGCACAAAACTTGATATTAAGGAATATAAATTACATGGCCAAAAAGAAGAAGGATAGGCGATTCCAATGGTATATAATAGATCCCCCTTCTGACCGTTTTCAATGGTGTAATCATAAGGAAACTTTGAGCGCATTTTTCTCAAAACTAGTCGGGTGGCGCTTACAGCCCTCTCGCGGCGGGAGCCTCATATACATACCATACATATTTATTGCTGTTTTGTAGCAGTGTCCGGCTAGGTCCCGGTTAGGTCATGGTAGTTTAACAAGGTTAGGTGCCATTGGTTGCTCTGGTTAGGTGCCGGTAGTTTGCTCCAGTTAGGCCCTGGTTAATTTATTACGGTTATTTCCCAGTATTTTGCCCAGGTTAGATCCCAGAAGTCTGTTGCGGTCTAGGCAAAATCTACAAGAAACCATTGCATATAAATATCTGGGCATACAGTACTTGATAGTACTGTTAAACTGTATTTTTGCAAATGATTGTAGATTACATTAGTTTGATCATGTAAATACGGTAATATTAATATATGGTTGCAATGACTTGTCTGTGCTTGCTAAAAACATATTACAACCAAATTACATATTCTCACCAAAGGAGGTAGAAGGGATGGGTGACAGTGGAGGAGGTGAATCCATCAGAGGCTCCAAAACCTCTGCTTCCACTAAATGGGACTCCATACACTTACACGCATCACTGGAGTCATCGAATTGTCTATCACAGTATACACATGTTGTCCTGGAAGTGAGGGATATAATGTAGTATCCTACTACTATGGTTGGAAACAGCTGAAAGGAAGAGAATAAACTGTCTGCATTTATTAATGTCCACCTATAATTTCCTAACAATTAAAACATTGCATGCCTATTTTTTCTGGTCTTAATTCTATTTTCCATATTGTGAGCAGATGACTGTTTTTTTACCAGAGTTGCCCGGACCTAACCTACTAATCAAATAAAGACCGATGCAGATTACGTGTATCTAACCAGGCAACTTACCGGAACCAAAGTCGTTATTGATACAGAATACCGTTATGAACTAAATTACTGCAATCATATTTGAAATACACATGAAGGTGGACCTCTTATATCCTACAGTGATACTGTGTTTAAGTCAGAACTGGTGAAAGTCAAAGTCCATTCCTGTATTTGAAGATTGATTAAAAACAGAAAAAGTTGGCATGATTCTATAGTTTTACCAAGAACTGATTTACAATAAAGTACAATACTTCCCTTCACCTTAATAATATTACATAATTATCAAGAATGGGTCACATAACCCCTAAGCAATCCATATAATCTCATATAAGTTAAATTAGATATGAGAACATAAAAAAAAAAAAAAAAAAAAATTATATCATTATCGTGATTCTCCAGGTTTTAACAATTACTATTTTAGTAGAAATAGTAGACTAATAGGAACTCTACACCTGCTCTAATCTGTCATTGCTATACTTAAAGCCTTATTTGTGTTGCTATCGCTCTATTTTACAGCCTGTTGCACCTACAATTCATGTATTATTATACTATTAACTTACTTGTCATATCTTTAATGGCCGACATATTTACTGCTATACTTCTCGTATCCTTTCCAAGCTGCCCGAATCACTGGTCTGAGGCGAGCTTGGATGGATACGTGGTTGGTCTTGGTTTCAGTGGTTGGCAGCAGGGTCCAACTTGGTGGATCGACGAATCCTTTTGACCGACCAGAACAGTTCCGCTTGCTTTGGCTTGGTTTCACCCAAGCGAACTTCGTATCCGATTGACGTCCAGATGACGGCTTAAGTGTGAGAACAGAGGAGATTGTGAAATGTATTATGTATGTAGGTGTGACATAAATTATAGAACTTTCCTTGTCTTAGATATAGAGAAAGCTTATGACAGGGTTGATAGGAAGATGCTATGTAGAGTCTTAGGCGCGGCTTCCACTAGCCCGTCACCGTCATCACCGTCACCGTTAGTGACGTCACGAACGACGGCTGAAATGGAAATCAAGGGCCCGGGAGCTCCGGCCCATCACGCTGACGGCCACCAGCAAAAGATGAATAATTTCATCTTTTGACGGAGTGACGGCGGCGGTGTTGACCACCATCGATGGTGTTGGATATCTTGGATATTATGAAAATATGAATATTAAACAATTGCACACAGAAAAAGATATGAGATCACATTAGTCATATAAATATTTAAATGTATTTACATAAAGTGTGTGCATTTAGAAAATAATATAATGTATCATCTAAACTATAATTATGCAATATGCACATTTCTTTACCACAAAATATTATAGAATAATTTTTCCCACCAGAACATTACTATTAAAAAAAACACGATATGAGTTTTTTAATTAAAGGGGTGCGGGAAAATAGGACAGACTTGGGGGGGGGGGGTGCGGGAATAGGGGGACAGGCTTGTGGGGGGTAGAAAACCTGTCCCCTTATTCCCGCACACACCCCTATACCTCCTCCAAGCCTGTCCCCCTACCCTCTCACCCCCCCAAGCCTGTCCTCCCCCTATTCCCACACACCCCAACCCCCCCAAAGCCTGTCCCCCTATTCCCGCACCCCCTTAAAGGGACCCTGTGATATTGTCAGAAAATTGAAAAAAATAAATGAGTCCTTCAAATATTGCCACGACACACACACACATAAACACACACACATAAACATACACACAAACACACACACACACACACACATAAGCAAACACACACACACACATAAACACACACACATACACACATAAACACACACACATACACATACACACACATAAACATACACACAAACACACACACACACACATAAACATACACACAAACACACACAAATAAACAAACACACACACACACACACACACACATAAACATACACACATAAACACACACACACGCACATACACACACATAAACATACACACAAACACACATAATCACACACACACACACACATAAACACACATACACACACACAAACACTCACACACATGAACACACATAAACACACATAAACATACACACAAACACACACACACATAAACACACACACATGAACACACAAACACACACACGCACACACTTTAAAAATTTCACCCACATCAATATTACTCTTTTATTTTTGTTGACATTACCAGAAATTAATTTGACTCATCCTGGTGGATTTTAAATCGAAAAATGATGTACAATACATGCATTGAAATAAATAGCTTATACTTTTATATTATGTACATGCATTGAAATAATTATCTTATACTTTTTATATTCTGTACATGCTTTGAAATAATTATCTTATACTTTTTATATTATGTACATGCATTGAAATAATTATCTTATACTTTTTATATTATGTACATGCTTTGAAATAATTATCTTATACTTTTTATATTCTGTACATGCATTGAAATAATTATCTTATACTTTTTATATTCTGTACATGCATTGAAATAATTATCTTATACTTTTTATATTCTGTACATGCCTTGAAATAATTATCTTATACTTTTTATATTCTGTTTCCAGCCAAATGTTTCTCATGACTGACAAACACATTAATTTGTGAGTCAAACTTCGCCGAATGTAAATGCAGTAAATTCATTTCATATATTTATATTATTTTTTTATGATGACAAACTACAAATTAACTTCTAATTATACTGAATTTTGTCATGAGTGACGGTAAACATATTGCCTTCTATAAAAATATTATATTTATCTTCCTACACGAGTATACACTTTTTTAAAAATATCAACAGATGTTTTCGCTGGTTGATTATAAGAGTGTGTGTGTGAGTGTCTCATATATTATCATTTTTTACAACAAGTTGAAATTAATCACCACTTTTTCTAATGGAGTATTCAGGCGTCCCACTTTTTTTCTGATGGTTGATTTAGGTGTACAATATTGTTAATGCAACGTAGCCAACACCAACATATTGGGTTATCAAATAATATCATAAATTGTATTATTATCATCATTATTATTATTATTATTATTATTATTATTATTATTATTATTATTATTATTATTATTATTATTATTATTTATTATTATTATTATTATTATTATTATTATTATTATTATTATTATTATTATTATTATTATTATTATTGGGTTATCAAATAATATCATAAATTATGTATAGGATACATGTTAATTTTTAGCCTCCATAGATTTAATTTTATATTAATTAATTAGTAAATTTTAGAGTAAAGTGTATGTTATTGATGGGTTATTTTTATTGGTCCAATGAAGCATTTCCCAAACTGGGGGAAATTTTAATCTAGCAGGGGAGAAATAATTACTAGAGCAATAAAACAAAACAAAATAAAACACACACACCCACAAACACACACACACAGGGTAACTACCATCTTTTAATTTACTACACACACACACACACATACACACACACACACACACACAAACACACACACATAGGTTAACTACCATCTTTTAATTTACTACACACACACACACATATACACACACACACACACACAAACACACACACATAGGTTAACTACCATCTTTTAATTTACTACACACACACACACACATACACACACACTAACACATGTTAACTACCATCTTTTAATTTACTACACACACACACACACACACACACACACACACACACACACATATATACACACACATACACATGTTAACTACCATCTTTTAATTTACTACACACACACACATGTTAACTACCATCTTTTAATTTACTACACACACACACACACACACATGTTAACTACCATCTTTTAATTTACTACACACACACACATGTTAACTACCATCTTTTAATTTACTACACACACACACACACACACACACACACACGTTAAGAACCATCTTTTAATTTACTACAAGCAGCTACACACTACTTAAAACAATAACATCATAATATGTGAACGTGAAAACATTAGACAGTAAATTGTTTGAGATACCCATATGTGGATGATTATTACTGACCACTACTGTATAGTTGGACACAGGAATTCGTGGTACAGCCTAAGTGAAAGATGGTCAATTTCTCCCAATATCAAGTTCTTTAGTGCCAAATAGGAGACACCAGGGGCAGAAGACAGTATTGAGGATGGTAATAAATATCAAGTTCCTGATAATAGACATTGGTTACTCAAATGAGACAAGTATATTTCACCTGGGCTGTACCACCCATTCCTGTGTCCAACTGTACATATAAAGGGAGAAATCTGGATGGTTGAACTGGGTACAGGGGCAAACGACAGAAAACAATGAATGGAATCAGGCTGGACCCTATCTCATTTTTAAAAGACTATTTCCCTGTTCTAGTCACAAGTTCAACTCATGTCTTCCATTCTTTTTAATGGGACAATTCACTCTTGTTAATTAAATTGAAGCTCATCCATTCCAGAGAGTGACAGAAAAATAATAATATGGATAATATTATTTATTTTCCCTCTCTCTGTCTCTCAATTCCTTGGAGTGAGAGAGAGAGAGAGGGAAAGAGAGTATGAGTGAGTGAGCGAGAGGGAGGGAGAAAGAGAAAGTATGAGTGTGTATGTGAGAGGGATAGAGAGAGTGAGAGAGAGAGAAATAATAATAATAATAATAATATTTCTTTTTTTTCTTTCTCACTCTCTCTCCCTCTCTTTCTCTCACTCTCTCTCTCTCAAATGGTGGTCTCCTGTTGCTTGGAATAGTCTGCCAGTATTCAGTTGCTCCACAATTATCAACACAAAAATTTCCTCTTAATAAACCACCGATTTTTTGTTCATTCTGACTCAATCATTGATAACAAAGTACAGTACATTTTCAATCCTGTAACACTAAAATTATATCATTCCTGTTGTCCATCACTGGTTGCAGTCCACTGGTGATACATACTCCCTGACCAGACACTCACACACACACACACACCCTACATTGGAACTCAGCCTCTATAGGTGTACTGGGTGTGTGGAAATGAACCACACATATACACACACACACACACACCCTACATTGGAACTCAGCCTCTATAGGTGTACTGGGTGTGTGGAAATGAACCACACATACACACACACACACACACACCCTACATTGGAACTCAGCCTCTATAGGTGTACTGGGTGTGTGGAAATAAACAATACCAGGCAATGGGAAGTTTTCTGTTCCTCAAACTCTGGTCAGAAATTATGTGTCACGTGTGTACAGTCGGTAGTATAAGTTCGCTTCATTTCCACCTACGCTATGTATTAGTTATAATTATATAGTGATGTTGCAACACAATGTTTAGCTGCGGCCTAAGCCGAGAGCTCTAGGTCTTATCGTAATTATTGTTCTTGTTCTTCTTCTTGGGGCGACAACTTCTAAAATGGTTCAACTCACTCACTCACTCACTCACTCACTCACATCCATTTTCTTTTACCGACATTGAATCATTTTTTCAACCGAGAGGGGGTTCAACCGAGGGGTTCACCCTCAATAAAAAGGTTCATTTTCAAAATTTCAATATAACCATATGAATACGAAAATCCAGATAAAACATAATTAATATTTTTGAGACCTTTACATATGGCTATTTTATTATTTCACTTGAATCATTAAGAGCCGGAGCTTTTGAAGGTCTGCTTCCTATGCACACCTGCCTACACACACACACACGCACACACACAAAGTCTATCTCTCTATCTGAACAGAGTTCGAAAACGTGAGTCTTGTAAACCTCTCTCAACGCTGAGAATGGTTTGGAAAATTCACTTGTTCGAACTGTGTTCACTTGCTCACCAACACGCCTTGAGTCCTTGTGGTCAAGCACTTATCAGCCATGGCTGTACTGTACATACACACACACAACTACAACAAAACAAACAAATTACAAATAACAATATCACAAACAGCAAAACCACACCAATAAACGAGATAGAATAGATAAACAAGACCTAGAACACAACACAAACAACAACACACAAACAACACAGACAGAGCGCCAGAAACACGTCTTTACTCCATCAAGGTTGTTTGTCTATTCTATCAACAGATAAACAACAACACACAAACAACACTTAAAACAACACAAACAACAAGACAGACAGAGCGTCAGAAACACGTCTTTACTCCATCAAGGTTGAGGCGAGACTCAATACCAATGGTAATATTATTGTGTATTTATTTACTGACTCTAGGTATTCGAAGCCACCACACCTGAATTACAGTTATAATACAATACAATACAATACAATACAATACAATAATACAGTTACAGTACAATAATTTATCTAAATATATTCACCTCCTGGTTTCGATTAGGGAACATGTATAACCAAACCTGATGTGATGAGTAAAGTGTGGTGTAAAGAGAGGTAGTCATCAGTCTCACACTCCTACACCTCCTCTCTCACACTCCTACACTCCTACACCTCCTCTCTCACACTCAAACACTCTTACACCTCCTCTCTCACACTCCTACACCTCCTCTCTCACACTCAAACACTCTTACACCTCCTCTCTCACACTCAAACACTCCTACACCTCCTCTCTCACACTAAAACACTCTTACACCTCCTCTCTCACACTCCTACACCTCCTCTCTCACACTCAAACACTCTTACACCTCCTCTCTCACACTCAAACACTCCTACACCTCCTCTCTCACACTCTTACACCTCCTCTCTCACACTCCTACACCTCCTCTCTCACACTCAAACACTCCTACACCTCCTCTCTCACACTCAAACACTCCTACACCTCCTCTCTCACACTCAAACACCTCCTCTCTCACACTCCTACACCTCCTCTCTCACACTCAAACACTCCTACACCTTCTCTCTCACACTCAAACACTCCTACACCTCCTCTCTCACACTCAAACACCTCCTCTCTCACACTCCTACACATCCTCTCTCACACTCAAACACTCCTACACCTCCTCTCTCACACTCAAAAACTCTTACACCTCCTCTCTCACACTCCTACACCTCCTCTCTCACACTCAAACACTCTTACACCTCCTCTCTCACACTCAAACACTCCTACACCTCCTCTCTCACACTCAAACACCTCCTCTCTCACACTCCTACACATCCTCTCTCACACTCAAACACTCCTACACCTTCTCTCTCACACTCAAACACTCCTACACCTCCTCTCTCACACTCAAAAACTCTTACACCTCCTCTCTCACACTCCTACACCTCCTCTCTCACACTCAAACACTCTTACACCTCCTCTCTCACACTCAAACACTCCTACACATCCTCTCTCACACTCAAACACTCCTACACCTTCTCTCTCACACTCAAACACTCCTACACATCCTCTCTCACACTCAAACACCTCCTCTCTCACACTCCTACACCTTCTCTCTCACACTCAAACACTTCTCCCAAAAAATTAAGGTTTTATGAAATACCACACTAACAGACAGCTTTAGATCCATATGTTTTATTTATGTACCATGCTTACATAGAACTCATGAATTTTTAATAGTATTAATTGTCAAAAGCTATTTTTAAGGGAAATGTGATGCTGATATTGTCATAGTCCATTATTTTATTTAATAATCTATTTTTTATCTACTTATTTATTTAATATCTAACAATTTCTTTGACTCTCTTAGAAACATTTATATTAGGTACAGGTGCTTGAAGTTAACTTTGTTTCTGGTGAATAATAATACAACGATTAATATGACTTAAAACACAAGCCTCTAATAATTCATTTCAGTGTTTGAAAGTTGTACACAATGACAAAGCTATATAGATTATGGTGTAATTTTTCATGTCTTGTGTTACAGTTATTGAGGAAGAAAAACAATGAGGAGTCGCTGTGAATCTTTGTAAGATAAAGAACATTTATCATAGAAGGATAGAATGTGTTATTCAACACTATCCGTGTATTACATCATGGAAGGATAGAGTGTGTTATTCAAAACTATCCGTGTATTACATCATGGAAGGATAGAGTGTGTTATTCAAAACTATCCGTGTATTACATCATGGAAGGATAGAGTGTGTTATTCAAAACTATCCGTGTATTACATCATGGAAGGATAGAGTGTGTTATTCAACACTATCCGTGTATTACATCATAGAAGGATAGAGTGTGTTATTCAACACTATCCGTGTATTACATCATGAAAGGATAGAGTGTGTTATTCAAAACTATCCGTGTATTACATCATGGAAGGATAGAGTGTGTTATTCAACACTATCCGTGTATTACATCATGGAAGGATAGAATGTGCTATTCATCCATTGCCGTGTTGAGGTCACATTCAGTAGTCCGTCAGTCATCAGTTTAACAAGTCGTTGAGGTCACATTCAGTAGTCCGTCAGTCATCAGTTTAGCAAGTCGTTGAGGTCACATTCAGTAGTCCGTCAGTCATCAGTTTAGCAAGTCGTTGAGGTCACATTCAGTAGTCCGTCAGTTATCAGTTAAGCAAATCTTTGCAGGAAGATTAACTGAAAAGAGATTAATAATATTATACAAAATATTATACAGTACATACAGAGGGCCATTGGCATCGACATCATGGAGTCACAGTGAAGTGTCAACAATTTTAAAGTGTAGAATCTTTTATTATTAACCTTGGAGGACTATTGAATCCTCCAAACAAAGTCAACAAATAATTGTCTTATTTGCTATATATTTAGGTGACTTGATTCCCGGGATAGTTTATAGGAAAGAGTATTCCTTCAATTTACCAAAAGTAGTTTTCCCACTGAAAGATCTATCTTTTGTCGGCGAGTTAAACAGCTAACGATAGTGAATCCTCCTGACAAATTACAAATTAATCTCCTTACAAATTAGATTTCTTATTCGTATTCTTGGGAACTCTGTTCCTGCCAAGATATTTAAGATCAGTTGCCTGCCTTTCAACAACGCACACAATACAACACCTCCCTAAGCATAATAACATATAGTCACGGTCAAATATAATCATCCATATAGGGGTAACTTACGTAAGAGTTTCCTAAGCATAATAACATATAGTCGCGGTCAAATATAATCATCCATATAGGGGTAACTTACATAAGAGTTTGACAGCTTCTCTCTGTTCCTTACATGATAAACTTTCCATTAAATAGGGTAACTACCATCTTTTAATATAAGAAAAGCAGCTACACATTACTTAAAACAATAATATCATATTATGTGAACGTAAAAACATTAGACAGTAAATTGTTAGAGATACCCATATGTGGATGATTATTATTGACCAGGACTTGTTCTACTTTATTGTAAAGTGAAACAGTCCACTTCACATTTTATACCTTAGAGGTCACCAGCTGTAGGCAACATAGAGGGCGACTGATTTCTCTAAACTACAGTATGCCAAAAACTGGCTAATATCTCACTCAGTCCATAACGTCTAGTGAAAGAAACAGTAGGCTACAATTTACAAATAGCACATGACTCCTTTATTTACGTTCATGAAAATGAATGAAAGGCTTTATAAAATCATCATGGACTACTATTTACGTATCTATTTATCTATCTATATATTAATCAATCTCCTCTATACCGTAGCAATCGCCTTATTCCCAGACAAACTGTTTTCAAATCGACCTGTTCTCTCTCTCTAATTCCCAGCCCAGCCTTTTTCCCAATATCACAACTTGACTTTATCAAGAGGTACTAAACAGGCTGTCGTTGTCAGAAAACCCGAGCTTAATATTTCCTCCAAACTATAACATGAAGGAAAACACGTGTTGTATAAGAAGGAAGTTTGTTTCTTGACATAGTCAGTAGGAAGGAATTATTATAAAGTTCTGCCACAATTAACTATCGTTGTCATTTTAACAAATAAAGTCATGTTGTGTCCATTGTTTCTTTCCCTCGAGAAGTTGTACGTTCATTTTATTTTGTTAAATATGCAGTATGTTGTGACCGAATTGAAGGCTATTTGGATTCTTCTAAAGTACGACTAGAACAAAATATCTCATTATACTATGTAGTTAGTAAGTCTTATAAAATATTAGAGAGAAATCAGTAACTTCAAGATGATCAATACTGATACATATATATATACCATAACTATCTTATATTTTATATTGTACTGTCAAAGATGTAAACAATGTTCAAAGTAAAATATGTATGATGACACACCTATAGAACAAGACGCTTCTCTCTCTCTCTCTCTCTCTCTCTCCTTTTATCGGTGGACTATGTCTCCCAGTAATAAATGTGAAGCCATCAAGGTTAACAATTATATGTAAAGGATATGCTGAGTATTATTCATAATTTGATATGTTGTTGAAGGCCAACATTCCCTTTACCTATATAGAGATAAACCTGAAGCCATGGTACAGTACATCAACACTATCACTATAATAGTACAATTACCTGGAATACAACATTTACAAGTGTCGTTATCATTGCAGCCACATTTTCTGGTAGTAGGATTTGATCTGAATCCTACTGGGCACCTAATCCCTTTCTTCATACACAGTCCACCGTTGTCTTCACACTTTGTACCTCTACATTGTAGGACACAGCTACACTCGGGATTCTCACACTTAAGAGGAGTAGAAGGCTCGTAGATTGGATCTGTCTGTAGAAGCTTCTTGGCATTTCCAGTACACAAACCAATATCACCATTTTCACCGTCAGTACACGCCGAGGTTTGGATGCAATCCTTACAGCATCTGAAACACGTGAACCACACACGTAAAAGAAATAAAAAAAATATATAATATGAACAGATTATATTTTAATTGCAACAGTACGAGCAAATTTGTCCATTCTCGAGATTGCTAAAGGGAAGTAAGTACACACACACACACACACACACACACACAGAGGAGGATTTGCTAACTGACAACCAGATGTACTCTCCCTTTTGGTATAATGAAGCCTGCCTGGCTAATATGTGTATATATTTTATAAATGATACAAATGACCATATTATGAAATGGTTATAATATACTATTATGTTGGGCGGTATATGAGTGTGATTGTTACGCCGCCAGATGGCTATAATGACATTATCTAATAATCCATCCATCTATTCCTGGGGCATTAGGAGTTGTCATTAACCTTATTATTTCTTTAGAAAGAAGAACTCTTCTGAGCCTTTCCTTGTATTAAGTAGGTAAAAAAAAACCTGTTATCGGATTACGAGACGAGTAAACTAACCAACCAAACTAGAACAAGTACAAAGCAACAACAAGAATAATATCAAGTATGAGATGGATTCATTGATTGATATTAAGCACCGCTACAGTGACGTCATATAGTGCAGTTACAGTGACGTCATATAGTGCAGCTACAGTGACGTCATATAGTGCAGCTACAGTGACGTCATATAGTGCTGTACAGTGACGTCATATAGTGCTGCTACAGTGACGTCATATAGTGCAGCTACAGTGACGTCATATAGTGCTGCTACAGTGACGTCATATAGTGCTGCTACAGTGACGTCATATAGTGCAGCTACAGTGACGTCATATAGTGTAGCTACAGTGACGTCATATAGTGCTGCTACAGTGACGTCATATAGTGCTGCTACAGTGACGTCATATAGTGCTGCTACAGTGACGTCATATAGTGCAGCTACAGTGACGTCATATAGTGCAGCTACAGTGACGTCATATAGTGCAGCTACAGTGACGTCATATAGTGCTGCTACAGTGACGTCATATAGTGCAGCTACAGTGACGTCATATAGTGTAGCTACAGTGACGTCATATAGTGCAGCTACAGTGACGTCATATAGTGCTGCTACAGTGACGTCATATAGTGCTGCTACAGTGACGTCATATAGTGTAGCTACAGTGACGTCATATAGTGCAGCTACAGTGACGTCATGAGATGGATAAATGGATGGATTGATATTAAGCACAGCTACAGTGACGTCATATAGCGCCAGAAAAAAGGTGATATAGATGTGTGACAGCAAGCAGTAAGGAAATGGAAAGAAATGAGGGACACTTGAAGAACTAAAAGCTAGTGGCTGGGGCCGAAGGGGTGCCAAAACCCTTAAATTATTACCCACATCATTAAAGTAGGCAATTTGGGGAGGTGGTTGAGTGGTTAGTGTTCTGGATTCATAACCTAGAGGTCGGGAGATCGATCCTCTCAGGTGAGGGTCTGAAAATATTAATAACTCTTCCGATCTGAGTTTGAGGCACTAACCAAGGTGTAATAAGTAAGGTCTGTGAGCCAGCTGTACACCCAGTGCTCATACCGTCAGCTGAGCCCTTTATTAGACCTTGACACTAAGGCGCGGCTTCCACTAGCCCGTCACCGTCATCACCGTCACCGTTAGTGACGTCACGAACGTAGGCTGAAGTGGAAATCAAGGGCCCGGGAGCTCCAGCCCATCACGCTGACGGCCACCAGCAAAATATGAATAATTTCATCTTTTGACGCAGTGACGGTGGCGCTGTTGACCACCATCGATGGTGTTGGATATCTTGGTTGTTATGAAAATATGAATATTAAACAATTGCACACGGAAAAAGATATGAGTTCACATTAGTCATATAAATATTTAAATTTATTTACATAAAGTGTGTGCATTCATGGATCGTGACCACTTTTTTATAGATGAGTCTGGAAATGTGACAACACTGCACATTCTTGCGCATCTCGGCTGCGCAGCTCATGTAAACAAAAACACCGTGTAGGCCTACTGGTACACAGACAGTCCTCCTCATTACTTTACTGGTGAATATATTCCTCACAGCTCCTCTTCTATAAGATTCCAACTAAACGATATTACCGATAGAGTCCAGCAGGCCCACGTAGTCGGTAGGGTAATTGCATTTATTAACGACGTAAAGAGGGAACTAAATTTGATTTCCTATACAGATGAATAAAAGATGAAAATAAATTTAACTAGAAAATGTGTTTTTGTTTTGTATCCTGAAGCCGCATTTAACTATGATTTTAAATTAATTTAAGAGCAGCAACTATAAACTCGTCGTCCATGTCCATCTTGTTCTTGTGCGGGTAGGCAACAACAACAACAACACCGTCGCCGTTGACGGTGCTCATCTCCTCCAAAGCAAGCGGTCGTCGTGTTCGTGATGTCACTAACGGTGACGGTGATAACGGTGACGAGCTAGTGGAAGCCGCGCCTAACTATAAGGTCACCGAACGTCGTAAAACACCTTCGCTGGTACTATAACAGCTGCAGTATTTGGAAATAACCCTCACTTCCCTCTCACTGTGGCTGGGTACCAGTTCAGAAGTTGTGACATGTGTGTGTGTGTGTGTGTGTGTGTGTGTGAGCAACAGTTAACTTGGGCCACGATAACGGGCTTGATTAAGCCTATGTCCAGTGTCAGAACATATATAAAATAAAAAGTGTGACAGAATTAACCATTGAGGGAAGACATAAGGAATCTAAAGTTACTTATATTGTAAGAAAGACTAAAGAATGAATCACATTACCAGAAGAAATAGTGTGTGCGAAGAACATACATAAAATAAAAGAAATATATAATAATGGTTCGGTTTTTTTACTTACTGTACTTCTATAAAGATACAAATGTTGGAACACATATAGACATTAACGTGGGCAGTGACATGGTGTTGGCTACGATAGAGTTGAAGTAATACTATTATATTAACAAAGTGGAGACTAACGGTATTACACACACACACACACACACACACAGAGAGAGAGGGAGATTATGATTATTTTAAACTCGTGATACATAATTTCTGAGTAGAGTGTGAGGAAATATTGGAGCTTATGGACCAGAGAAGACACTTCAAAGGAAGAGATGAAGTTGAATATAGGAGACTCGAAAGATTGATTAAGGGAAAATGCACTGAAGCTAAAGAGGCATGGATAAATAGACAGTGTGATGAGATAGAAGACTTACATCGTAGACATAATCCAGCAATGTACGACAGAGTGAGGGAAATGACGGGAGGCAAGGGACTACAAGCGGGAGTTGGAGTGAAGAGGAAGGATGGGACGATGACTATAGAAAAGGAAGACGTTATGCTGCGATGGCAGGAGTATGTCGGCGAGTTGTTTGCAGATGAAGATAGACCCGAAGAGTATGATAACAACAACAACAATATGGAAGGCCCGCCTATAATGGTGGAGGAGGTGAGGCAGGCTATGTGTAGAATGAAGAATGGAAAGGCTGTCGGAGAGGATGGAGTGTCTGTGGAGATGTTGAGAGCTTTGGAGGACTTTTCTTTGGAGATGTTGACGGACATCGCAAACAAAATTTATGACAATGGAATTATACCATCCCAGATGAGTAAATCGATTTTTGTGAACATCCCAAAAAAGGAAGGAACAGTGGAGTGTGCAAAATATAGAACGCTGAGTGTCATGAGCCAGATAACGAAAATAGTTCTCCGGATAATTTTGAATAGAATACGAGCGAAGATTAGACAGAACATCCCAGAGGAGCAGTACGGTTTTATCGAAGGAAAAGGAACCAGAAACGCAATATTTGTATTAAGAATGTTATCAGAAAGAGCAATTGAAGTACAAAAAGACCTCTACTTATGTTTCATCGATTATGAAAAAGCATTCGATAGAGTTATACATGAGAAGCTGATTGATGATCTGAGAAGTGTAAACGTGGATGGAAAGGACTTGAGGATCATCCAGAGCCTCTATTGGAACCAGATTGCTGCAGTGCGGGTAGGGGGTGACCTGAGTGAGTGGATAGAGATACGGCGAGGAGTCAGGCAGGGATGTGTCCTCTCTCCTGAACTGTTCAATCTGTACAGTGAGGCAGCCCTCCAGGATCTCAGAGACGTGGAAGGTATAAAAGTTGGCGGAGTGAATGTAAACAACATTAGGTACGCAGATGATACTGTGTTGATAGCAGATACCAAGGAAAAACTGCAGAACTTGGTTGACAGAGCGGATGCTGCTGGTGAAAGGAGAGGATTGAAGATCAATATTGGCAAGACGGAGGTGATGGTCGTGTCGAAAAGCTCAGAGGATAGGGAGTGTAACATCAGGATCAGAGGTGAAGCCGTGAAACAAGCGGACAAGTTTGTCTATCTTGGGAGCCAAATCAATGCAGACGCCAGATGTGTGGGTGAAATAAAAAGGAGGATTGCATTGGCAAAAAGAGCTTTCACCAGGATGAAGAGGCTCTTGGTAAATACACACATATCCCTCGATGCCCGAAAACGGATGGTGAAGACGTACATTTGGTCAGAGCTGTTGTACGGATGTGAGACATTGACTCTGAACTGTGACACAAGGAGAAGGCTGGAGGCACTGGAGATGTTTGTTTGGAGAAGGGTCCTCAAGATTCCCTGGACGGCGAGGGTTACTAATATTGAAGTATTACGAAGGATTAACACCGGGAGAAAATTGTTAAAAGAAATTAGAAGAAGACAGACTGAGTTCCTGGGACATGTCATGAGGAGAGAAGCATTGGAGAACCTGAGCCTGACAGGGAAGATTGAAGGATGAAGGGGAAGAGGTCGTCCTCGCATCAAGTTTATGGATGGGATAGTGGAGGAGATTGGAGGTGGCGTCACACCAGCCCATCTGCTGCAGATGTCGCGAGATAGAGAGTTGTGGTCTGCCGTGGTCGTCAACGTCTTCAGGGACACGGCACGTTGAAGAAGAAGATGAAGAAGAAGAGTGTGAGGAACAGAAAGCTTCTAATCGCCTGGTATTGTTCATATCCCCCAACCAGTACACATATAGAGGCTCAGTTTGAATGCATGCACGGTATATATATGTGTGTGTGTGTGTGTATGTGTGTGTGTGTGTGTGTATGTGTATGTAGTGCCTGCATGCCGTTCGTCTCTGGTCAGGGATTATGTATCACGACTGTATACTCACACACAAGCACTGGCGGCTTTACAGGGAGAGAAGATGTCGACATAGGAGTTGTTTGGACACTCCCTACCCACTTGACATTTACCACCATTGTCCAAACACCTGCTGGAGTCTGAACATTCTGAAAACACATTAATATCACATTGTTTACAGTTGTCCATTGTTTGTTTACCTTTGCTGTTATTGGGTGTGTAATGAATATGTTTACAGTAGTCCTGTCCCTTTACTCCCGCACCCCCCTCCCCCCAAGCCTCTCCCCCTACTCCCGCACCCTCCTAACCCCTCCCCCCAAGCCTCTCCCCCTACTCCCGCACCCTCCTAACCCCTCCCCCCAAGTCTCTCCCCCTATTCCCACACCCTCCTAACCCCTCCCCCCAAGTCTCTCCCCCTACTCCCGCACCCTCCTAACCCCTCCCCCCAAGTATCTCCCCCTACTCCTGCAACCCCCTCCCCCCAAGTCTCTCCCCCTATTCCAGCACCCTCCTAACCCCTCCCCCCAAGCCTCTCCCCCTACTCCCGCACCCTCCTAACCCCTCCCCCCAAGTCTCTCCCCCTACTCCCGCACCCCCATCCCCCCTCCCCCCAAGTCTCTCCCCCTATTCCCACACCCTCCTAACCCCTCCCCCCAAGTCTCTCCCCCTACTCCTGCAACCCCCTCCCCCCAAGTCTCTCCCCCTATTCCAGCACCCTCCTAACCCCTCCCCCCAAGTCTCTCCCCCTACTCCCGCACCCTCCTAACCCCTCCCCCCAAGTCTCTCCCCCTATTCCCGCACCCCCTCCCCCCAAGTCTCTCCCCCTATTCCCACACCCTCCTAACCCCTCCCCCCAAGTCTCTCCCCCTATTCCCGCACCCCCCTCCCCCCAAGTCTCTCCCCCTATTCCAGCACCCTCCTAACCCCTCCCCCCAAGCCTCTCCCCCTACTCCCGCACCCCCCTCCCCCCTCCCCCCAAGTCTCTCCCCCTATTCCCGCACCCCCTCCCCCCAAGTCTCTCCCCCTATTCCGGCACCCCCTTAAGAGTTTCCTGAAGTGAAATTATTGTGATTTTGTATATCATTCTATAATATATGTGGATGCTTATGTTGTTATAAGATATTAAGAGTAATTTTTGAGAGAGAGAGAGAGAGAGAGAGAGAGAGAGAGAGAGAGAGAGAGAGAGAGAGAGAGAGAGAGAGTGAGTGTGTGTGTGTTCATGAAAGAAGGAGAGAGAGAGAGAGAGAGAGAGAGAGAGAGAGAGAGAGAGAGAGAGAGAGAGTTTAAATACTTACTAATACAACAGGAACAGTCACGTCCCCTTCGACATTCATTAGCGGGGGCAACAAAGTCACATTGTTCAGCCTCCAGTGTATCATTTTTGACACACGTACCACCCAACACATGATGACAACTCGACCTACAGACCAGTAGTACAAACTGTATTATTTATTGGTGTCTCAGTATCTGTTATAATAGATCTATATATAGTTGTAACCCAACACATGATGACAACTCGACCTACAGACCAGTAGTACAAACTGTATTATTTATTGGGGTCTCAGTATCTGTTATAATAGATCTATATATAGTTGTAACCCAACACATGATGACAACTCGACCTACAGACCAGTAGTACAAACTGTATTATTTATTGGGGTCTCAGTATCTGTTATAATAGGTCTATATATAGTTGTACAGTTGGTTACACATAAAGCATTATATGGTTCGTTAATTAAGAAGGTAATAAAAATAAACTATGTCTCCTCTACTCCATCTATTTTTTAATTAAATGATGTAGTGATGAAACAAAGACTTGACTTACCATCGGCTGTAACAACAGCCTCCAACTCGATACCACCGGTGTCTTAAGGTCTTAGGGTTCATATCCAGTACTTGAGAACTTGTCATTTCGACTGGGTCCCATCTCTCCTCTTGTACATCATTAACGATTGCCTGTTTACACACAAGTTCATTACTAATCTTGTTGCTTATTTTACCAGTATAGTATAAAATAATAAAGTTTTGTATTTATGTAATAATACAGTATTATTACATAGCACCACCATTAGATACAAATTTTACTAGTATTCTTTAAATGTATTTAGATATATTCTGTGCAGACAATGTTATTATATGTCTATTTGTTTTAAAAACGAAACTATATATCATTATTTGAAATCAGTATATTAATGGTTTTATTAGTCCCTCTTTCTCTCCCTCACTCTTAATTATCGTAAGATTTTTGCATTGCACGAGATTACAAACCCTCCCATGTGCCTGGTTGTATTTCCATGAGTGTGGAGTGGTTGAGAGAGTGAAACGTAATACACTGAGGTGGTTTGGACATGTAGAGAGAATGAAAGGTGAAGAGTTTGTAAAGAAGGTGTATGGAAGTCAAGTTGTGGGACCTGGTGTGAGAGGCAGACCACCAGTTAGATGGCAGAACAGAGTAGAAGAGTATGTGAAGGAGAGAAGCATGAGTGGGAGGGGAGGGCTGGACCAAGTAAGGAGGGAGTGTTGGAACAGGGAAAACTGGAGACACTTCTGCCGTGGCCACCCCCTTGGTGGGAGTTCCCGGAAGGAACGAGACATCAGAACTATAGATAGATAGATAGTTGTCAGTCCATTACATAACATTGTCATTCCGAGCCAAAGAGAGACTGTGTTGCCAATACCCAGAGGCTGTCTGTGTCATTAATAATGGCCTCTGATGGGGTTTAACACATTACTATAAATTATACACTACTACACACCTAATCACCTAATATTCATTTCTTAACTGAAAAAACAGTCTATACGTGGTTTAAATTATTTAAGACTAACTGACTGTTTATGACTAGTCCACACTGACTAATCTTACATTAGTATATATGAAAAGAGTTTGTAATCTGTCTATCTAATTAAAACTCTAATATCATTGTGAAATCAAAGCATCTTCGAAAATTCAGTCAAACGACACCGAAAGTAAACATTAGGCAAAGATCACCACTCTCCTCTTCTTGTTAAAACACTCTATCTATCTATCTATCTATCTATCTATTATTATTATTATTATTATTATTATTATTATTATTATTATAATCTGATGATAACATAACTATTCCTCACCCATTACTACAACCATGTAATAATTGTAGAATTATTTCTTGGTTTGTAAATACGTGATCTAATTTAACTTGGTTGCATTTTAATCACAGAAAAAAATCCAAAATTTATTACATGACAACGATAAATTTACATCAGTAAAAAAATGCAACAATGTTTTACATGAGACTTGTTTTCGTTTGCAATATTCTTTACGTAAAGAAATAGGTAATACAATGATTTCACTTGTATCAAGTTAAAAGAGTAATGCAGTCATATCATTGTTGTAGTTTGAAATATTATGTTCATAAATAATGGAAAATGAACACGATTCACTTTTATCCTGTTAAAAAAACAATGGAGTTTGAACATGTAATATTTACAGACTTAACACTAACTGATATAATGATGTTCCTTATAGAAGTGATTCATATAAACATGTAATATTTACAGACTTAACACTAACTAATATAATGATGTTCCTTATAGAAGTAACTCATATAAACATGTGTTCGTTCGTTAGCAGGGAAACTGTCCATTATTTAGGTTAATCAACATTTTCTAATTTAATATGTACAGCTACGCACTATTCAAAGTAATATATGGGAACATGAAAACAATACTTATTAAATGGTTTGAGTTACCTACAAATAGTTATGGATATTACTAGGGTTAAAGTTCTATCAAGATTTGTCGCAATACCTTTTTTGGCAACTGTACAGTCACGAGTACTAATAAATATACAGTTTTGGTTGAAACTTTAAACAGTCTAATTCACCAATGAAGTAATTCCAATGGAGATCTTATTGTGTATTTATTTACTGTCTCTATAGGTATTGGAAGCACACCTATATACTTATTAGTACTGTTAACTGTACAGTACAGTACACCTATATACTTATTAGTGGTGTTAACTGTACAGTACAGTACACCTATATACTTATTAGTATTGTTAACTGTACAGTATAGTACATACTCACCTCAGAATAAGTCAGTACCAAGAGGCTGATGGTCAGGAGACAAGACAACATGATGCCTAAGGTGTTCTAGGTCCTTCAATCTGTCTGGAATGACGCAGATATACCTGTTACCTAAACAAAGATATATATGTATATATATTAATAATTTGGTATTACTCAACAAAACTGAAATGCTATAGATAAATTACCTGTAACTGTCCTGTAATAATACTGTATGTAGTTAATTAACGACTGAGTTCCAGCAATGTTCTCATAATATGTATGTACACTAGATAGATAGAAAGTTGGGTAGGAAATAGGAAGATAGATAGATACATAAACAAATACATAATATGTACACTAGATAGATAGAAAGTTGGGTAGGAAATAGGAAGATAGATAGATACATGAACAAATACATAATATGTATACTAGATAGATAGAAAGTTGGGTAGGAAATAGGAAGATAGATAGATACATGAACAAATACATAATATGTATACTAGATAGATAGAAAGTTGGGTAGGAAGTAGGAAGATAGATAAATACATGAACAAATACATAATATGTACACTAGATAGATAGAAAGTTGGGTAGGAAGTAGGAAGATAGATAGATACATGAACAAATACATACAGCCGAAGAAATAATAAGGGAAGGAGATAGGTTAGTGAATGAGGGACGTGTGAGGAAGAAAATAAACAGTGTAGGAGGGTACAGGCATGAGTGAGCAGAGGTATGAACAAGGGAAGGAGTGAGAAAGGTGAAGAATGAGGAAGTGGAGGGAAAAGGTGGATAGTATATAATAAAGAAGAAAAACATAAAGTGAAGCAGAGATGAATTTTATTTTGTATATTTCGTATGCAACTGGACAATAAAGTTATCTTATCTTATCTTATATTATATTATGCTATCCCAGTAATGATAACCTTTTTTCATTATTCCACCACAAATTGATACATACACCATGAAGGCTAAAAGAACAGAGCCCCATGCAAGAAATATCACTATATAATTTCCTAAGATTTGTTCAGTCTACACAGGAACAGAAACACAGAAATAATGATATTGTTGGTGTAATGGTTATAATGGTGTTGTTGGTGTAATGGTTATAGTGGTATCATTATAGTGGTGTTGTTGGTGTAATGGTTATAATGATGTTGTTGGTGTAATGGTTATAATTGTGTTGTTGGTGTAATGGTTATAGTGGTAGCATTATAGTAGTGTTGTTGGTGTAATGGTTATAATTGTGTTGTTGATGTAATGGTTATAGTGGTGTTGTTGGTGTAATGGTTATAGTGGTATCATTATAGTAGTGTTGTTGGTGTAATGGTTATAGTGGTGTTGTTGGTGTAATGGTTATAGTGGTATCATTATAGTAGTGTTGTTGGTGTAATGGTTATAATGGTGTTGTTGGTGTAATGGTTATAGTGGTAGCATTATAGTAGTGTTGTTGGTGTAATGGTTATAGTGGTGTTGTTGGTGTAATGGTTATAGTGGTAGCATTATAGTGGTGTTGTTGGTGTAATGGTTATAATGGTGTTGTTGGTGTAATGGTTATAGTGGTATCATTATAGTAGTGTTGTTGGTGTAATGGTTATAATGGTGTTGTTGGTGTAATGGTTATAGTGGTATCATTATAGTAGTGTTGTTGGTGTAATGGTTATAATGGTGTTGTTGGTGTAATGGTTATAGTGGTGTTGTTGGTGTAATGGTTATAATATATAGAAATATAGAAATGGTGTTGTTGGTGTAATGGTTATAGTGGTATCATTATAGAGGTGTTGTTGGTGTAATGGTTATAATGGTGTTGTTGGTGTAATGGTTATGGTGGTAGCATTATCGATTCCAGGCTCAGTGGATATTGTTGGATAATTTTTTCCAAGCCCCTATGTTTCTGTTCACCTATTATAGCAGTAAGTAGGTACCCTATGTTCCTGTTCACCTATATAGCAGAAAGTAGGTACCCGGCGTTCCTGTTTACCTATATAGCAGAAAGTAGGTACCCGGCGTTCCTGTTTACCTATATAGCAGTAAGTAGGTACCCGGCGTTCCTGTTCACCTATTATAGCAGTAAGTAGGTACCCGGCGTTCCTGTTCACCTATTATAGCAGTAAGTAGGTACCCGGCGTTCCTGTTCACCTATATAGCAGTAAGTAGGTACCCGGCGTTCCTGTTCACCTATATAGCAGTAAGTAGGTACCCGGCGTTCCTGTTCACCTATATAGCAGTAAGTAGGTACCCTATGTTCCTGTTCACCTATATAGCAGTAAGTAGGTACCCGGCTGTACAAACAAGGATAACAACCTTGTAGGCTGGGGGAAGATATGTTGATATAACAAGACTTAAGTAATGACCAACACGAGTCGATAGGCATAAAGTCCTAAAATCTTCTTCAACGCAGAAATGATTGTGGTGAGAGAAGATGCCAAGGGAGAACAACATGTCAAGTGTGTGTAGAGTAGGAGTGTTGTACTACAACATACAGTCACGCTCAATAATAATCAGCCACATATGGGTATCTTAATTAAACAATTTACTGTCTAAAGTTTTCACGTTCATATAATTTATGATGTTATTGTTTCAAGTAGTGCGTAGCTGCTTGTTGTAAATTAAAAGATGGTACTTAATCTATTTATTGGTAAGTTTATCAGCTAAGGAACAGGGGAAGCAGTCAAAAGTTTATGTGAGTTTCTCCTGTATTTTGTGTTGGTAAATCTTGAGCAACTAAATCCTCCAAACTATTCCAAGCAACATAACATCATTTTTTTTGCTCATCTGGTCCTGTTTCCTAGCATACTATGGAGGAATCAAGGCACTCCAATGTAACAAAAACGAATTACCACCTTAAATGAAGTGATATGTTGTAAAGGAGAACATCCTAGTTTGTGGACCACATATATGTATCTCAAACAATTTATATACTGTCTAATGTTTTCACGTTCACATATGATATTATTGTTTTAAGTAGTTTGTATCTTTTTGTATTACTGTATATTAAAACATGGTAGTTAACCTGTGTGTGTGTGTGTGTTATTGTTTTAAGTATAGTGTGTATCTTGTATTATATTAAAACATGGTAGTTAACCTATTTATTAGAAAGTTTATCATCAAAGGAACAGAGGGAAGCTGTCAAACTCTTATGTGGTTTACCCTTATATGGATGATTATATTTGACCGTGAGTGTACAACTTTGCTTAGTCAGAAAGTGAGAGTTTGTAACTAAATATAATATAAATAAATCTTTAAAGAAATAAGATAAAGTAAAAACAAGAGGCAAGTATCCTCATCAATACTTCAATTATAATTCGTCGAGTTATAATTCTTCGAATTACTTTAAAGTATTAACACTTATTTAGACAATGTAAAATAATTATTTCTTTGCAGGTAGCGGCTATCATCTCAAGAAATCATAATATTCTATTAATGTCTATAATTATACTTGACTCTGAGACTGACAATAATTCTCCTTCATAATGGTGTAATGGTTAGCAGACTCGCCTAGCATGAGAGGGGTCCCGGGTTCGATTCCCGGGTCAGTGGAATTGTTGGACAATTTTCCCAAGCCCCTATGTTCCTGTTTACCTATATAGCAGTAAGTAGGTACCCGGCTGTATGTATGTTCGTGTTTATCTATATAGCAGTAAGTAGGTATCCGGCGTTCGTGTTTACCTATATAGCAGTAAGTAGGTACCCGGCTGTATGTATGTTCCTGTTTATCTATATAGCAGTAAGTAGGTACCCGGCGTTCGTGTTTACCTATATAGCATTAAGTAGGTACCCGGCTGTATGTATGTTCGTGTTTACCTATATAGCAGTAAGTAGGTATCCGGCTGTACAAACAAGGATAGCATAGCAGTAAGTAGGTACCCGGCTGTACAAACCAAGATAACAACCTTGTAGGCTGAGGAAAGATATATTGATATAACAACATTGACTGCCTTAATGACCAACAACACAAGTCCTTAAAATCTTCTTTATCTTCATTATACACTAACAAAAGATGACACCAGAACTCCAAGTGTTACTAATGAACATAAAGCAAGTCACAAGTCTTGCAGTCAGTAGTGTCTTACCTCAAGTAAATATCAGAAAGAATATAACATAAAGCAAGCAACAAGTCTTGCAGTCAGTAGTGTCTTACCTCAAGTAAATATCAGTAAGAATATAAGGTGATGGATGTAAATAAACACTTGAATGTTGAATGTTGCACGTTGAGGTGAGGAGAGAAGTGAGTTACACACACACACATCATTGCTATATAAAGGATTCTGGCCTGCGTTCTCACCAGTTGCCAAGAGGGATATATTCATTTTCTCCCCCCCCCTAAAAAAAACCTGCACCTTCCTAACCCCCTCCCTCCCCTCCCCGCTAATTAAGCCTGTCGTCCCTCTACTGCCTTCCAACACACTGGCAGACAATGTTAGGGATAGTTTTATGGAAATATTATATAGTACAATAATTACAATAAATGTATATTATGACAACGGTAGAAAAGAAGGAGGAGGAAAATATTGTATTGCTTCACCAGTCCAACAAGAACACGTGTAAGAAGAGGAGGTGCCATGACACACACACACACATACACACACACAGGGGAGGATGAGCCAATACACACACACACGGAGGGGAAGGTGCCACAACACACACACATACACATACACACACAGGTGGAGGAAGTGCCACGACACACACACACACACACACACGGGGGGGGGGGGGGGGGAAGGTGTAAACACACACACACACACAGACACCTTCTCAACATATACTTTCTCAATACGTAAGGTGGGTGTGGGGGGGGGGGGGGGTTGGGGTGCAGAAGTAGGGGGATGGGCTTGGGGGGGTTAGATTATGGGGTGTGTGGGAGGATATAGAAAAGATCCTGCTGTATCATACTGGACACTTGTTATACCATCTATAAAGAAGCCTTAAACACCTTACATATGACCTCCATAGAAAGTACACACCTTAACATCTTAATTAAAGGGATTCAGCGAACAACTACTGAACAACACTAGACACTCTTCCCCCCCGCGCCTCCCTCACCACCGCCTCCCACCACTCCAACATCCTCACACCGATAATAAGGTCACCAACACACAGCTACAAATACAGTCCTATACCTCCCCTCACCACCGCCTCCCAACACTCCAACACTCCAACATCCTCACACCGATAATGCCACCAACACACAGCTACAAACACAGTCCTATACCTCCCCCTCACTAGAGACCCTATATAGAGAGACTGGACACCGCCATCTTTGCTCTTTTTTTTTTTTTTTCCGCGATACCTTTCAAGTTTGTATAGGAAAAATGTATAAGATGCCAGATACTACCAGTTAGTAATCTATTGTTGACATTCGTGGGCAAAATATTGACGTAAGTTGCATTCTTTCCATATACAGGTATATATTTTTTTATTCTATAAGATCCCTGAAGTTATAAATACTATTATACGTCAAGTATGCGTTATTTAAAGCACATAATAGGACGTGACGAGTTGCCAGACGACGCTACTAAACCAAGGCGGTTGACTGAAAGACGACCAGTGTTGCCAGATGCAGGGAAATTTCTGTTTTAGGGAATATTGAAGTCCACACACAGAGATTATTATTAAAGATTGTTCAAGAGTAAACAGGGAATTTTCTATCAGACGAAATACCAAAAAGACAGTCAGTGTTCAAGAGTAAACAGGGAATAATTGAGGTAAAAAGGGAAATTCTGATGTCAAGCAGACCTGGCAACACTGAAGGCAACAGCAGTAGTCAATGTGTTTAGTATATCTGTAAAACCTTTAATACTACGGTTAGTTTAATTAATTTTTGTATGAAAATGGTTTCCGTAAGTGTATTACCAAATTTTACACCGTACTATTTACATGTTGTTCACATAAATATGAGGGAATTTATTGTCACAATAAATGGTTAAATACAGTATTTTAGTACTGATTCGTCACTATACAGTTCGACATTCTGTAAGGCTTAGGGAAGTTTTCAAGAAATATTTATGTTAAGTCGAAGATCGACTAAAATATATCTTTGCTGGTTTATCTAAAGAAGATATTGTATAAATATAACAACATTCTAACGAGTAATTAGTCACGCAACATAGTAAAGGCAAAATATACATTATGCCGAACCTGCTACCAGGCAGATACGAAAAAGAGCAAACATGGCGGTCGATTTAATCAGCGAGCAGCAAAAAATTTAGGCGTCCAGTCTCTCTATATAGGGTCTCTACCTCTCACCACCGCCTCTCACCACCTAACACTCCAACATCCTCACACCGATAATAAGGCCACCAACACACAGCTACAAACACAGTCCAATACCTTCCCCTCACCACCGCCTCCCACCACTCCAACACTCCAACATCCTCACACCGATAATAAGGCCACCAATACACAACTACAAACACAGTCCTATACCTTCCATTGTAAATATAATTAACAAAAAAATAACATCAAGAAACATATGTCAATTCAACTCCTCATATATCATTTTTACATTTATCGTTATCACAATGTCTATTCATCCATATAATTTCTCATTATATTATTCATCTATTATATTTTCTTCCATAAAGCATATATTATTATGTTCATGTATCTAATTGTGTATTTTCAGCTTTATGGCTGCCCAATCAATAAACCGATTATTATTATTATTATTATTATTATTACACACACACTCGAACATACACACATACACATATACATATACACACACACACAAATAAACACACACATACACACACACACACACTCGAACACACACACACACAAATACACGCACACGCACACAAATACACACACACACACAGTCACTCACTTACTCTCTCTCTCTCTCACGCACACACACACACAGTTACTTACTCACTCACACACACATACACACACATACATCTTATGTGGAATTGTTTATATTTATATTTTTGTGTTTTATTTGTTTGAATGGAGTTGTATTTGTGTTTTATTAGTTTGTATGGAACTGTATTTGTGTTAAAATCTCCTAAATAGTCGGTTGAATTAAGTGGGTGTGGGAATAGGGGGACAGGCTTAATTAGGGTGGGTAGAAAGCCTGTCCCCTATTCCCGCACCCCCATAACCCCCTCCCCCCCTAAGCCTGTCCCCAATTCCCGCACCCCCTTAATTAAGAGATACAACGTCATCTAAAAATGTTATGTTAGGTAATATAAGAGGAAACCTGTTCTCAAATATATTTAATCCTCTTGTTAATACTATTCATTTATAATATTGACAAGTAAACACTGCAATGTAATACCGTGAATAAAACCCACTCTTCTCCACGGAAATAATATAATATTTAAACCAAACCCTGACACCATCTACAGTGTTCTAGAAGAGAAAGGAAACCAATGACAAACAGTGTACAAAAACTTGAGCTTATAATTTATGTGTCATTCCTTTCTAGAGAGAGGAAAGCAATGACAAACATAGTACAAAGGCCCCACAACAAACTACATAATAAAATTATAAGCTCAAGCCTTTGTATTATCTGTGTCCTTGCTCTCCTCTCTCTAGACCACTGAACCATCTTTAGTGGTCTATAAGAAAGAGGAAAGGAAGGACTTCTTCTGGTGACCCTTCAACTGATGACAATTCTCAGACTTTAGATAAAGGTGTCCATGTGGTAGAGGTTAATTCTCAGACTTTAGGTAAAGGTGTCCATGTGGTAGAGGTTAATTCTCAAACTTTAGGTAAAGGTGTCCATGTGGTAGAGGTTAATTCTCAAACTTTAGGTAAAGGTGTCCATGTGGTTCTAAGCGGTTCACGCTGCCACACACTATCCAAAAAGGAAACATAAAGGGGCTATCACACGGTCACTTTTTCCGACGACATCGTGTCGTGCGACACGATTTTCGAAGACTGTCGCCGGAAACGGGAGATTTTGGAAGACGAAGTGTTCAAAGAAAATATCGAAAACTGTCGGGGATTTCCTGAGACAGGGAGAAAGTCATTGAAAGTCTATAGTGAATATACTACAATTAATATATTATTATGGCATTTTATAATCTAAGTTGTGTTATGTATCATTATTTGAATACAGAAATTGAATTCTTAGATTTTATATATTATTTACAGGGAATTTAAGTGTTAAATATGAGCTTGGAGGGACGGTCACTTGAATGTTTTTGTTGTTGTCAATGATGCCGTGTGCTATCATGTTCAGCGACATGTCACCAAAATGTATGTTCCTCCTTGTAAGGCAACCGTCAATGTGGACTTATCCATCCACAGTCTCCTATCTTGGTTCACCAGAAGGGTTCTCGTGGCTCTGATGAATCTCTTGACTCAACAGATGTTTCCACATTATTATCATCATACAACACACAACACAACACAACACAACACAACACATCACAACACTACCATATAGGAGTAACTCACGTAACATTATTATCATCATACAACACAACACAACACAACACAACACTACCATATAGAAGTAACTCACGTAACATTATTATCATCATACAACACACAACACAACACAACACAACACTACCATATAGGAGTAACTCACGTAAGAGTTTGACAGCTTCCCTCTGTTTCTTAGATGATAAACTTTCCAATACATATGTTTACCACCATCTTTTAATTTAATACAAGCAGATACACACTACTTAAAACAATAATACACACACATACACACGCACAAGTTAACTACCATATTTTAGTTTAATACAAGCAGCTACACACACACTACTTAAAACAATAACACACGCACACACACACACACAGGTTAACTACCATCTTTTAATTTAATACAAGCAGCTACACACTACTTAAAACAATAACATCATAATGTGAACGTGAAAATATTAGACAGTAAATTGTTTGAGATACCCTTATGTGGATGATTATTATTGACACCGACTGTACATACATACATACATACATACATACCACTGTCACTATCCCTCATCATCATCATCATCATCATTATATACAACCAAAATACAACGCAATTCGATAAACAAACAACAACAACAACAACAACAACAACAATAACAATAATAATAATAATAATAATAATAATAATAATACAATTTATGATATTATTTGATAACCCAATATGTTGGTGTTGGCTACGTTGCATTAACAATATTGTGCACCTAAATCAACCATCAGAAAAAAAGTGGGACGCCTGAATACTCCATTAGAAAAAGTGGTGATTAATTTCAACTTGTTGTAAAAAATGATAATATATGAGACACTCACACACACACTCTTATAACCAACCAACGAAAATAGAACACCTAAATACTCCATTAGAAAAAGTGTTATGTGATAAATGTTAAACTGATATAAAAAATGATAATATATGAGACACTCACACACACACTCTTATAATTAACAAACGAAAATCGAACACCTGAATATTCCATCAGAAAAAGTGAGACACCTAAATCAACCATCAGAAAAAAAGTGGGAACTTGAATAGCTTATTCCATCAGAAAAAGTGGTGATCAATTTCAACTTGTCGTAAAAAATGATAATTCATGATACACACACACACACACAAACACACACACACACACACACACACACTCTTATAACCAACCAGCGAAAACATATGTTGATATTTAAAAAAAAAAGTGTATACTCGTGTAGGAAGATAAATATAATATTTTTATAAAAGGCAATATGTTTACCGTCACTCATGACAAAATTCAGTATAATTAGAAGTTAATTTGTAGTTTGTCACCATAAAAAAATAATATAAATATATGAAATGAATTTACTGCATTTACATTCGGCGAAGTTTGACTCACAAATTAATGTGTTTGTCAATCATGAGAAACATTTGGCTGGAAACGGAATATAAAAAGTATAAGATAATTATTTCAAAGCATGTACAGAATATAAAAAGTATAAGATAATTATTTCAATGCATGTACAGAATATAAAAAGTATAAGATAATTATTTCAATGCATGTACAGAATATAAAAAGTATAAGATAATTATTTCAAAGCATGTACATAATATAAAAAGTATAAGATAATTATTTCAATGCATGTACAGAATATAAAAAGTGTAAGATAATTATTTCAAAGCATGTACAGAATATAAAAAGTATAAGATAATTATTTCAATGCATGTACAGAATATAAAAAGTATAAGATCATTATTTCAATGCATGTACAGAATATAAAAAGTATAAGATAATTATTTTAATGCATGTATTGTACATCATTTTTCGATTTAAAATCCACCAGGATGAGTCAAATTAATTTCTAGTAATGTCAACAAAAATAAAAGAGTAATATTGATGTGGGTGAAATTTTTAAAGTGTGTACGCGTGTGTGTGTTTGTGTGTTCATGTGTGTGTGTTTATGTGTGTGTGTGTTTATGTGTGTGTGTGTTTGTGTGTATGTTTATGTGTGTGTATGTGTGTGTTTATGTGTGTTTGTGTGTTCATGTGTGTGTTTATGTGTGTGTTTATGTGTGTGTGTGTGTGTTTATGTGTGTTTGTGTGTATGTTTATGTGTGTGTATGTGTGTGTGTGTGTGTTTATGTGTGTGTGTGTGTGTATGTTTATGTGTGTATGTGTGTGTGTGTGTGTTTATGTGTGTGTGTGTGTGTCGTGGCAATATTTGAAGGACTCATTTATTTTTTTCAATTTTCTGACTATATCATAGGGTCCCTTTACGGGGGTGCGGGAATAGGGGGACAGACTTGGGGCGGGCGGGGGTTGGGGTGTGTGGGAATAGGGGGAGGACAGGCTTGGGGGGGTGAGAGGGTAGGGGGACAGGCTTGGAGGGGGTATAGGGGTGTGTGCGGGAATAAGGGGACAGGCTTTCTACCCCCCCCCAAGCCTGTCCCCCTATTCCCGTACCCCCCCCCCCCCAAGCCTGTCCCCTATTCCCGCACCCCCTTAATTAAAGATCTCATATCGTGTTTTTTTTAATAATAATGTTTTTGTGGGAAAAATTATTCTATAATATTTTGTGGTAAAGAAATGTGATTATTGCATAATTATAATTTAGATGATACATTATATTATTTTCTAAAGATACCTATATACCTGGATTTAACAAGATACAAACAGCTTTTAAGTTGGTAGTTATAAGGTACTGTATGTAAATATGAAAGTACAGTCGGTGTCAAATATAATCATCCATATAGGGGTAACTTACGTAAGAGTTTAAAGAATACAAGGTTAACCCGCATAGGACTTAATATGGTCAAGTCGGCGCATGACGTAGTGTGGTTGATTCGAGTGTGGGTTCAGGGGATTAAGTCAGGTCAGTCTATTCTCAACCTCACCTGCCTTCACATCACTGGAGCTCTCTCAGACTCTCACTACACGCTGACATGGCGGTGAGAGGATGCAAGTCAAGTCAAAGGGAGATATATGTGAGGATATGTAACAAAATTGGATTGCTGCATGCAAGAGCGAGTTATAATAAATGTTAAGAATACAAGGATGTACAGCCTTCATTTTGAATCAAGTGATTACAAGAGACACCTAATGTATGTACATATATTTATATAATAGTAATTTCTTGAACCCATTTAGGGGGATAGCAGGGACCACAGGTACCAGAGGGGCCAGGGCATAGTACGGTACGGTAGCGTATACTCAAAATGTGAGAAAGCACAATATTTATTTTTTTACTTTCAATTTAGCATATTTTAATTGCACAACTACTTTTTGAATTAAATTTATTAAACATCATTTATTGACAACTGAGAAATTCCTTTATGGAGAGAGAGAGAGAGAGAGAGAGAGAGAGAGAGAGAGAGAGAGAGAGAGAGAGAGAGAGAGAGAGAATATCCTATATTCTGGACCATGTGAGTTTGACATAGTTTTGACCTTTCTTTCCCTTGCTCCCCCTTCATTCCAACCCCCGCGAGCCACGTGACGTCACAAACATGCGCAGTTCCCACGAGCGGGTTAACCTTGTATTCTTTAAACCTTGCCACAAGGTACCCTTATACACACATACAGTACATGTTGCCCTCCTAATTTATTTTGATAGTGTATATCAGTGTTAAATCGCCAGTGTTCTTCCTCCTCCACCATCTGTATAACGTAGTATAATTCCCGTGTTTCCCTTCCTGACATCCAAGGTATATACAGCTACACCACAGGTAGTTTCAGTGGGCGGGAACTTGTATGAAAACTGGTACACTCTGCTCCTGACGTCACGATGTATGGGATATGGGGCTGGTATTGGGCCTATGAGGTTGGCGTCTCTCCACTCCTTCCCATTATCGGACAATCATTTCACAGATATATCTTCACGTCACTCTAGAGTCTAGGTGAACGGCTGAGTGATCATCAAACTACCTGGTGTACCTATAGGTATCTTGCCTATATGGATGCCTATACAAGAGAGGTGAGAAATTATTCTTGGGGAGGTGAAAAATGAGTGGAAGCTTTAATAAAAGTAATAAAATACACCCGGTTGTCAATTATTTATATACCGATATTCGTGTCAATTATTAACATCATTAAAGTAAAGATTAACTTTTTCATATTATAATGTAACACAAAAACAACTTAGGTAACATTACTGTATACAGTATTTTTTTTTCGTATAATATTCAATAATTCCATCAAATAATACATGGGATGCACAGTTGAGGTTTCATTAAACATGTTAATAAAGAAACTGGCAACCATTTTCATCATTTCTTAAAATTAAACTTTATTGAAGGTGTGTTAAGTTCTGAAATCCTGTGTTTCCCATCATGCAACCCTCCCCAATACTCACATTGTTTTATTTATTGCCATATTGGTCTTTATTGTCTTCTGCTACAAGGTTGATATTAGTATGACTTTCCATAATTATATACTACCAATACTCACACTGTTGTATTTATTGCCATATTGGTCTTTATTGTGTTCTGATATAAGGTTGATATTAGTATGACTTTCCATAATTATACACTACCAATACTCATACCGTTGTATTTGATGCTGTATTAGTCTTTATTGTGTTCTAATATAAGGTTGATATTGTATTCTGGTATAAGGTTGATATTAGTATGACTTTCCACAATTATACACTACCAATACTCACACTGTTGTATTTGATGCTGTATTAGTCTTTATTGTGTTCTAATATAAGGTTAATATTAGTGTGAATCTCTATATACACGTTGCCTTGTGAACTGACTGACTTACACATCATCAAGTCATCAGGATTGCCAACATGTTACAGAGGGAATATTTACACACTCAGTCTTCAGTCATCAGGATTGCCAACATGTTACAGAGGGAATATTTACACACTCAGTCTTCAGTCATCAGGATTGCCAACATGTTACAGAGGGAATATTTACACACTCAGTCTTCAGTCATCAGGATTGCCAACATGTTACAGAGGGAATATTTACACACTCAGTCTTCAGTCATCAGGATTACCAACATGTTACAGAGGGAATATTTACACACTCAGTCTTCAGTCATCAGGATTGCCAACATGTAACAGAGGGAATATTTACACACTCAGTCTTCATTAGTCTTCATTACCAGTTTAGTGTTTTTCAAACAACTCATAATCTTCTTCGAGTATCAAAACTAATGTGGACTAACGAGACTAGAGTTAACCTCAGTCTCAAATTAATGAAAAATAAAATACTGTTAACAAGCCTGTTGGCAAAGTTTGGGGAACCACTAGCCATCCATATCTCTCACAACACAAGCCTAAATCTAGTTCAGTTCAGTTGATAGGTGAGGAGTTTTGCCTTTCCAACTGCACTCCTCTTTTGTTTCGTTTCTATGTTAGTGATTATACCGATGCTGTGCTTTTTTTCTTTATCTATTATTTTCAATATTTTCCTTTCCTTTAGTTTATGTTAATCCTTGTGTTTAATCCTATACTCGCTATTCTCTTATAAATATGGAGAGATTAAAATTGGTGGCCAAGCTTGGAGAACCACTAGCCATCCATATCTCTCACAACACAACAAGCAGAAAACTCTTGCATACAATAATTATCATGGAACTAGAAATCAACAATGTACTCTACTATTAAGGACCCTGTGATTGTGTGTGTGTGAGTTGGAAGCTTCTGATTTCTCCTGACTATACTACGACACAAGCTCCTTCTATGTAGGGGATGTTTCGAGACAATAATTGAAGGACTAATTTACCTCCAATATTCTGACTACAGCACACGGGGTTCCTTAAGGGGAGATTTTGTTTTGTTGGTGAATTGGAAGGTCACCGATTCCTCCAAACTATGCCATGAAACAGAATCCCTACTACTGTATATATGACCACTGAGGGCATCTGTTTTCTGGCATAGTTAGGAGGAATCAGTAGCTTAACAATTCACACCAACAATTTACTATGATTACACCACCGCCATAACCCCTTAAGGGGGTGTGGGAATAGGGGGACAGGTTTGGGGGGGGTTGGGGGTTAAGGAGTAGGGGGACAGGCTTGGGGGGTTTAGGGGGTGCGGGAATAGGGGACATGAGGCTTTTGACCCACCCCAAGCCTGTCCCCCCTACTCCCGCACCCCCCTCATTCCCCTCAAGCCTGTCCCCTTCTCCCACACCCACTTAAAAACAAAAACAAATTGCTGACAGGAATCCCGTAAGTCGGAGCAGCAACAGGCTACTCTCCGGCTACTCTGGAACCATACCAGACCGGCTACTCTGGAACCATACCGGACTACTGGACTGCCAGGAAGGGTTTAGTGGTCAGGGAGTTTGTCGCCGTGTGTGACGAGACCCACAACAGAAGAAGGTCATGTCGTGGGACTTCAGGTGATGTTGTAATGTTGTTATTATTAGCTCTGTCTACTTCTGGAGGAGATTAGTTTTATTATTATTCTGGGGAAGAGAAAGATTATATACATTTTATTTGTTGGGGGGAAAGGGGGTATACAATAAAAATATTAAACTCTTTTATTATTTCCCTTCCCCACGTAATCAAAACATAAAACTTCCTTGTTCCGGTTCTTCCTTCAGCATTACTTGAGGTCATTGTCGCCTCTACCAGACTCGTGAGGCCATCTACTCCAACGACCTGAGTATGGCCTTCAGAATTAACTCCACCTACCTCCACGGTACCAATTAAATGTAGCTTAATTCTCTCTCTCTCTCTCTCTCTCTCTCTCTCTCTCTCTAGGACCAGCCATCTTTGTTGTGGTTGAGCCGTACCTGTAAGAGCTCCATAACTTCTGTTGTTTCTGGGAGATATACGGTGTTTTCGTCATTAACTATTGGTTGGGAGTTACAGTAGGATTCAGTGGACAGTGCAGTGCCATTAGTGTATTTTTGAGGTTTTGGACTTCGTCGGTATTTTTTATTAAAAATCTTGGTGGCGCTCCCCTGGTCGAGTTTCCTCAGATCGGCGCATGCGCGGTGAGAGGGGTGTGACGTAGAGGGATCGACGTCATGGCTGTGTCATTCTCAGCTTTCTGCCAGTGACTCAGTGACTCAGTGATTCGAACATTGTCAGCTGATACACCCGTAGATTTAAAACATTTGAGGGCCCTTACTGGAGCTCTATGAACCCTCCAAATAATCCAGGCCACAAAACGCTTCAGTGTTTCGAATAGGGAATCTGTTGCCTGGAGTAGTTTGGAGGGTTCATAGAGCTCCAATAAGGGCCCTCAATTTTTTTAAACTACGGGTGTATAGGCCTTAAGTGACGAAGACGACGTCTCACATCAGCACTGGCCTGAACTTGTCCCTCACAACCATCACAAGAGTCCACCTGTACATACCTGATGTTGCACCTCACGCCATGGACCACGCCTCTATCATCACCAAGAGATGAATGGAACCTGATTCGGATACTAACAGTGACCCAGTATCTCCTACTGCAAAATCTAGTAGGTGTAATGAAGCTCCTGACCCTTCCCTGCCTCGACTCATTAACTTGACTGAACCTTCTGTGGCTGTACCAAGGATAATAGACTATAATAGTCTATCATCCTTGGGCTGTACTAGCACTCAGAAAGGTTTATGTGTCTTTTCCAGCCAGTTCTCCTCCTCCTCTCTCAGTCACTTGGATCTGGTAACAGTGTAAATATTAAAACATTACATTACAGATTATATAAATATTATTAATAATACAAATAATAATAATATAAATAATACATAACATATTACAACTTAATTATAACATTACATTACAATTTAATTATAAAATAATTATAACATTTCATTACAACTGAATTATAACATTACATTACACATGAATATTATTCCATTTTTAGTTAAATAATATAATTATAATTATATATATACATAACAAATAGTATAATCCTGCGTACCGGGAGTAACTGTATTTATACATATTTCACTTATAATGCAATACTTTTATGGTTAACTTGTAGTTTTGATATGTGTTGTATGTCGGAGATTGTTTAATATGATTAAACATGGAAGTTACGCATTATAAATAGTAATTACAGAATAAAAATGTCAATTTGGGTAGTTGTTGTGGTGACTGTTATAGAGGTGTCGGACGTGAGACTGACACCCGTAGTTTTAAAAAAATTGAGGGCCCTTACTGGAGATCTATGAACCCTCCAAACTACTCCAGGCAACAGATTCCCTATTCAAAACACTGAAGCGTTTTGTGGCCTGGATTATTTGGAGGGTTCATAGAGCTCCAGTAAGGGCCCTCAAATGTTTTAAAACTACGGGTGTGAGTGTCCCAAAGTCTTGTTGTAAGGTGGCACGGTATTGGTCCAAACGTGAGGTGACGTCATCGAACTTTGTCGCCGTTTTATTGGATGTGGATGAAAATGTCGTCATCAACGTTTGCGATTACTTATTGGCTCCTATATACAAAAACGTCAGTAGTTTACCACTTATTATTGGTTGAAAAATAAGCAAAGCAGGGTTGTCCTACCATACAATATGCAAGCACGCAAATAAATGCTATCCAATCAGTTCATAAACCCTGTATATGTGGCTATTGTAAATATTGTAGCCTACTTTGGTAATACATGTTCATCATTTACATTTTTAGATTATTATATGGACTTATTGCTGGTGCATTTCTTCCGTAATATTTTCATGCAGTTGGCATTCTTTATATTGGTTGCCACGTCTTTGTTAGTATATTTTATTAATTAGAGCCTGACCGTGACGTTAACATTGGTATATTACTCAGTCTACAGTCAGTAGGCCAAGCTCTTAGTGCCCTCACTCTCGTTCTCCTGACGATATCTCCTAATCAGACTCTGATTTTCGCAAAACTCCACCTAAATTACACAAACTAAGTGACTCATTGATTACGTGTTTATTCTATGAAGACGTAAATGACTTTAGTGATCATTCCAGGCCAAAGAAAAACCTTTTTTACTTTAGTTAATCATCTCCTGAACCGGTAACAACCCCACCCACAAACAGGAAGATAACATTCCTTATTTTAATAATGCAACTGTATCTGACTACATTGACAATTTACTATTGTTGCAACGAGTTCTAGAAAATAGACTGAGTGCAAACCCATTATTCGTTGAGAGTGATAGTGAGTTTTCGGGGTTTGAAACAAATACTGGAAACTGCCACACCTAGGCCTACACAACCCTCAACTGCAATCGTTCACGACCACATCATAGTAGAAGTGCATCACTTAGACTCAATTGAAACTAGTGTTTTGGCAACACCACCAAATATTGTTGATTATAAGGTATTGGGAAAACACTTTGCATCTCATAAAACGCTTGTAACCTCTATTACATTATTAAGTGAGGAAAAGTGCATTGAATTCTTAAAACAACTACATTTTATCCCACCAGACAACACTCCCTGTCCAAACTGTACAATTAAAAATAGAAAAGGTGTTTTGAAATACAGAAAATGTAATGATGGTGAAAGAAAATGTAATATAAGATTGTTTTGCACTGGTGTGGGAAAACGGTGTAATTATAAGGTATCACCTTCACATTACAGGCACATTTTTTTGATGGGTTAACCTGTCGTCTTCCTTTATCAACAGTACTTGAATTAATTTATTGTTTCATACACTCATTGTCTATACATGATGCTATACGTGAATGTGATGTAAATAAGAACACTGTTACGGACTATTATAATTATTGCCGTGAACTATGTGATTTATCCTTGTCAGAAACAAGTAATGAAATTGGTGGTCCTGCTGGTCATACTGTTGAAATTGACGAGTCAAAGTTTTTTCACCGCAAATACAACAGAGGAAGGCTTCTTTCTAAGAGTGAAGGTTGGGTATTTGGTGGCATTGACAGAACATCAAAGGAATGTTTTATGGTTCGCGTGAGTGATCGGTCTAAGGAGACACTCATTCCCATTATTCAGGAATATATAAAGCCTGGAACCACCATAGTTTCGGACGAGTGGAGAGCATATTCAAAACTACAAGATTTTGGCTATACCGACAAGACTATTTGTCATAAGAGGCATTTTGTGGACCCAAAAGACCCTTCTGTACATATATACAGAACATTGAAAATTCTTGGAGGTACGCTAAATCTACATATCCTGAACGTCATACTTCAGAAGCATTGCGAGATATATAGCTACCTTTAGGAATATCTGTATAGAAGGAAATACAAGTACAATTTAACGGAGCAGTTTTCTTCATGATATTGCGAAGTTCTATAAACATAAGGACTTGGTGTAGGTATGTAATGTAAATGTGTTTTTATATTATTTTTTTTGTTTTAGTGCAGAAGTGGACCTTACTGTATAATAGATATTTTATTGTAATTACCCACTATATTGGACCATTATGAGACACTTTCTTTCTATGGTTTTTGTTCTTCAAATGCCTCGTTTTCGATATATTCCTAATGCCCCCCCCCCCTAAAAAAAAAAAAAAAAAAAAACATGGGGAGCCCGAATATGTTGTTGTATTTTGCCCAGGTTAGGTCCCGGTAGTCTGCCCAGGTTAGGTCCCGGTAGTCTGCCCAGGTTAGGTCCCGGTAGTCTGCCCAGGTTAGGTCCCGGTAGTCTGCCCAGGTTAGGTCCCGGTAGTCTGCCCAGGTTAGGTCCCAGTAGTCTGCCCAGGTTAGGTCCCGGTAGTCTGCCCAGGTTAGGTCCCGGTAGTCTGCCCAGGTTAGGTCCCGGTAGTCTGCCCAGGTTAGGTCCCGGTAGTCTGCCCAGGTTAGGTCCCAGTAGTCTGCCCAGGTTAGGTCCCGGTAGTCTGCCCAGGTTAGGTCCCGGTAGTCTGCCCAGGTTAGGTCCCAGTAGTCTGCCCAGGTTAGGTCCCGGTAGTCTGTCCAGGTTAGGTCCCGGTAGTCTGCCCAGGTTAGATCCCGGTAGTCTGCCCAGGTTAGGTCCCGGTAGTCTGTCCAGGTTAGGTCCCGGTAGTCTGCCCAGGTTAGGTCCCGGTAGTCTGCCCAGGTTAGGTCCCAGTAGTCTGCCCAGGTTAGGTCCCGGTAGTCTGTCCAGGTTAGGTCCCGGTAGTCTGTCCAGGTTAGGTCCCGGTAGTCTGCCCAGGTTAGATCCCGGTAGTCTGTCCAGGTTAGGTCCCGGTAGTCTGTCCAGGTTAGGTCCCGGTAGTCTGTCCAGGTTAGGTCCCGGTAGTCTGCCCCCTCCCAGTTTCGGTTAGGTCAGGTCAGGTAAGGTAATGTTAATTAATAGTTATTTCTATTCAATTTCATAAAATAATATATGTATGAAATGCAATATAAAATTCAAAACATAGAGACGGAGTTCTCGTAATTAAGAGGAAGTACGTGTATATAGGATATAAAATTGAACTGGATGTAAAAATGTAAAATACGACAAAACAGGGGTATCTTTTGTTTTGTTACTTTCAAATTAATTTATTCTACATTTTTTATTTATATCCAATTATGTATTTCCTTTACTTATTTCATAATATCAATATACATCACATACATATGATGTGATAGGACTTGGGTGTAAAATAACCAGGTGTAATATAACCGGGTGTAATATAACCGGGTGTAATATAACCGGGTGTAATATAACCGGGTGTAAATACATTGTGTAATGCTATTGGCTGAGCAGGTCGTGACGTCATGACATACAAGCAAGGATACAAGCCATCTTGTTTCTCTATTATGTTTACATGGCCGACGTTCATCTTCATAGCCGTATCTCAACCCCTCTCTTTCCCTGATATATTTCATGCCCTCCCCTACTATCGGGGTTAATATTCTTGGATAAAATCAGGAAACAGGTAACAAAAATATTACCATAACATACAACCAATATAAATCAGTAGTGTTGAAATAAACAATTACTCCCGGTACGCAGGATCTTACCTTATAATTATATATATATATATATATAACAAATTACAACTTAATTATAACATTACATTACACATGAATATTATTACAGTTTTAGTTCAATAGTATAATTATAATTATATATATATACATAACAAATTACAACTTAATTATAACATTACATTACACATGAATATTATTACATTTTTAGTTCAATAATATAATTATAATTATATATATACATAACAAATTACAACTTAATTATAACATTACATTACACATGAATATTATTACATTTTTAGTTCAATAATATAATTATAATTATATATATATACATAACAAATTACAACTTAATTATAACATTACATTACACATGAATATTATTACATTTTTAGTTCAATAATATAATTATAATTATATATATATACATAACAAATTACAACTTAATTATAACATTACATTACACATGAATATTATTACATTTTTAGTTCAATAATATAATTATAATTATATATATATACATAACAAATTACAACTTAATTATAACATTACATTACACATGAATATTATTACATTTTTAGTTCAATAATATAATTATAATTATATATATATACATAACAAATTACAACTTAATTATAACATTACATTACACATGAATATTATTACATTTTTAGTTCAATAATATAATTGTAATTATATATATATACATAACAAATTACAACTTAATTATAACATTACATTACACATGAATATTATTACATTTTTAGTTCAGTAATATAATTATAATTATATATATACATAACAAATTACAACTTAATTATAACATTACATTACACATGAATATTATTACATTTTTAGTTCAATAATATAATTATAATTATATATATATATATACATAACATATTACAACTTAATTATAACATTACATTACACATGAATATTATTACATTTTTAGTTCAATAATATAATTATAATTATATATATATACATAACAAATTACAACTTAATTATAACATTACATTACACATGAATATTATTACATTTTTAGTTAAATAGTATAATTACAATTATATATATACATAATTAATCTTTATATATAAATATTAGTTTTATAATTATTATTTTTTTAATCATTAATTTTATAATCATTACTTTTATAATTATTATTTTTATAATTATTGTTTTTATAATTATTATTTTTATAATTATTATTTTTATAAACAAAAAAATATTATTTTTATAATTATTATTTTTAATTGATAATTATTATTTTTATAATTATTTTTTTTACAATTATTATTTTTAATTGATAATTATTATTTTTATAATTATTATTTTTATCATTATTATTTTAATATTTTTATTTTTATAATTAATATTTTTAAATGATAATTATTATTTTTATAATTATTATTTTTAATTGATAATTATTATTTTTATAAATATTATTTTTAGAATGATTTTTTAATAATTTTTATTTTAAATTGATAATTATTATTTTTATAATTATTATTTTTAGAATTATTATTTTTAGAATTATTGTTTTTATAATTATTATTTTTATCATTATAATTTTTATAATTATTAATTTTATAATTATTATTTTTAATTGATAATTATTATTTTTAATTGAAAATTATTATTTTTATAATTATTATTTTTATAATTATTATTTTTATAATTATTATTTTTATAATTATTATTTTTATAATTATTATTTTTATAATTATTATTTTCATAATTATTATTTTTGTAATTATTATTTTTGTAATTATTATTTTTGTAATTATTATTTTTATAATTATTATTTTTATAAATATTATTTTAAATTGATAATTATTATATTTATAATTATTATTTTTAATTGATAATTATTATTTTATAATTATTATTTTTAATTGATAATTATTATTTTTATAATTATTGTTTTTATAATTATTATTTTTAATATTATTATTTTTATAATTATTATTTTTTTAATTATTTTTTTTTATAATTATAATTTTTGTAATTATTATTCTTATAATTATTATTTTTAATTGATAATTATTATTTTTATAATTATTATTTTTTAAATTATTATTTATATAATTATTATTTATATAATTATTTTTGTATAATTATTATTTACAAATTGATATTTATTATTTTGATAAATATTATTGTTGTAATTATTATTTTTCTAATTATTATTTTTCTAATTATTATTCTTATAATTATTATTTTTAATTGATAATGATTATTTTTTTAATTATTATTTATATAATTATTATTTATATAATTATTATTTTTATAATTATTATTTTTAATTGATAATTATTATTTTTAATTGATAATTATTATGTTTTAATTATTATTTTTGTAATTATTATTTTTATATTTATTATTTTTATAATTATTATTTTTATAATTATTATTTTAATAATTATTATTTTTATAATTATTATTTTTAATTGATAATTATTATTTTATAATTTTTATTTTTAATTGATGATTATTATTTTTATCATTATTAATTTTAATTGATAATTATTATTTTATAATTAATATTTTAAATTGATAATTATTATTTTAAATTGATAATTATTATTTTTATTATTATTATTATTAATTGATAATTATTATTTTTATCATTATTATTTTTAATTGATAATTATTATTTTTATAATTATTATTTTAATTGATAATTATTATTTTAATAATTAATATTTTTAATTGATAATTATTATTTTTATAATTATTATTTTTAATTGATAATTATTATTTTTATAATTATTAATTTTAATTGATGATTATTATTTTTATAATTATTATTTTTATAATTATTATTTTTAATTGATAATTATTATTTTTATAATTATTATTTTTAATTGATAATTATTATTTTTAATTGATGATTATTATTTTTATAATTATTATTTTTAATAGATAATTATTATTTTTATAATTATTATTTTTAATTGATAATTTTTATTTTTATAATTATTATTTTTAATTGATAATTTTTATTTTTATAATTATTATTTTTATATAATTATTCTTTTTATAATTATTATTTTTAATTGATAATTATTATTTTTATTTGATACTTATTATTTTTATATTTGTTTTTATAATTATTATTTTTAATTGATAATTAATATTTTTTTAATAATTATTTTTAATTGATAATTATTATTTTTATAATAATTATTTTTAATTGATAATTATTATTTTCATAATTATTATTTTTAATTGATAATTATTATTTTTATAATTATTATTTTTAATTGATAATTATTATTTTTATAATTATTATTTTCAATTGATAATTATGATTTTTATAATTATTATTTTTAATTGATACTTATGATTTTTATAATTATTATTTTTATAATTGTTATTTTTAATTGATAATTATTATTTTTTATAATTTTTATTTTTAATTGTTATTTTTATTGTTATAATTATTATTTTTAATTGATCATTTTTATTTTTATAATTATTATTTTTAATTGATCATTTTTATTTTTATTATTATTATTTTTAATTGATAATTATTATTTTAATAATTAATATTTTTGATTGATAATTATTATTTTTATAATTATTATTTTTTATTGATAATTATTATTTTTATAATTATTATTTTTATAACTATTATTTTTATAACTATTATTTTTATAATTATTATTTTTCATAATTATTATTTTTATAATTATTATTTCTAATTGATATTTATTATTTTAATAATTATTATTTTTAATAGATAATTATTATTTATATATATATATTTTTTAATATATATATTATTATTATTATATATTTTTTTTAGTTTTTTTTTTTCATTCTGTATAAGAATGTAAGACCAACTTTTTATATTATCATTTATATTTCTTTTTTTTATTATTATTATATTTATTATTATTTCTATGTTTGTTCTATTTCTTTTTTCATTATTATTTTTTTTTTGGCCTCGTTCAATATAATACATGTTAAATATAATATACAGTTTAATATAGTTTTATATAACAAATACCATACATAACTATTGGCATGGTAAATACAATATACATTTTAATATAGTTTTCATTTTTTATTAATATTTTCACTAGTATTCTTTTTTATATATATATTTGTTTTTGTTATTTTTTTATTATTATTTCTATTATCGTTTATTGTTATTTTTTTATTATTATTTCTATTAATTTTTTTGTTATTTTTTTCTATTATTTTTATTGTTTTTTTTTATTATTAGTTCTATTTTTTTTTTTTTGTATTTTTTTTTTCTTTTTTTTTATTAATATTTTTATTAATATATATATATTTTTTTTTCTAATTTTTTTTTTTTTTATATCATCATTTTTATTTTTATTTCTATATTTTTTTCTCTATTTTTTTGTTTATTATTATCTATATTACTTTTATTTATTATAATTATTATTTTTATAATTATTTTTATTTTTAGTTCAATTTTTTTTAATTACATTTTTTTTTTTTTTTTTTTTTTAGTTTTTTTTTTTTTTTTTTTTTAATTTTGTATAAGAATATAAGGTGTAACTATTGGCCTCGTTCAATAAAATACATGGTAAATATAGTAGCAGCTAAGGTGCGTTTATGAATGCCCTGCGGCTTGAGTCTGGCTAGACTAGATGCTGGGGCATTCAAAAACAGTCCAGGTCGACCGTTGGAGACTGACTACAACAACAACAAAGATGTCATGGCGTAAAACAGATATTTTTAATTTTGCTACTCTTCCTTCTCGGAGCAATGGAAATTATTATTAACTTTTATTATTAACTCTTTTTTATTATTAACTTTTAATTGAACCTTTAAGTTCAGTGTATTTACCTTGTTGTTGCTTTAGACGCCATTTTTCAATATGTTTGTTTACATTGTGACGTCACTATCCGCCTTGAGACTGGGTCTAGCCTGCTGCACAACTGGAGCTCTATGAACCCTCCAAACTACTCCAGGCAACAGAATGCTTCAGTGTTTCGAATAGGGAATCTGTTGCCTGGAGTAGTTTGGAGAATTCATAGAGCTCCAGTATTCAATATTACCTCAAACCATTTCTATGCATCTGTCAACACTGATATAAGTCAATGTAGAGACTGATATTTATAGAAATATAATTTTTATTATTATGAGATATAAAAATATAATGTTGACATTATAATAATTCCTTCATAATTATATATATATATATATATATATATATATATATATATATATATATATGATATATATATAATTTTATAATAACATTATAACAACAAGAGCTCATTTGATAATTATAAAGATTTTTACCAAAATAAACAAAGCAGCAAGTTCAACATTACCAAGCAATTAATATTATTTATACCTTGTATTTGAACACTCCAATGACATACAAAGAGGTAAGAGGAGTGTATGTATGTATTATGACCTTCTATACATACATACATACATACAGGTAGGAGTGTATGTATGTATTATGACCTTCTATACATACATACAGGTAGGAGGAGTGTATGTATGTATGTATGTTACTTGTTGTATATTCTATGCCCCGCTCCACCAGCAATTGGTGCTCCGTAGGGCCTCCTTCAATATTATTAAACATTATAATCATTAGCAACTGCCAAAAAAATGGACGTATTTATGTAATAATTTGTATATCGTCATCAAAATTGGAATATTTTTACAAGTTGCCACAACTCGATTTCAAACATTTTACTATTACCAGTGTTTATATTTCACTATTACAAACAAATTTCCTATATACCATTTCTTCTGCAAATGTTGCATAACAGTAGTTACCTCTTATAGTTAGGTCCCTGTAGTCTGCCCAAGTTAGGTCCCGGTAGTGTGTCCCAGTCCAGATTAGGTTAGGTCAGGTCAGGTGAGGTCTGACTAATTTCTACTTTATATTTTTTCCAGTTCCCGGTAGTCTGCCCTGGTTAGGTCCCGGTAGTCTGCCCAGGTTAGGTCCCGGTAGTCTGCCCAGGTTAGGTCCCGGTAGTCTGCCCAGGTTAGGTCCCGGTAGTCTGCCCAGGTTATGTTCCGGTAGTCTACCCAGGTTAGGTCCCGGTAGTCTGCCCTGGTTAGGTCCCGGTAGTCTGCCCAGGTTAGGTCCCGGTAGTCTGCCCAGGTTAGGTCCCGGTAGTCTACCCAGGTTAGGTCCCGGTAGTCTGCCCTGGTTAGGTCCCGGTAGTCTGCCCTGGTTAGGTCCCGGTAGTCACACTAAATCCTTCTAGGAAATAAAAAAAAATCCAGTGAAATCCTGTTGTGGCAACTTGTAAAAATTTACCATTATTTATTTTATTAATTTATCGTTATTGTGTATGTTTGTGTGTGTGTGTGTGTGTGTCTATGTATGTATGTATGTATGTTATTGACATTGGCTGTTTATTTTTTATTTTTTTATTTATGTTTATTTAAGGGGGTGCGGGAATAGGGGAACAGGCTTTCTACCCACCCCAAGCCTGTCCCCCTATTCCTGCACTCCCCTATTTTTTTATTTAATGCATAAAAAATCAAATTGTAAAATTAAAACACGGTAATTGTTTATTTTATTGCCGTTTACTTTTACAATGTTTTTACCTTCATTATTCACTAATTTATAACATTTTAAGACACTTTTCTTCTATGACATTTTATTGGTAAATGTTTAGTATAATGCCATTTATCATTACAATGGTTTTTTTTTCTTTAATCACTAATTTATAACTTTCTAAGACACTTTTCTTCTATGAAATTTTCTTGGTAAATGCCCCATTTCCAAGATAGATCATATTCAATTGGGGCGTAGATTAGTCTGACCTAACCTAACCTAGACCACAATATTAATATAAAATTACCAAATATTTCAATTTATATATTATAACTGGTTTATATAGTAAATATTTTATTAATATGTTTATAATTGTTGCCTATAGTTATTATTTACTTATATATTTATTATTACTATTTATGTTGTTATTATTATTATTATTACTGTTACTATTACTATTTATTAATGCTATTTAATTATTTACAGATTGTTGCATATATGTGATGTCAACTGGCTTATAACACTATTATTATTTCTACACTACTTAACACAAGGTAATAATAGTAGTATAGTCTATCCCATCCTAGCTTGTAATTGTAGCCTAGCTGTATTATTAATACTCGTCTCTGATTGGTCAAATTGTTCAATATCTCCAGGCAACCTCCGTTCACACTTACCTTTGCTTTACCAAAATGTTACATTTCTCTGAGGTTCACTTTTTTTTCTTTTTTCTTGGTGCCTCACTTATTTCGCTTAATATCTACTTGGCACTTTGGTAACCTGACAGAATAATGATAGAGGATTACTTTTATCGTGAAAAAATTATCCATATCATTAAAAATATACAATTAAATACGAGTTGAATTGAAATGAGTACCGTAGCTAAAAATGTTTATACCACTTTTTTTATATGCCGATATTTATTTATAAATATTACGCTACCATGATTAAATATGGGTGGATGATGTAGAGAAAATCCTCCTGCATTTCATGGTGGTATAAGATTGTAGATAAGACAGAAATTATTGCTGGAAACGTAATTTTAATGCCAAGATGTCTCGATTCACCCTATAGCTCAAGGTCAAGGGAATATAGGCCTAACCTGCCCTATCAACTTTTGTGACTATCTCGTTTTTAGTAATAACGAGTTAACCACTAGCTTCAACAGTCATGCCAGGTGGTGCATTTACAAAACAGAAGGCCATATCCTTCGATAGAAAGAAGGAAGGTGTTTCTCGAATAGATAAAGGAGAAGGAAACATCAGAGTACAGTATGGCAAATCAAATGTATGCAATCGATATCGCGTTATATTCCCCCTTCCCCCTACCACCTCCACCACTACCACGCATGCTCATCACTCCACCACACAAGGTAAATAACATTTAGGTATATTATTTACACATCACTACATACCTATTTATGTAGATATATCTGTATTTTGTGTTAATTTTTGTACATACACTTTTTTTTTTTTTTTTTTTTTTTTCATACCCCTCGTAAAAATTCGTCGCTATAACGGACACCCTCTCCCTCCTATTAGTCTGTTATAACAAGGTTTAACTGTATATATATAGTCTAAGAGAGTGACATATTACACAAAAAGATTCCCAGAACTAATTTACATAAAAGAAAAAAAATATGTAAACAGATAAGTTGCTCAGGGTAACGTAAACAAGACAGTAACGTAAACAAGTCAGTGTCGGACAACACTAATAATAAAAAATGTAACCCAATTTGCTGAATAAGTACATCGATTTTCAAGTGAAAATAAACCCTATATTACCTTTATAAACACCATAAATCTTCCCTATTCTAAAGCATGACCTCGTTTTAGGTTTCCCACACAGATGCTGTGCTTCAAAACGTAATGATATAAGAATATGGGATGAAATATGACACCCACCAGAACCTAACAACTGCCAAAAAAAGGAGTTATGTAATAATTGTATATCGTCATCAAAATTGTATTGCCATTTGGTGTGCGTAATAGTAACAACATCCCACAATGAAATGAGATATTGTATGACGTAGAATTCTTTCAAACTAAATGGGAAAAAAGGAAATATATGCCATCGTCACATTCAAGGGCCGCGCCAAAATTTTAGCTGGCAGCGAAGGTCGACGAATCAAAACAAAGCTGGCGTCCAAAGGGTTAATTAATAAGATTAATCTGTGAAGTGTTTTGTTATGTGTGGCTAAAACTGTGTGTATGTATGGCTAAAACTGTCTGTGTGTCTGTATGTGTGTCATATTTCTCTTGTGTGTTCTTAACTATTTGTATCTTTACAGGATTGAGTGAAGCTCGTAGTGTCCCAAACTCATCGCTTCAAGATAAACTCAGAATAACACAATTGAAAAACACAAAAGAGAAAATGTTTAAGTGTGATGAGTGTGGTAAAGAGTTTAATCAGAAAAGTAACCTTAAGATGCACATACTTATTCACACAGGAGTGAAGAACTTTGAATGTGAAGAATGTGGTAAAAAGTTTCTGACAAAGGGTGAGCTAAAGAGACACATACTTATGCACACAGGAGAGAAGAACTTTGAATGTGAAGTATGTGGTAAAAAGTTTCTGACAAAGAGTGAGCTAAAGAGACACATACTTATACACACAGGAGTGAAGAACTTTGAATGTAATGAATGTGGTAAAAAGTGTGCGAGAAAGGGTGATCTAAAGCAGCACATACTTATACACACAGGAGTGAAGAACTTTGAATGTAATGAATGTGGTAAAAAGTGTGCGAGAAAGGGTGATCTAAAGCAGCACATACTTATGCACACAGGAGAGAAGAACTTTGAATGTGATGAGTGTGGTAAAAAGTTTTTGACAAAGAGGGAGCTAAAGAGACACATACTTATACACACAGGAGAGAAGAACTTTGAATGTGAAGAATGTGGTAAAAAGTTTCTGACAAAGGGTAAGCTAAAGAGACACATACTTATACACACAAGATAGAGGAACTTTGAATGTGAAGAATGTGGCAAAAAGTGTGTGACTAAGGGTGATCTAAAGACACACATACTTAAACACACAGCTAGGCTACTGTAATTCCTTCCTTCCATCCTTCCTTCCCAACCATCCAACCCACGAGGAGGTAACGAGATCATTCCAGTTGTGGTGGGAGCGACAGGCCTGAAGAACTATCTCGAATCCATCCCAGGCTGCCCAAGTCTACGTGAAGTGAAACTTGGTGCAATAAAAGGAACAGTGTGTGTGTGTGTGTGCCCAAGTCTACGTGAAGTGCAACTTGGTGCAATAAAAGGAACAATGAGTGTGTGTGTGTGCCCAAGTCTACGTGAAGTGCAACTTGGTGCAAGGAACAGTTAGCATTTTGAAGAGAGCCCTTGGATACTCTGTGATCAATGGTTACAATGGCAACTATAGACCCCTGGCTGGCTGGGGTCCATTGCTCCAAGATAACTTCAGAATAACACAATGGAAAAAAAAAAACAGTGAAGAACTTTGAATGTGAAGAATGTGGTAAAAAGTTTCTGACAAAGAGTGAGCTAAAGACACACATACTTATACACACAGGAGTGAAGAACTTTGAATGTGAAGAATGTGGTAAAAAGTGTAGAGAGAATGAAAGGTGAGGAGTTTGTAAAGAAGGTGTATGGAAGTGAAGTTGTGGGACTTGGTGTGAGAGGCAGACCACCAGTAAGATGGCAGAACGGAGTGGAAGAGTATGTAAAGGAGAGTAACATGAGGGACAGAGTAGGGAGTAAGGAGGGAGTGTTGGAAGATTATGTTAAGGAGAGTAACATGAGGGACAGAGTAGGGAGTAAGGAGGGAGTGTTGGAAGAGTATGTAAAGGAGAGTAACATGAGGAGGAGGGGAGGGCTGGACCAAGTAAGGAGGGAGTGTTGGAACAGGGAAGACTGGAGACTCTTCTGCCGTGGCCATCCCCTTGGGGGGAGTTCCCAGAGGGAACGAGGCGTCAGAGCTATAGATAGATAGATAGAAGTGTGACAAATCCCATTGTATTAAATGTTGAGTACTTTACCAAGAAATTTGCAATATCATTATCCTTAATAAAAGTTGATCAAAGGTAATACATGTATGGCAACAATGTATGGTTGTTACATTCAAATACTGTACACTTTATTAAGGTATTTGATAGTGTAGGAAATAACGTATCCCTTACTTCTGGAGGTGTAATATAATAGACTCTTTAACAAGGTATAGTTTATTCTAGTACAAAGGAAGGGGCAGGAGCCACGCAGGTCAGCGGAGTAGGAGCGTGGGTGTGTGGCGTAGCGTGAGTGTAGCTATGGGCGCCAGTGAGTCTCCTGGTGGTGCTGATGCTGCGTGGGTTACTGCTTGTAGGGAATGGTGACCAGCCAGGGAGAGATGTTCCTGGTGTCTTGGTAGCTGGAGTCTGGGTGAAGAGTGGATCCTGTGACCAGGCACGGCCTGCCTTTTATCTGGTAGGTAGAGGGATTAGCTATTGCCCCAGGCGCTAGGTCGGGCCCGGGGATTAGGCTAAATATAGACTGCCTCCTGTACCTACGTGATGAGAGAATAAGGAGTGGTACACTACAATATATATATATATATATATATATATATATATATATATATATATATATATATATATATATATATATATATATATATACCCTCTACCTACCAGATAAAAGGCAGGCCGTGCCTGGTCACTTATCTACTCTCCAGGCAGACTCCAGCTACACAAGACACCAGCAACCTCTCTCCCTGGCTGGTCACCACATCTAACCTACAAGCAGTAACCCACGCAGCAGCAGCACCACCAGGAGACTCACTAGGCGCCCATAGCTATACCCACGCTACTCCACACACCCTCGCTCCTACTCCGCTGACCTGCGTGGCTCCTGCCTCTTTATGTGTACCTCTAATAAACTATGCCTTATAAAGAGTCTATTATATTACACCTCCAGAAGTAAGGGATACGTTATTTCCTACAATATATATATATATATATATATATGATATTTCAAAAACAATTTGTAAATGAATAAATATATAAATAAAGATATAAAAATAACTTTGTTTGTCGTCCCTCATTCAATTTTCTCTCTCTCTCTCTCTCTCTCTCTCTCTCTCTCTCTCTCTCTCTCTCTCTCTCTCTCTCCGTGCACACACAAATGAAATCTCTCTTATACACACACAGTTCCTCTCTCTTTCTCAGTCTCTCTCATACACACAAACAGTTCCTCTCACATACATACACACAGTCTCTCTCTCTCTCTCTCTCTCTCTCTCTCTCTCACACACACACAAATTCAAAGTCTCCCCATTTCTCTCTGTCTCTCTCATGCAAATTCAAAGTCTACCTCTTTCTCACACACACACACACAGTCTCTCTCACAAAGGCAATCTCTCTTTCATACTGTCTCTCTCTCTTACACACACATGCACACATCGATATCACTCTCGAACACACACGCACTCTCTCTCTCTCTCTCTCTCTCTCTCTCTCTCTCTCTCTCTCTCTCTCCTTCATGCTTGCTATCCTATAATAATAATAATAATAGTAACGTGTTTCAATTTCCTTAGTAATAAATAAATATATAAATACATATTAATTATCCCATGAAATAAATGGGTTTAATATTAATTATCCCATGAAATAAATGGGTTTAATATTAATTAATTATCCCATGAAATAAATGGGTTTAATATTAATTAATTATCCCATGAAATAAATGGGTTTAATATTAATTATCCCATGAAATAAATGGGTTTAATATTTATTAATTATCCCATGAAATAAATGGGTTTAATATTAATTAATTATCCCATGAAATAAATGGGTTTGGTGGCAATATTGGAGCAACTTGATTCCTCCAAACTATTCCAGGCAACAGGGTATATTGATACCATTATAATATTTATTAATTAATCCTGTTTCCTGACATACTTTGGAGGAATTAATGTACTCCAAAGTTACTACAAGGGACCTCAGATCTCTCTAGGGTAATTTTGGAGCAAACTGATTCCTCCAAATCATATTATGACGTCATTACAAAGAGAGAGAGAGAGGTAATGGAGGGGTATGGGGGTGGGGTGTAAAATATAAAGAGAGAGAGAGCAGTGTTGCCAGGTCTGCTTGACAAAAGTTCTATAATATCCCCATTGTTACCTTTGATTCCCCATATCTAGTGAAAATTCCCCATACTTGGCATCACCTTATAGAGAGAATGTTGGCTGAAAATTAATGTTTGAATGGCAGTCCATAAATGTGGTTACTGAGTTGACTACCCCTCCCCCCTACCCCTCATCCACTCTACCCATACCCCCTCCCTCACACCCATGCCTCTACCCCCCCTAACAACTTACCCCCACCCCACTCCCCTACTCCCCCCCCCCTTGATTATCGTATAATGGTGTTGGTTGTGGTAATACTGGACCAATTGGATTCCTCCAAACTATTCCATACAACAGCATTGATATCATTATATTTATTAATTAATTCTCTTTCCTGACAAACTTTGGAGGAATAAAAATACTATAAAGGAACCCAGATTTCCATAGAGTAATTGTGGAGCAAACTGATTCCTCCAAACTGTATTATTCCTGCATTAAGTTGTGTTGCCTGAGATACCTTGGAGGACTCAAGGTGCTCTAATGTACCAATTAGTCACGGTTGGAAATTATAAATATATAATATTCGCTTATTTCGTTGATTAGTTACATAATTAAAGAAATTATTATATCAAAATGTAGGGAAAATTATGGAAAATTTAGTTATATCATAATTAATTCAAAATAATTATTGATAGATTAATTATGACTCAAAACGTGAACTATATTCTCCACCAAATCATGACGTCATTATACATTAATCAAAGGGGGGTAGGGGGTGGTATGGTGTTAGAGGGGGTAGGGGGGTATGGTGTTAGGGGAGTAAGGGCATGGGTGTGAGGGAGGGGGTATGGGTAGAGTGGATGAGGGGTAGGGGGGAGGGCAAGTCAACTCAGTAACCTCCTTTATGGACTGCCATTCAAACATTAATTTTCAGCCAACATTTTCTCTATTAAGTGATGGGGAATTTTCACTAGATATGGGGAATCAGAGGTACCAATGGGGATATTATAGAACTTTTGTCAAGCACACTTGGCAACACTATTCTCTCTTTCACTCTCTATCTTTTACACCCCACCCCCATCCTCTACCCCCACACCCCTCCATTGCCTCTCTCTCTCTCTCTCTTTGTAATGACGTCATAATAAGGTTTGGAGGAATCAGTTTGCTCCAAAATTACCCTAGAATTATCTGAGGTCCCTTGTAGTAACTTTGGAGTACATTAATTCCTACAAAATATGTCAGGAAACAGGATTAATTAATAAATATTATAATGGTATCAATATACCCTGTTGCCTGGAATAGTTTGGAGGAATCAAGTTGCTCCAATATTGCCACCAAACCCATTTATTTCATGGGATAATTATTTAATATTAAACCCATTTATTTCATGGGATAATTAATATTAAACCCATTTATTTCATGGGATAATTAATTAATATTAAACCCATTTATTTCATGGGATAATTAATTAATATTAAACCCATTTATTTCATGGGATAATTAATATTGAACCCATTTATTTCATGGGATAATTAATATTAAACCCATTTATTTCATGGGATAATTAATATTAAACCCATTTATTTCATGGGATAATTAATATGTATTTATATATTTATTTATTACTAAGGAAATTGAAACACGTTCCTATTATTATTATTATTATTATTATTATTGGATAGCAAGCATGAAGGAAAGAGAGAGAGAGAGAGAGAGAGAGAGAGGGAGAGAGAGACTGTGTGTATGTATGTGAGAGGAACTGTTTGTGTGTATGAGAGAGACTGAGAAAGAGAGAGGAACTGTGTGTGTGTAAGAGAGATTTCATTTGTGTGTGCACGGAGAGAGAGAGAGAGAGAGAGGAAATTGAAGGAGGGACGACAAACAAAGTTATTTTTATATCTTTATTTTTTCTTTATATATTTATTCATTTACAAATTGTTTTTGAAATATATATATATATATATATATATATACACACAGCTATTTTTCTCACACACACGGTTTCTCATTTTCTCTCTCTCATAAATTCTCTCTCTCACACACATACATCAATCTCTCACACAATTGCAGTCTCTCTCTCTCTCTCACACACACAGTCTCTCTCCACACAAAGGCAATATCTCTTACATACAGTCTCTCTTTCACACACACATATACACACACAGCCGTTTTCTCAGTCGCTCCGTTTGCTCGCCCGAGCCTCAGACGCCAGTGCCTGATAGTGCGGATTCGTTTTCTCAGTCAGCCTGAGAGCCCTCCGAGTCAAGTACCCCCCCGCGGGAGTGGACTTGTGAGGGTTGGCAACATTGCTCGGGCAAGCCTGTGGTAATTGGTAATACTTGCAGGCCAAATGTAAACAAACCACCTTCATTACCATGGCAACCAGAGGTACACCACTGAACTTGGAGCAGAAATTGTACCTAACGACCATTATTAAACACCATCCTATAATAAATTCAATGAAAGGATGATATAATGATATTGTTCAGTGGAAAAAAACATGAAAGGAAGTGGAGAAACATTACAACATCCATTATCTCCATGTGTGAAAGGAAGAGACAAGCAGCTGAAACAATCCTGGGAATGGATTCCAAGAAAGTAAGTCTAATTATCATAAGAACACAGTTATATAGTTGTTGTGTTACTTTAATACCAAAGTATATTGTCCTATATAATTGTCCTTGCCTTAAGACTGATGATGGTGTAAGGTAACCAACCAGAACAATGCCAAGGTTAGGTCCACATTAGGTAAAGTCCATTTATATCTAATTTGTCTATATTCTCACACAAAACCCATACTTTCCCAGGCTCTACCACAAGATTGTAGGAGTGGGGGGAAGGGTGGCAGAAGGATTAGAATATATAATTTTTCCCAAGTAGTTCTTAAAAATATATATATATATATATTCCATGATGATTCCTTCCCAAAAAATAACACAAATGAATGTATGTGTGATTCCATAGTTTTACTCCTCCTAAATTCTTGTCATTTCTCTAAATGGATTATTTTCTCCTTCACAGAATGAAAAAAGATCATGTAGAATGTCAAGAAAATTAACCCAACTTACAGTAGTGGACCTCCTCCAACACCAAGCCATGTTTGATGAGTTGTAGAAAATTGTCCAGGACATCATCCCAGAGTTACTGCTCTTACCACACCAATTATTTGAGAACTCATGCGTGTCTCGGTTCCTAGAAGATGAAGAAGATGACCCTCAACAGAATACTGAACACAGTAGTAAGGATACAAATTTTAATAGTTGTATTACATTAAAGCATAACGTAGATTTTATTACATGTTTCACCACATACATCAAATCATACTGAGAAAATTTGCTGTGTCCTGTTTTCGTCAGTTCTGTGTACAGTATTTGGAATTCTGCATAATCTCTAGGAATTTCATTCTTATATTTACTGCACTGCCCAAATATAGTTGACAAGAAGGGTCAGACTGTGCCAATTTCTGGTTGGGCTGGAACAATCTTGATACTTATGTAGCTTAATGCATTAATAGGTATAGTTGATGGTTCCCTGGAAGAGACTGATGACTGTAGCATTCTGGAGCAAGGTGGATATTCCTGTGTACAAACCATCAGCCATAAGATTGCAGTGTATTCCAGTGCACAAACCATCTACTCCTATAAGACAATGCAACAAAATATTAATTACTTAAATGTTGATTATGAAAAGGAGGCACAATAAATTGAGTAACACTCCAGACAAAATGTACTTTAAATTAAAAAGTAAACAATATCTTAACTTGGTAAATGCATAATCTAGCAAAATACCTGAGAATTCTGTATGGATTTTTTTGCTTTTTATATAGGGTACCTATATACATATATAGATGTTCATACATATTTTTTTTGTTCTATTCATTTTTTCAGTTTAGGTTAGGTTAGGTCAGGTTGGAATAATAACAATAATTTGGCAATTATTCATTGCCAACTATCACAAATAATATGTTTTTCCCCACCCATAAGATTAGTGGCTAGGGGATATGTACACTAGTTATTTCCATTCAATATTATAGATAAGAATTAATAGAACAACAAATATGTATGAAAATCTGCAATAAAACACACCAATAATTCACACAGAGCTCTTATAAGGGAATTAGTAGTTCCCTGTTCTGTGGCTAAACTATTCCAGCAAAGATCTCGTGCAGGACGTCCTGAAAATGTGGATTTATACCATTAAGTTAAAGTATTTCAAGTATGTTTTGTTTAGATTACAGTACACACGAACCATAAATAAATATATCACTTAATGTATCCTTAGCTGGAAACTTAATATTGTACTTTCATCATCTCATGAATGGCATATATAGAAATCAGTAAGTATTTACCATTGTTTTTTAACTGATGATGCAGGAATTCAACTGGAATTTAGTTGACAGGGCCTCGCTGTTGTTGATGTTGGCTATAATTTGTGAAGGTACCACAATATTCTTGTAAATGCTTAGGTATTCCAAAAATATACTAATTACAAGCATTATATCATGTAAATAACATTTATAGTACTTCTCTGACAGCTTTAAGAAGAAAGTAATATGCTTTGTTATGAAATAGATATTATTTATAGTGCAGGCTGACTGACTCGGGCGAGCACTGGGAGGTGGTAAAGCTTCATACCCCTGGCGCCCGATTGTTCCAATAATGCGGTCGGAAAGAGGGCGCAGAAGGTTCAGAAACACCACTGAGAAAACCAAAACACGCGCGGGTGCTAATTCTCGGGGCTCGGGCGCGCGGTGGAGCGACTGAGAAAACGGCTGTTTCATTGCTCCAACTTCTTTCATTCAGGTCTTTTCAACGGCACTCCTCTTTTGTCTCGTTTGTATATTAATTAGTGTTTATACCGATGCTGTGCTTTTTTCTTTATCTATTATTTTCAATATTTTCTTTTCCTTTAGTTTATGTTAATCCTTTTGTTTTCCTTTCTTTTTCTCTTTTTTTCCAAATTTGAAATAGGTAGTCCTTTGTTACACTTGTATTTTTTTCATTAAATAGTAACTGTCCTAAAATATTATTTTCATTTTCTATATATGGTTGTTGTAAATTCACAATTTTATTTCTTTCTTTCTGTAGAAATGGGCACCACAATATGAAATGCCTTATATAATACTAGTAATAGTAAGAGGAGTTGTCGGGATATGCATTTGCAACGGCACCCAGTTATTTTTCTATTTATCAGCAGAAACAGAGGATATAAGGCATTTCATAATAATATTGTGGTGCCCATTTCTACAGAAAGAAATAAATAAAATTGTGAATTTACAACAATAATATTTTAGGACAGTTACTATTTAATTAATGAAAAAAATACAAGTGTAACAAAGGACTACTTATTTCAAATTTGGAAAAAAAAAAGAGAAAAAGAAAGGAAAACACTAGGATTAACATAAACTAAAGGAAAAGAAAATATTGAAAATAATAGATAAAGAAAAAAGCACAGAAAATCAAGAAAATCAAGAAAATGCAAAAGATACCATTTACAATTTTTGGAAAAGAAGAGAAAAACTTAGAATGCAAATTGAAAACTAGGTGAAAAAAATAAATAAAGAAGAAATAATAAGGGGATACCCGTTGGAAAGGTGATAATTATTATTTTTTGTCTGTGTTTCCAGATGTCGTTCAAATAATTTTTCTTTTCTTTTATATGTTCACTGTTGTTGTTATTTTGTAGTAGTACAATTTCTGCAATTAGTTCTTCTGTATTTTCTTTGTAAGGTTGTTGCATGAATGAGTATTGTTGTCTTATGTGTGTGTATTGTGTACAGTGTAGCAAGAAATGTTCTCGCAAGAGCAACAGCAACAATAGGGCACGGCGGCCATCATGGAAAGTGTTGCCAGATCCATTTGACATTATAATAAATTAAATTATTATGTTCCCGTTGTTTTAAAACATTTGAGGTCCCTTACTGGAGCTCTATGAACCCTCCAAACTACTCCAGGCAACAGAATGCTTCAGTGTTTCGAATAGGAAATCTGTTGCCTGGAGTAGTTTGGAGAATTCATAGAGCTCCAGTATTCAATATTACCTCAAACCATTTCTATGCATCTGGCAACACTGATATTAGTCAATGTAGAGACTGATATTTATAGAAATATAATCATTATTATTATAAGATATAAAAATATAATGTTGACATTAAAATAATTCCTTCATAATTATATATATATATATATATATATATATATATATATATATATATATATATATATATATATATATATATATATATATATATATATATATATATATATATATATATATATATATATATATATATATATAGAGAGAGAGAGAGAGAGAGAGAGAGAGAGAGAGAGAGAGAGAGAGAGAGATATTATATCTATTATATATATAATTTTATAATAAACATTATAACAACAAGAGCTCATTTGATAATTATAAAGATTTGATCAAAATAAACAAAGCAGCAAGTTGAACATTACCAAGCAATTAATATTACTTATACCTTGTATTTGAACACTCCAATGACATACAAACAGGTAAGAGAAGTGTATGTATGTATTATGACCTTCTATACATACATACATACAGGTAGGAGGAGTGTATGTATGTATTATAACCTTCTATACATACATATATACATACAGGTAGGAGGTGTGTATGTATGTATTATAACCTTCTATACATACATACATACAGGTAGGAGGAGTGTATGTATGTATTATGACCTTCTATACATACATACATACAGGTAGGAGGAGTGTATGTATGTATGTATGTTACTTGTTGTATATTCTATGCAGGGCCTCCTTCAATAGTATTAAACATTATAATCACTAGCAACTGCCAAAAAAATGGACGTATTTATGTAATAATTTGTATATCGTCATCAAAATTGGAATATTTTTACAAGTTGCCACAACTCGATTTAAAAAAAATTACTATTACCAGTGTTTATATTTCACTATTACAAACCACTTTCCTATATACCATTTCTTCTGCAAATGTTGCATAACAGTAGTTACCTCTTATAGTTAGGTCCCTGTAGTCTGCCCAAGTTAGGTCCCGGTAGTCTGCCCAAGTTAGGTCCCGGTAGTCTGCCCAAGTTATGTCCCGGTAGTGTGTCCCAGTCCAGATTAGGTTAGGTCAGGTCAGGTGAGGTCTGACTAATTTCTACTGTATATTTTTTCCTGCTTAGGTCCCGGTAGTCTGCCCAGGTTAGGTCCCGGTAGTATGTCCTGGTTAGGTCCCGGTAGTCTGCCCTGCTTAGGTCCCGGTAGTCTGCCCTGGTTAGGTCCCGGTAGTCACACTAAATCCTTCTAGGAAATAAAAAAAATTCCAGTGAAATCCTGTTGTGGCAACTTGTAAAAATTTACCGTTATTTATTTTATTAATTTATTGTTATTGTGTATGTTTGTGTGTGTGTGTGTCTATGTAGGCCCCCCTATGTATGTATGTATGTTATTGACATTAGCTGTTTATTTTTTATCTTTATTTATGTTTATTTAAGGGGGTGCGGGAATAGGGGAACAGGCTTTCTACCCACCCCAAGCCTGTCCCCCTATTCCTGCACTCCCCTTTTTTTTTATTTAATGCATATAAAATCTAACTGTAAAATTAAAACACGGTAATTGTTTATTTTATTGCCGTTTACTTTTACAATGTTTTTACCTTCATTATTCACTAATTTATAACATTTTAAGACACTTTTCTTCTATGACATTTTATTGGTAAATGTTTAGTATAATGCCATTTATCATTACAATGGTTTTTTTTTCTTTAATCACTAATTTATGACAATCTAAGACACTTTCCTTCTATGACATTTTCTTGGTAAATGTTTAGTATAATGTCATTTACTTTTATTGGTAAATGTTTAGTATAATGCCATTTATCATTGCAATGTTTTTTTTTTTTCTTTAATCACTAATTTATAACATTCTAAGGCACTTTTCTTCTATGAAATTTTCTTGGTAAATGCCCCATTTCCAAGATAGGTCATAGATTAGTCTGACCTAACCTAACCTAGACCACAATATTAATATAAAATTACCAAATATTTCAATTTATATATTATAACTGGTTTATATAGTAAATATTTTATTAATATGTTTATAATTGTTTACAGATTGTTGCCTATAGTTATTATTTACTGATATATTTATTATTACTATTTATGTTATTGTTATTATTATTATTACTGTTACTATTACTATTTATTAATGCTATTTAATTATTTACAGATTGTTGCATATATGTGATGTCAACTGGCTTATAACACTATTATTATTTCTACACTACTTAACACAAGGTAATAATAAGTAATTGGAGCCTAGCTGTATTATTAATAGTCGTCTCTGATTGGTCAAATTGTTCAATATCTCCAGGCAACCTCCGTTCACACTTACCTTTGCTTTACCAAAACGTTGCATTTCTCTGAGGTACACTTTTTTTTCTTTTTTCTTGGTGCCTCACTTATTTCGCTTAATATCTACTTGGCACTTTGGTAACCTGACAGAATATTGATAGAGGATTACTTTTATCATGAAAAAATTATCCATATCATTAAAAATATACGATTAAATACGAATTAAAGTGAAATGAGTACCGTAGCTATAAATGTTTATACCACTTTTTTTATATGCCGATATTTATTTATAAATATTACGCTACCATGTGTAAAAATGGGTGGATGATTGTAACAAACCCTTTCGGGGTTTATTAACAATTATTTAATTGTTTGTCGGTAACTCGATATATATGCAAATGTAACTCCCAAGTACACAATTCCTATCACGAGCTAGCTAGGGTTAAAGAAAACTCTCCCTTGTTTACTGGGTTTTTATTTTATCAAAGATCAAAAGTCAAAGGTCAAAAGGTGTCTTTCTTCCACAGGTTACAATTTGTATATGTATTTCATAGTTAACCTGGGAAGTAACTAGGAACGTTACATAACTTCCTAATTCTTACATTATAATTATAATAGTGACATCTTCTATCCAATAGTAAAGATGTCACTAAACATAAAGACAATAGTATGGATGTGTAGCAGAGATATTCATCTCCCACTGAATATAAAGGACGATGTAATATGGTAGTGAAGATATTATCTTCCACTTATCTCTGCTTCACATTGACTAATATGTCATGAGTCAAATTTTGACTCGTGACATTCGCACACACAAAAAAAACATTGCTACCAAGCAATGTTTACAGACTTGTGACGGCTATGAATTTTCCAACCTCGCTGTTGCTTCAGGTTGTCAACTTGAAGCGTAGGAGAATTGTCCACATCTTCCGAGTCCTTGCGTCCAACTGCATTCCCTGTCCTAGAGATGGTCTACTGACTCTACTGACGTGCTTCAACATTCCCTCATAGCCTATATGAATCATGAATGGAAGAACTGCTTCATTGACTCCCTTCCTAATGTCTGCATTACGATCCTCCAGAACCATAAACAAGTACTGAGTGCAGGCGTGGACCTCCTCTTTGTTTATACTCTTGGGTGGAGCATCCCTTAGTTTCTCCGCCATACACATGAAGAGTTCCGACTTGAGTGGAGCATCCCTTAGTTTCTCCGCCATACACATGAAGAGTTCCGACTTGAAGAAGAGTGAGCCTGATTCGAGTGCATCTGCAAACGTCACCATCAACAGTCTTCTTCAATCCAACCTTTTTCTCAATTTCCTATGTTCTCCTCCTCAGTTCACATTATAAATTATCACTCGTCATACCCACCTGCAATCATGAGCGTTGATTCCAGCTATGAATTTGCAATGATGGACGAGAGTGACTATTACGTGTGCTTACCGAGGGGTTACATTTCCCAAACACACTCTCTAACACAGGAACACCAGGACATCTGTCCTAAATTTCACATAGACAACTGTGATCGTATGCGTAGTAATTATTATATTGAGCATCTTGCTCTGTCTCAACATCGAGACACCAGGACACCTGTCCTAACTTCCACATAGACTCACGCTTTGGACATATGTGTAGTAAATATTATATTGAGCATCTTGCTCTGTCTCAACATCGAGACACCAGGACACCTGTCCTAAATTCACATAGACAACTTTGGTCATATGTGGAGTGAATTCCCTTTGTTCCGGGAAACACTACATGACAGTAGCATTAGTCATGCCTACCGCTTAAAAAATTGGCCACGTACTAGGCTTAACAATTCACGCTGCTCTGAGGTGATGTTACAAAGCCTGTACAAACTGTGGTCATCATAGAAGCACATCATCTGTAATTTCAAAGTCACACACACACGGCACTCGTTTTCTAAGTTACATACATTATATCAAGCAGGATGCAGAACACTACTATTGATATAAGACCTTACCTCGTATCATTTGCTTTTCTGTTGCAAGTAACGACAACCAGAGTGACTCCATGAAGCACTGGAGAATCTGGTGGATCGCACCGAGAATTCTGGCATTCACTCTCCCCCTGATGTGTTACGTTACGAGACGAGAGGTCGAGAGAGCCTGTGTTGTGTTACGAGATGAAAGCGAACTCAGAGCTCAATTCATTCACGTATGAGAGTTTTCCATACTCATACATGAATTGTCCTCCCACTTGCAATTTTTCAATGTCCAAACACACACCCAGCACTCGATCACGAATCATTAGTATGAAGAAACTAAATGAATTCGACCCTTTAGGCTGCTACCCCAACGAGAGGTTGGAGAGCCACGAGAACAAGGTGTTGTGCTTATGCAAGTAGGAGATGAACTGTTTTTTTTTTTTCTTCTGTCATTTCTATTGCCTTAATTCCTGGACAATTTTTAACCTAACTAACTCGTGAAGGTGAGTACGTGTTGATTGGAATTCAATGCAAAAATCGAGTCCCTGTTCGGGCGCCAATGTAACAAACCCTTTCGGGGTTTATTAACAATTATTTAATTGTTTGTCGGTAACTCGATATATATGCAAATGTAACTCCCAAGTACACAATTCCTATCACGAGCTAGCTAGGGTTAAAGAAAACTCTCCCTTGTTTACTGGGTTTTTATTTTATCAAAGATCAAAAGTCAAAGGTCAAAAGGTGTCTTTCTTCCACAGGTTACAATTTGTATATGTATTTCATAGTTAACCTGGGAAGTAACTAGGAACGTTACATAACTTCCTAATTCTTACATTATAATTATAATAGTGACATCTTCTATCCAATAGTAAAGATGTCACTAAACATAAAGACAATAGTATGGATGTGTAGCAGAGATATTCATCTCCCACTGAATATAAAGGACGATGTAATATGGTAGTGAAGATATTATCTTCCACTTATCTCTGCTTCACATTGACTAATATGTCATGAGTCAAATTTTGACTCGTGACAATGATGTAGAGAAAATCCTCCTGCATTTCATGGTGGTATAAGATTGTAGATAAGACAGAAATTATTGCTGGAAACGTAATTTTAATGCCAAGATGTCTCGATTCACCCTATAGCTCAAGGTCAAGGGAATATAGGCCTAACCTGCCCTGTCAACTTGTGTGACTATCTCGTTTTTAGTAATAATGAGTTAACCACTAGCTTCAACAGTCATGCCAGGTAGTGCAGTTACAAAACAGAAGGCCATATCCTTCGATAGAAAGAAGGAAGGTGTTTCTAGAATAGATAAAGGAGAAGGAAACATAAGAGTACAATTTGGCTAATCAAATGTAAGCAATCGATATCACGTTATCTTCCCCCTTCCCCCTACCACCTCCACCACTACCACGCATGCTCATCACTCCACCACACAAGGTAAATAACATTTAGGTATATTATTTACACATCACTACATACCTATTTATGTAGATATATCTGTATTTTGTGTTAATTTTTGTACATACACGTTTTTTTTTTTTTTTTTTTTTTATACCCCTCGTAAAAATTCGTCGCTATAACGGACACCCTCTCCCTCCTATTAGTCTGTTATAACGAGGTTTAACTGTATATATATATTCTAAGAGAGTGACATAATACACAAAAAGATTCCCAGAACTAATTTACATAAAAGAAAAAAATATGTAAACAGATAAGTTGCTCAGGGTAACGTAAACAAGACAGTAACGTAAACAAGTCAGTGTCGGACAACACTAATAAAAAAAAATGTAACCCAATTTGCTGAACAAGTACATCAATTTTCAAGTGAAAATAAACCCTATATTACCTTTATAAACACCATAAATCTTCCCTATTCTAAAACATGACCTCGTTTTAGGTTTCCCACACAGATGCTGTGCTTCAAAACGTAATGATATAAGAATATGGGATGAAATATGACACCCACCAGAACCTAACAACTGCCAAAAAAATGCAAGTAGTTATGTAATAATTTGTATATCGTCATCAAAATTGTATTGCCATTTGGTGTGCGTAATAGTAACAACATCCCGCAATGAAATGAGATATTGTATGACGTAGAATTCTTTCAAACTAAATGGGAAAAAAGGAAATATATGCCATCGTTACATTCAAGGGCCACGCCAAAATTTTAGCTGGCAGCGAAGGTCGACGAATCAAAACAAAGCTGGCGTCCAAAGGGTTAATTAATAAGATTAATCTGTGAAGTGTTTTGTTATGTGTGGCTAAAACTGTGTGTATGTATGGCTAAAACTGTCTGTGTGTCTGTATGTGTGTGGTATTTCTCTGGTGTGTTCTTAACTATTTGTATCTTTACAGGATTGAGTCCAGCTCGTAGTGTCCCGAACTCATCACTCCAAGATAACCTAACCTAACCTAACCTAACCAAAGAATAACACAATTGAAAAACACAACAGAGAAAATGTTTAAGTGTGAAGAGTGTGGTAAAGAATTTAATAAGAAATCTAGCCTTAAGACACACATACTTATACACACAGAAGTGAAGAACTTTGAATGTGAAGAATGTGGTATAAAGTGTGTAACAAAGGGTAATCTAAAGAGTCACATACTTATACACTTGGAAGAGAAGAACTTTGAATGTGAAGAATGTGGTAAAAAGTTTTTGACAAAGAGTGAGCTAAAGAGACACATACTTATACACACAGGAGAGAAGAACTTTGAATGTGAAGAATGTGGTAAAAAGTTTCTGACAAAGAGTAAGCTAAAGAGACACATACTTATGCACACAGGAGAGAAGAACTTTGAATGTGAAGTATGTGGTAAAAAGTTTCTGACAAAGAGTTACCTTAAGACACACATACTTATACACACAGGAGTGAAGAACTTTGAATGTAATGAATGTGGTAAAAAGTGTGCGAGAAAGGATGATCTAAAGCAGCACATACTTATGCACACAGGAGAGAAGAACTTTGAATGTGATGAGTGTGGTAAAAAGTTTCTGACAAAGAGTAAGCTAAAGAGACACATACTTATGCACACAGGAGAGAAGAACTTTGAATGTGAAGTATGTGGTAAAAAGTTTCTGACAAAGAGTTACCTTAAGACACACATACTTATACACACAGGAGAGAAGAACTTTGAATGTGATGAGTGTGGTAAAAAGTTTTTGACAAAGAGGGAATTAAAGCGACACATACTTATACACACAGGAGTGAAGGACTTTGAATGTGATGAATGTGGTAAAAAGTTTGTGACAAAGGGTGAATTAAAGCGACACATACTTATACACACAGGAGTGAAGAACTTTGAATGTGAAGTATGTGGTAAAAAGTTTGGGACAAAGGGTGAATTAAAGCAACACATACTTATACACACAGGAGAGAGGAACTTTGAATGTGATGAATGTGGTAAAAAGTGTCTGAGAAAGGAGGACTTAAAGCGACACATACTTATACACACAGGAGTGAAGGACTTTGAATGTGAAGTATGTGGTAAAAAGTTTGGTCTGAAATCTAACCTTAATAGTCATTTAAAAGTTCATACAGGAGTAAAGGATTTTGAATGTAATGAATGTGGTAAAAAGTTTAGTTGGAAATCTAACCTTATTCAACATATAAAAGTTCATTCAAGAGTATAGGATTTTGAATGTAATGAATGTGGTAAAAAGTTTTCTGACAAATCCCAACTCATGTTACACAAAACTGTTCACACATTTGTGCAGTAGCAATATCATAACCAATGAGGTTAAGAGGTGCGGCCATTGCACACAGGCCACCATCAAACATTGGGAAGTTTTCAAAACACCTCGGTGACCTATCCTTCCTCAGGATGGGTAGGTAAATCTCACCCCGCCTCATCGCGGTAACCTCGGGTGACACCTCCCTAATTTTAATTTATTTTATTGTAAAAGGCTGGAGGTGAAGCTGAAGGGGGAGGCGGTGTGGGAGCATATTAGGTTCCCCACATATAGGTTAAAAAAAATTGTAATGTATATATTTTAACAACATATGTATTTTTAAGTAATTATGTGTAATTTTCTATTTCTTTTTTAATACTGTATTGGTTTTTTAAACTGTGTTAGCCTTGCCAGCCACCAGCGGCTCCCCAATCAGGGGGAAGGACGGCTGCGGCTAGTGGCGTGGAGGAGTCTCTGGTAGTCCCTTTGGGGGGCAGGAAAGGGGAAGAATGCATCAAGGTGGTTGCGATCAATGTGAATGGAATGGTGCATGAAATGAAAAGGAGAGAGATAGTGGAGTGTTGCAGAAAAAGTAGAATAGATGTGTGAGGCATAACAGAGACGCATGTGAAAGGATGGGGGTTGGAAGAGAGTGGGGATGGAGGGAAGAGTGTGTTGTGGGAAGGAATGGAAGGAGGTGTAGTATGGACTGGTTGTGCATTGTTGGTGTCTGCGAGGGTGTGGAAAGGAATAGAGGGAGTGTTGGAACAGGGAAAACTGGAGACACTTCTACCGTGGCCACCCCCTTGGAGGGAGTTCTCAGAGGGAATGAGGCATCAGAGCTATAGAGAGATAGATAGATAGACAGTTCACACGTGAAATAAAACACTGAACATAAACGGTGGCAAACAATGATTGTTCCCCTCCCCCCTAAGCATGATAGGAAAAAACTGAAAATATCAAGAGGTAGTACATTATATTATAGGTGTATGGTGACAAGGTGAGTATTCAGTGTTGATTCCACAGTGGTATTAGTTTGTTAGCTTACCAACCAACCACACCTGTAAGACTTCATTATTTCCCAAAAGCTGAGTATCCACATTCACAAATTCTATAAAACTGTTAGATAATGATGATGATCACTGCACAGTTTACTCACCAAGTTCATTAAATAATTCCCTCATAAGTCATTTACATGGCTAAGATTTTTTCGTTTGCATGCTAACAAACCAATACCAACCACTGTGGAATGGACCCTCAGATTTGCCTCCATTGGCGTCATGAACAGCTTGAAGACCAGCAGGGTAGGAAGACAATAGTGACTCCAAAAGCTCCATGTTGAACTCCATTCCCTGAAGTACAGCATTGATGTGCTCCTCCATCTTGGTACGACTACATTGAGTTCATAAAGGTTCAGACAACATCGTTTTTTCAACCTCGTCCTTCAAGATAGATCCAACATTTATACAGATCAGGAGAATTACTGGGCCACTCGTCATTACCAAAGAAGTCAATGTTGTTGTCCTTCAGAAGGTTCTGGCTGGGTTCAAAGCACTTTACATATGGTGCTTCTTTTCACTGTCATTTAACACAGCAGCACACATGTTGATACCAGCAAAGAAGAAGTGAATATACTTTCAGATGATATCACCATCATATTTCTAGCTAATACAGTATTTGTCCAGCAGGGTTGTGGAGGAGGCTATCAATGTTTACCACCCTTTAATAAATGTGGAACAAAATTAATTATTAAATGTATTGTTAAAAAAACACACATTGTCTCACACACAACATATAGATGACAGTAATGTTTGGTGATAGGTTGATGTCTTAATATTAAATGTATTATTAGAACTGAAGTTTTGATATAGTATAATATAATGTGGCCTTGATATATGTTGAAATAACAGCTGCTGTTTGTAGTGACAGGTTGGTATCGTAAGGGACCCTGTGATGTAGTCAGAAAATTGGAGGTAAATGAGTCTTTCAATTACTGCTATGAAACACCACCTACATGGAAGGAGTTTGTTTTGTGGTGTACTCAGGAACAATCAGAAGCCATTAATTATCAAATACGATCACAGGGTCACAGGCTTGTGTTATTACCATAAACACTAAGTGATTTACTGACCCAGTGTTAAAAGGCTAGTGTGTGTTCCCAGACTTGTGCTATTCATTACCATTGCCTTGGAGGCAGGGAGAGGTGCCAGAGGACTGGAGTAGAGCCATAATTATGACTCTGTATAAGGAATGGTATGGGGATTAGGGATAAGTATGGTAGCTATAGTGGAAAAAGCCCTCGTGTGACAGGAAAGGTGTATGGGAAGGTTCTTACTGAGTGATAACTGAAGTAACTGGGAATAAAGTTAAGGGCGGTTCAGAAAGGAATGTGTCCACCAGATCTTTACAATAAAATCAACATTGGAGAAATATATTGTGAAGAGTAGGAAGCTGTATGTGCCTTCATGGATGGAGAAAAAGGCATATGATAGGGTTGATTGGAGAGCTATGGGAGTTGTGCTAAGGATTTATGGTGTTGGTGGGTGGTTGCTGGAAGACATTGAAGGAGATGAAGGTCAAAGTGAATGGTTTGGGTGGGTGCCAAGCTGAGGCTGATGGGAAAACAATGGTCCTTGGTGACAAGCTTACTTGCTGATGATACTGTGATGATGGCTGAGAGTAATAGGGAGCTGCAGCGGGTGGTGGATGAGTTTCAGTCCCAGTGTAAACAAAGAAACTGTTGGTGAATGTTGATAAAAGTTAGGTAATAGTATTTGTAATGGCAGAAACTGAAGTGATTGACTTTAGTACACCGTATAGGGTGGGAGTGACAACTGGGACTGTAGTCACCCCTTGGTGAAAGGAGAGAGAGAGAATGATGAAGGTAAAACATATAGAAGAGCATGTGTTGATGGAGAGAGGGTCATAGGTTCTCACACACGGCTGGTTATTGGCATTTCAAGAGGGTGAGTGACAAGGTTGTGAGGTAATACTCGAATAGAGGAAGTTAACTAGAAGAGTAATGTTTGTGTTGTTCCCTCAACTGATCAGTAACAGAAGACCAGACCACCATCCATGACCCTCAAAAGGTAGGAGTGGGTCAGTTTGGAGGCAACCAACATGGTACAATCATCAGTGAACAGTACAAGTGTCATAGTTAAAATTCACCGTCACACTGGTAAATGACTTGGTAAAACAATAACAATATATTATATAAAGGAAATTATGGTAAATATTGAGATTACCTGCGTCCTCGATTTTCACATTTTCTGGGAATCAAAATCACCCGTTTCATTTCTATTTTTCTATTGGAGACTATTTTAGTTTGTGGATATACATAAAAAGTATGTATATTATTTGTATATATTTACTTTGGAATGGGAGCAATGACTTTCCTAGAAGGTTACCAACTTCCCGCCTCTGCATGTAATGCTATCTTATTCAGGGATACTTACAGGGACACTTATTTGGGAAATTGTATGAAGAATGTTCAATAAGTAGTCCAGTGTGGCCACCACCTGGCCCTTCTGACATAGTGTTCTGGACTCAAAACCTAGAGGTCGGGAGATCGATACTCTCAGGTGAGGGCCTAAGAATATTTACTCTTCCGAGTTGAGTGTCAGGCACTAACTATAAGGCAACCGAACATCGTAAAACATCCTCGCTGGTACCATAACTGCTGCAGTATTTGGGAATAACCCTCACTTCCCTCTCTCTGTGGCTGGGTACCAGTTCGGAAATCGTGACGTGTGTGGGTGAGCAGCAGTTGACCTGGGCCATGGTAACGGGCTACATGAAGCCTATGTCCAGTGTTGGATCATAAAAAAGAAAATTAGAAGCTGGATGGAGTCATTGTGGATGCCTGTCTGGGATGCAACACAGCACCCCATTTTATTGAAAACTGCAATGTACACAAACACATTCACCAACAACACAACATACACACAAACACACTCACCAACAACACAACATACACTCTCTGAGGACATTGTGGGAAAGCCTGGTTCAGGCCATGGCCTTCCTCAGGAGCTCGGGGCTGCTCGGCCAGACAGCTTCAGGAACTTCAACAACAACTACCTCATATTTGACCATCTATCAATATTCTTGATAATTCCATTCCACCTACAAATGAAAAATCTACCAAAATTGAATTTAGACATTTGTGACTCATAAATATAACCAACTTTTTTCCTATAAACTCAATAATATTGACTGGAATGCACTCTTATCTTTGCAAGATGTTAACATAGATTTCTGTACATTCCTTGACAAAGTTAATGAAATACACACTAACTGCTTTCTGTTAAAAACTAAATATGTTTCTGGAAAATAAAGACTACAAAACCCTTGGATAACAGCTGCTGTTATTAATTCCATTCAAACTAAAAACAACCTTTATAAAAACTATAAAGTTGGTGCTACCGCAGAAAACCATTATAAAGAATATCCCAATATGTTAAACAAGTTTGTCAACAACTCAAAAAGGTTCTACCTACTACATACATATATTTACAAAATTCAAGAATGATACTAAATAAATCTGGAATGCAATAAATCAACTTTATCAAGAATGGTGAAGTGTGTGAACTACAATCAGGATTTACAGCAGGACCCAGAGTGGAGGATAATATATTTATGTTAGATTACTGTATATTGGTTATAGCAACAATACACTATAAGAAAGCATTTGACTCCATAAATAGAACACCTCTGATAGAAAGCCTAAAATATTATAAGTGTGATAAACAAGTAATAGACATTATAGCCAAGTTATATAAAGGAGATACAACCACATTACATATTGATGACAAGAAGGTGTGTGACATAGACACACACACACACATTCTCTCTCTCTCTCTCTCTCTCTCTCTCTCTCTCTCTCCTTCTAACACACACACACCTTCCTCCCTCTCTCTCTCTCTCATGTATTAAAATAACATCAAAATAGTTTTATAATACTATTTCTGTAAGGATGTAGGATAAAAATAAAACTGTTGATGTTAATATATTACTGTGAGAGAGAGAGAGAGAGAGAGAGAGAATATATGTACTGTATTTGTGTGTGTGTGAGAGAGAGAGAGAGAGACTGTGTGCGTGTGTCAGAGTCTAGAGAGTAATGTGTGTGTGTGTATGTGAGAGATATTAATGTGTATGTGAGAAACTGTGTGTGTGTGAGAGAGAGATATTGTGTGTGAGTGAAAGAGACTAGTGTGTGAGAGATATTGTGTGTGTGTGAAAGAGACTGTGTAAGAGAGAGAGAGACTGTGCGTGTGTCAGAGAGAGATTAATGTGTGTGTGTGTGTGTGTATGTGAGAGATATTAATGTGTATCTATTATTATATAATCAGTTTGCTCCACAATTACCCTATGGAAATCTGAGTTCCTTTATAGTGTTTTGATTCCTTCAAAGAGAATTATTTAATAAATAAATATATTGGTATCAATCCTGTTGTATGGAATAATTTGGAGGAATCCAATTGGTCCAGTATTACCACAACCAACACCACAGCTTCGAATGAATTAGCTTCGAATGATTCAACTTGGTAAACCATTCTAAAGGGGGTGTAGGGAGGGGGGGGGAGGTATTAAGTGTGGGATGGGGGTGTACGGGGGGGTTGCTTCGAAGCTGATTCACTCATTCGAAGCTACCATCCTTACACCTCTCCAACCACCCAACCCAAGCCCCTCCCTACCTCCCCATACCCCCTTAATATAACCCCCCCTCCCTACACCCCCTCTAAAATGGTTCATCAAGTAAATTCATTCGAAGCTGTGGTGTTGGTTGTGGTATTACTGGACCAATTGGATTCCTCCAAACTATTCCATACAACAGGATTGATACCATTATATTTATTAATTAATTCTCTTTCCTGACATACTTT
>JAWZYT010000217.1:860000-940000 GCA_034508575.1 Petrolisthes manimaculis
TACTGTCCACTGATGATAGTACCATGTTGGTCGCCTCCAAACTGACCCACTCCTACCTTTTGAGGGTCATGGATGGTGGTCTGGTCTTCTGTTACTGTAATTTTTTTTTTTTTTTAAATTATAACACCCCATTTGTTTTATGTATGTTATTTAGGATGTTTGTAATTATAATGTATAATCACGAACTTCACTCTACTGTAATACCAGCATTTCCACTGGTAACTTACTTAGAAAATTGATTAAGATAGGCAGGGTACTAAAGTAGGGTCCCAATAGAGGGACGAGATATTTCTGTTGGCGGAACAATATTTGTGTTAAACATTAGGAATAATTGTATTATATGTGGCTGAGGATAGAGATAATGTATTGGAACGTTAAGGATATTAGTTAATTATGAAATGTAACTAGGGAATACACCTGGGAGGGGGAAATTAGTGTTAATATAAAAATGTAGGTCATGAGGGACTAGTTTTTCACGAGTAGATGCCCCACAACTACGGAGACGAAGTGAGAAGGAAGTGAAGCAGTTGCTCACAAATCAGTCTCTCTTCGTCTCCCGTGGTGAAAAGTTAACTCTACTGGATAAGTACTACAACAGTGAATACAGTGTTAATATTGAGGTAGAGTATGGTGATACATTTAATTGTTGTGTTAATTATTAATAGAGTCTCTCTTCGTCTCCGTGGTGAAAAGCATATAGCACAATTCCCTTGCATAGCTAGAACATTGGGTGTAGGAGAATAATGATAATAATTTGAGATTGCTGGCATAGTAGGAAAAAAAAACAGTATCCTATTTGTTTCGGCCATATATATTTTTTGTATTGATAATTTCTATGTATGTGTATGTGTTGTTTTTTTATTATTAGTTAGGAAGTTAAGTGTATTATTTTTGTTTATTTGTTTGTTTAGCTCTGTCACTAGCGAAACGCGGGATTTGTCCCCGTTCTAGTGTCAGGGGGTGGTAGGATTGGGGAGATTGGGGATTTAGAAAAGAATATACATATATCGTTTTTTTTATATATATAAATGACTACATGAATGTAAATAGTAAACTAGATTATAATTAGTGGAGTATTCCGTTACCGATACCGTATACTATACTAATAAACTGTGTCCCTACTTAGACATTTTTTACTTGATTTAAGACATTGATCGAACCCCCGTTAGAGTAATAATTCTGGGTTGCTTACACACGTGCCTGGGGTTCAGGCTACGTTACCCACCCAGTGTGTGATAGCTTGGTTCCTGTGGTCAACCTGTGGTCTGGTGGTGGCAGCGTTTACTGACGAGGAACTGGACTTGCCTTTGTATGATTTTTTTTATGGTATTCGCAAGGCAAGTTCAGTCCTCAGTCCTTTTTTTTCCCAGACCAGGTTGATCCAGTATAAGGATAGAGTATCATACTCTGGTGTGTCATTTTTTTTTATTGTAAAAGGCCGTGCTTTTGTTTCCTCCTCCAGTAAAGTAAGGGGGATAAAAATAGCAACGTTACACCTCAATAATTCGCTATTTACTCCAGGTGGGGCAGAAACATTGACGGTCTTTTGGGTAGAACTTTCTTTGTTTACTCGTGATCAATCATAATATAATTTCCCTGTGTGGACTTCAAACTTCCCTGGGACATGTAAATTCCCCTTGTATCTGGCAACACTGTAGGTAGGCAACAACAACAACAACAAAAAGCGATGCCAGCTCTCAGAGACTTCGCGCGGTAAAATTAAATCTTAAATATATAATAACATTAAATTCCTCCTTCGTGTAAATTGTACTAGAAGTAAAAGTTTATTGTTACCAATGTATACAACAAAGTCGAAACAACAACAACAACAACACACAGAGGTTTTTTTACTTCCTCTACACAACAGTTGCCAGACACTCTCCTTGACTTTGTTGATGAAGTAACGAAATCTAAGGATAGCTATGAGCATAAGGTTCAGAAACGATTGAGTATACAACATGTAATAATATCTGCAGTGCGGCCACGTTCATTTCTATCCAGCCTTCAAATCTCTCTACCTGTTTTCCTACACAGACGCTATGACTCTCACCAGTTAATTGATATTCTGGCAAAGTAAGGAGTAGCTCCATCCTATAAAAAGGCTTTACGCTACGTTTACTCAGTAATTAGAACTGAAACTGTGGAAATAAAGAAAGACGGTTTTCTGCAATATTTCTTTGACAATGCAGATTTTACTATTCGTACACTAGATGGGTTTGGAACATTTCACTGTATGGGTAGTGTGAAATGTGGGACACCTACAAGTGCAGTATCAACCAGCACTGCAGTTCCCAGAATAATGAATGTAAGCAGTTCAAGTAATGCTGGAGGAACAGTTCCCCCAAAGACATACAGTTGGCTCCACTCCCGCGTTTCTCCTCTCGTGTTGCCAATGTTGGGCCAGTCAGAAATTCGAATCCTGATCCACAAGTTAAAAATAGAAACATTCATATCCTTAGAGTGAAAGATATGAATGTTTCGAATATTTAAACTTGTGAGTCGGGATTCGAATTTCTGACTGGCCCAACAGTGGCAACGACAGGGGAGAAACGCAGGAGTGGAGCCAACTGTACAAAAAGCCTTCAAACTTGTCAGGACTGCAGAATATCACAACAAAGGCATTTCTTTCATGTAGTGTAAGGCTGCTATTTTTATCCTCCTTACTTTACTGGAGGAGGAAACAAAAGCACGGCCTTTTACAATAAAAAAAAAATGACACACCAGTGTATGATACTCTATCCTATACTTGATCAACCTGGTCTGGGAAAAAAAAGGACTGAGGACTGAACTTGCCTTGCGAATACCATAAAAAAAATCATACAAAGGCAAGTCCAGTTCCTCGTCAGTAACGCTGCCACCACCAGACCACAGGTTGACCACAGGAACCAAGCTATCACACACTGGGTGGGTAACGTAGCTTGAACCCCAGGCACGTGTGTAAGCAACCCAGAATTACTCTAACGGGGGTTCGATCAATGTCTTAAATCAAGTCAAAAATGTCTAAGTAGTGACACAGTCTATTTGTATAATATACGGAATCGGTAACGGAATACTCAACTAATTATAATCTAGTTTATTATTTACATTCATTTATCAAAAAAAAAATATATATATATATATTCCCTAAATATTCCAATCCCCCAATCCTACTCCCTTTTGCTGACACTAGAACGGGGACAAATCCCGCGTCTCGCCAGTGACAGAACTAAACAACAAACAAATAAACAAAAATAATACACTTAACTTCCTAACTAATAATAAAAAAACAACACATACACATACATAGAAATTATCAATAAAAAAAATATATATGGATGAAACAAATAGGATACTGTGTTTTTTTCCTACTATGCCAGCAATCTCAAATTATTATCATTATTCTCCTACACCCAATGTTCTAGCTATGCAAGGGAATTGTGCTATATGCTTTTCACCACGGGAGACGAAGAGAGACTCTATTAATAATTAACACAACAATTAAATGTATCACCATACTCTAACTCAATATTAACACTGTATTCACTGTTGTAGTACTTATCCAGTAGAGTTAACTTTTCACCACGGGAGACGAAGAGAGACTGATTTGTGAGCAACTGCTTCACTTCCTTCTCACTTCGTCTCCGTAGTTGTGGGGCATCTACTCGTGAAAAACTAGTCCCTCATGACCTACATTTTTATATTAACACTAATTTCCCCCTCCCAGGTGTATTCCCTAGTTACATTTCATGATTAACTACTATCCTTAACGTTCCAATACATTATCTCTATCCTCAGCCACATATAATACGATTATTCCTAATGTTTAACACAAATATTGTTCCGCCAACGAAAATATCTCGTCCCTCTATTGGGACCCTACCCCTTACTCAACCAATTTTCTAAGTAAGTTACCAGTAAAAATGCTGGTATTTTAGGAGAGTGCTGTTAGTTACTATACATTAAAAAACAAACATCCTAAATAACATATATAAAAAATGGGGTGTTACAGTAGCACTGTTCAACGCTGAGAAATTTAATGTCAGTACATCCCAGTGCTCGAACAGGTAAGTGATAACATGCCTCCAGAGACAACCATCATGTGTTTGACCTACGGCCAACATTCTCTTACGTGATATATCCAAGAAGGCTTGAAATTCTTCTAATTCAGGCTAGATCTAATTACCCGGGATTTATCGTTTTCGTTTTCATATTCACATGAACAAAATTTCTCTAAAATATTGCAAATTTCCTCAAATAAGTAAAGGATTTGTCCATCAGAGAGAGAGAGAGGAAACAAGGAAAGCATTGGAAATGCTAAGGGAGAGAAGGGGAAGAGGAGAACAGGGATGGTATGTCCGAGATGGGAAATTGTTACAATTCAAAATATACCAAGAATAGGGGTGGAATACAGAGAGGGAGACAAAATTGGGGTTTAGATTAATAAATATGCAGGGATTAACTATAAATAAATTAATAGAATTAGAGAAATTAGTAAATGATAATAATTTTATGTGTTACAGAAACCCAACAAAGATTTAATAAATTTAACTTTTCAGAGGGACTATATAAAATAGAAAGATATAGGGAGGTGAATGAAAGAAAGAGGGGAGGACTAATGATATTAATGGATGAGAGAAATAGGGGACATGTGGAGGAGATTAAATCAAAACATACAGATATTTTGCATATGAAAATAACAAAACAAGATTTACACATAAACGTAGTTGTGTTATACTTTTCAGAAAAGGATAGGGAGAGAAATAATAAATTACAGGAAGAAATACTGGAAAAGATAATGGACTGTAAGGATGATTTGCTGCTGCCTCTCATCCTAGTGACTAGTTAACACACCAAAGTGACAATATAATATATCTGTTGGTGTCTGAAAGCTATTTGTTTTATCTTTATATACAGTCGTGGTCAAATATAATCATCCATATAGGGGTAACTCACGTAAGAGTTTGACAGCTTCCCTCTGTTCCTTAGATGATAAATTTTTAATAAATAGGTTAACTACCATCTTTTAATTTAATAGAAGCAGCTACACACTACTTAAAACAATAATATATCATATGTGAACGTGAAAACATTAGACAGTATATTGTTTGAGATACCCATATGTGGATGATTATTATTGACCACCACTGTATCTTTGTATACCTGTTGCTGCTACTGAATGTGCACAGTTTCCATCAGAACTTACGAGTACCTCACACCCTTGTGGCACAGCACGGGGAACGTGTTGCTGCATAGGGTGTCCATCATTTCGTGAACACCGTTAGCATTATTCACGCGGATACAATCGTCTGGGGAGCCATTTGGTTCATTAGGACCCCATTCTGTCACAGGTCGGCCGTCCAGCCAAGCCTGACTTCTTGCCCCAACCCACACCTCTGTATACAAGGACAATATTACTGCTTAGTTGGGATAACATGTTGTATCCATAGACTATGATATCATGAAGACATTTCATTTGTTCCTCAAGTACTTATCACGTCTTAGGAATCAAAGCTTGACCACTACTAGCCTTAGTGGAAGTCACGTGCTGCAAATAAAGTCGTTTTGATTTACATAGAAAATCATTTAGAAGAAATGAAGAGAAACTTTACAGAAATTAAAATCATATATGTTTTTTCACCCGGTGATCCAGAATCTTACTTGTGACACCCGTGATGTTTTTTCGCTTAGTAAATTCGTCCTATTTTGCTTACTGTGATCCTTGATAAAGCTATATAAATATAACAAAATGTGTGTGTATGTGTGTGTGTGTTAACAAATTACTCGTAGTGTTACATGATAAGAGATCCCAGTCCCAATGTGTGTGTATGTGTGTGTGTGTTAATAAATTACTCGTAGTGATACATGATAAGAGATCCCAGTCCCAATGTGTGTGTATGTGTGTGTGTGTTAATAAATTACTCGTAGTGTTACATGATAAGAGATCCCAGTCCCAATGTGTGTGTGTGTTAATAAATTACTCGTAGTGTTACATGATAAGAGATCCCAGTCCCATATTTGGTATGTTTACTAAGGGAGTAAGGGGATGTATATGTGTAATTGTGTATATATGGGTGTGTATGCATAGACAGATGATGCCTGAAAACATTGCTCACCCATATTTCACTTTCGTTCCTACCAATATCTAACCTAACCTAACCTAACCAATATCTAACCTAACCTAACCAATATATATGTGCCTGTGATCTTCTATATGTATATATCCACGTATCCCCCTCCTATAATAATAATAGTATTATTAGTAAAAAAAAGATTAATAATAACAGTAAGTTGTGCATATTCAGCAGTAAAACTTAAAAGCCAAGGAGAATCGCATTATAAGTTTAAGATAAATATAAAGTAAACTGCCTCAACATTGTAATCTAATTGGTCACTCAATATTGATTGGTTTACTTGCTGTGAGCGAATTGGAGAGCTACAGATTCTTCCACATTATGTTACGAAGCTAAATAATAATAGCTCATTGGACGAGTTGGGAGTCTTTTTTTATATCATATGTGTGTATAATTTGATTGTCCTCCAAGTCACCAACAAAAGATTGCCAGGATCCAGGGACACGACACCTCTTCTGCCACCCTGACGCCGCCACTTGTAGCTTCTATCACCCGTAGTTTTAAAACATTTGAGGGCCCTTACTGGAGCTCTATGAACCCTCCAAATAATCCAGGCCACAAAACGCTTCAGTGTTTCGAATAGGGAATCTGTTGCCTGGAGTAGTTGGGAGGGTTCATAGAGCTCCAGTAAGGGCCCTCAATTTTTTTAAAACTACGGGTGTATGATCTCAAGGTGGATGCCGAGCACGACAATTCTGCCATTGGCCCTGTTCGGGACTGCTGGACTAGACACTTTAAATGTAAGTCTCACGGCCAAATAAAAAATATTTCAGTGGTAAAGTTGTTATTGATGACAGAGGGCCGATTCCACAGTGGTTTGTTTTGGTTTGTAAGCTCGCAAACGAAAGAATGTTTGTCGTGTAAATGTCTTATGGGTGAATTATTTAATGAATTTGGGGAGTAATCTATACAGTGATCATTATTATTATCATTATTATTATTAAATGTCTTATGGGTGAATTATTTAATGAATTTGGGGAGTAATCTATACAGTGATCATCATTATCTAACTGTTGGATAGATATTGTGAATGTGGATACTCACCTTTTGGAAAATAATGAAGCCTAAAAATGTTGGTTGGTTGGGGAGCTAACAAACGAATACCACTGTGGAATCGACCCAGAGTCAATGTCTGTATGTTCTAGTCTATGGAATTATCGTAAGTCATAGCTATCTTTTGCCCTAGACATTTCATACTCCCTGTACAGTACCATAAATCCTATTTCATTTATTACACCTGATAGAGCTGTGTTTGTTTGTCTGATCCCTGCAAAAATCTTTAGAATACAGCCCAAGGTTTAGTTAACAGACCTATGATAGATTTAATACGATTTTTTTATTATTATTGTATTGTCAGCCGTCAATAATTAATAACTAAAATAAAAGTAGTAAAAAGAAGACTGTGTGTCTGTGTGTGTGTGTGTTGTGTGTGTGTGTGTGTGTGTTGTGTGTCTGTGTGTGTGTGTGTTGTGTGTCTGTGTGTGTGTGTGAGTCCCAAGGGAAGAGGAGACAAGAGAGGAGGATAAGCAAGAACGACGGGAAAATAAGAAAAGGATGGAAAATTAATCAGAGGAAAGGGCCCTGATGCATTAATTAAGGGGGTATGGGAGTAGGGGACAGGCTTGGGGTGGTTAGGGGGGTGGGGGAGTAGGGGACAGGCTTTGGGGGGTTAGGGGGGAGTGCGGGAATAGAGGACAAGCTTTCTACCCCCTCCCCCCCAACAACCCCAAGCCTGTCCCCCAATTCCCACACACCCTTAAGGACCCTGTGTTCATGTATGAAAATTGGAGGCTTCTGATTTCTCCTAACCAAGTCACGAAACAAACTCCTTCCATATGGGTGGCGTTTCCTGGCAATGTTTGAAGGACTCCCCAAACCTCCTATTTTCTGACTACATCACAGGGTCCTTAAGGTCAGAAGTGGCTCCCAAACTGAATCACCAATGAGTGAACAAAAATGAACTATTTCCCATCAGTTGTAAAGTCATGGTCTAATGTACTGCAACACCTTCCAATGAGATGGCTTCGAAAAATGATCCGAAACTATAGTTGTTGGTGTGTGCAATTTTGGTTCATAAAATGAACTCAAATAGCTCGCTTTTATTCACCAGGTTGCAGAACATTACACCATGACTTTACCAGTGGCCGAAATTTGGGGTCCTGGTTCATGTACAGTTGGACACAGGAATAGGCGGTACAGTCCAGGTGAAAGATACTTGTAGTGTAGGCTTCCCTCAGATAAAATCACTAGTGTAGGGAAAATATAGAGTCAGTGGGTTGTCAAAGGGAACACCCTCTCCTATATATACAAAATATGATCATATGATATTTATGGTTTTTAGATGGTTTGATATATTTTTTCTTTTTTTCTTTTTAGTTAATTCGATGTGTTCTTTTTAGTAATGATGTGCTTTTTAGTTTGTGTGTCATTTAGTCATGCTGCCTATCCCTTTCCGGAGTTCATGTTTTATTAATCATGTGGATGACAATTTGATGTTGGGCGGTATATGACCGTGGCTGTTACGCCGCCATATGTCTAGTTGCATAAAAAAATCAATCAATCAATCAATAGAGGACGCCTTCCTACTTGAGGTACTGTCATTCCTGCAAATGTAATAAAGAAAGTTTCAATATTCTGCAGTTGCAAATATACATATATCTGATACTGTAATTCATGGTTATACACAAATTATACAAATGTATTGTGTATGAATTATGAAAGATACAATATATTTCCATTAGTAATGCATCAAGAAACAATGAATAATGAGTAAATTTGTTAGTGTAATGAATTTTTTCGAATACCTTGCTCAAAATAATTAATAAAAGTCTCTCTCGTTTCTGGAAGTACCCTGAGTTTCTGGAAGTACCCTGAGTTTCTGGAAGTACCCTGAGTTTCTGGAAGTACCCTGAGTTTCTGGAAGTACCCTGAGTTTCTGGAAGTACCCTGAGTTTCTGGAAGTACCCTGAGTTTCTGGAAGTACCCTGAGTTTCTGGAAGTACCCTGAGTTTCTGGAAGTACCCTGAGTTTCTGGAAGTACCCTGAGTTTCTGGAAGTACCCTGAGTTTCTGGAAGTACCCTGAGTTTCTGGAAGTACCCTGAGTTTCTGGAAGTACCCTGAGTTTCTGGAAGTACCCTGAGTTTCTGGAAGTACCCTGAGTTTCTGGAAGTACCCTGAGTTTCTGGAAGTACCCTGAGTTTCAGGAAGTACCCTGAGTTTCTGGAAGTACCCTGAGATGATTGAGAGCTTCTGCAGACTGGAGATAGTGATTGTGAAGAGCCTTTAATGTAATGAAGCATGGGTACTTTTCCATCAGTAAGTCTTTCTTCAAATTGTCTTTAGTTACTGAACGAATATTAACATCCATTGTCACAGGACACTTGAAACGAACCACGCATACGACTCATTAGTGATATACAACTTGACACTTATGAACGCGAAATAATGCAATAGTCACCTACAATATACATACATGATACATATATAATACATACCCAGTAACAGTCTTCTTTATATTACGGGTGCAGATATCGCCATGAATGTAAATGTATTTCTTATGAAATACTTTCCTCACTCCTCTTGGATAGACTTTCTCCACTTTGAAACCAGTGTAATTTTTTTGCATTAACAGTTCCTTCCAACGCTCGAACCCTTCCTAACTTTTAACGTTTATGCGAAACTGCACCGTGTCTTCAGATTGTAGCGGCAACCTATATGACATTGTGTAAAGTCATGGTCTAATGTACTGCAACCTGGTGAATAAAAGCGAGCTATTTGAGTTAATTTTATGAACCAAAATTGCACACACCAACAGCTATAGTTTCGGATCATTTTTCGAAGCCATCTCATTGGAAGGTGTTGCAGTACATTAGACCATGACTTTACCACTGAACATATTCCAGGTTGGATATAATAAGTTCATATGCAATGTCATAAATATGTATTTTCACAGAAGAAAGACCTTCATCCTCGAATTTTACAACATGCTGTTACCCAAGATCAATATTAGACAGGAAGGTTTACCTGATGTGACATTATTAAACAGCCAATTCTCATCTCTATAATGACCTTCCTTCCTCTACCACCACCACCACCACCAACTACAACAACAACAATAATAATAACAATAATAATGATATAATGACCTTCCTTCCTCTACCACCACCACCAACAACTACAACAACAACAATAATAATAACAATAATAATGATATAATGACCCTCCTTCCTCTCCCACCACCACCACCACCAACAACAACAACAATAATAATAACAATAATAATGATATAATGACCTTCCTTCCTCTCCCACCACCACCACCACCAACAACAACAACAATAATAATAACAATAATAATGATATAATGACCTTCCTTCCTCTCCCACCACCACCACCACCAACAACAACAACAATAATAATAACAATAATAATGATATAATGACCTTCCTTCCTCTCCCACCACCACCACCACCAACAACAACAACAATAATAATAACAATAATAATGATATAATGACCTTCCTTCATCTCCTACCACCACCATCAACTACAACAACAACAACAACAATAATAATAATAACAATGATATAATGATAATAGCCTACAACTCAAAATAATTATAGTGATGAAGATAATGATAATAGTAATAAAAATAAATGATGATGATATAATATATTATAAGATACAATATTTTCATAATAATCAAATAGTTCCTGCAATGTCAGTTAAAAGTAAAACGCTAATGTATTGTACAGCAGTATTTTCAATTTATCTAACATTTACATATTATTCTCGTTTTCTCTTTCACGGATGGTAACACACACACACACATACACACACACACGTATCAGTGACGTCAGTTGGAGGTGACCAGGTGTTGGGAGGTAAGTGCAGGAGATTTATTAATCTACACACGGCCTGACCTGACTATTGCTATCGATCTTGCTGTTGTTCTTGTCAATGGAAGTGCGAGATGGAAAAATACCTGTAGTGGACAGAAAAGAGGCTTATAGAATAACAAGAAAATTGACGCATTAACATGGAAGTGTGACTGAGATGTAATGAACAATGCTGATTCAGCTGTGGCAATAAGGAAAAGAGTCTAACAATAATAATCTCGCACTTCCATGTTAATGTGTCTTATTTTCTTCCCTTAACAAGGGCAACAATATGTTGTCAGAACTCTCTGCCAACGTGGCCAACGTTAAATTACATGGAAGTGGGCACTGAATATTGTGATACATCATATCTTGGCGTAAAAAAAGAGAGGTACAGTATCTCTATGATACTCGCCTACAAAAATATTAACGTACTATAGCATGGCAACTATTACATCTGTCAGTGTGTGTGTGTGTGTGTGTGTGTGTGTGTAGTCAACCAGCAGGGCTCTCTCTCTCTCTCTCTCTCTCTCTCTCTCTCTCTCTCTCTCTCTCTCTCTCTCTCTCTCTCTCTCTCTCTCTCTCGTGCTAAATTGCTGTATATTAAAATAAAATAAAAATATGACAATCCTATGCATCAAATATAAAAAATTAAACCAGTCATTCATTGAGTCTCCAACAGGATAAATTGCAACTGAGTGAGTGAAGGAAGAAAGGAGAAGTTACTAACCCCTGCAGGCTGCCTGGCCCACGGGATACTTTATCACCACCTAATGACTACACTACCTACCTTCACCTGCCAACATTCCAGTCTCCAGTCTCTCTCTCTCTCTCTCTCTCTCTCTCTCTCTCTCTCTCTCTCTCTCTCTCTCTCTCTCTCTCTCTCTCTCTCCAGGTGAATTGTGTGTGTGTGCGTGTCAGGTCAACCATTCTCTCTCTCTCTCTCTATTATTAATAGAGAAAAAGAATAAAAGAGAGAAGAAGTAATAAAGAGAGAGAGAGAGGGAGAATAATACAGAGAGAGCGAACATTTCAGTTCAAATGTGTGTGTGTGTGTGTGTGTGTGTGTGTGTGTGTTAGGTCAACTATCTCTCTCATATATATATATATATATATATATATATATATATATATATATATATATATATATATATATATATATATATATATATATATATATATATATAGAGAGAGAGAGAGAGAGAGAGAGAGAGAGAGAGAGTGAGGGGGTAAATGATATATACACACGTTGTACTTTGGCAGAATAATAGTAGTAACATCCTCAACATTTATGATGACCTGTATTCATGGGGTTTCAGTCAATGTAATGCACAAACTGAATGAAAAATAGAACAAAATAGCTTTGCATTACCCAGATCAAATGGAAAGGCTATATATAAGAGCACCAATACTCTTTAACATGGAATAACCTTCTTATATTTAGTGGTCCTTTATTTACGTTGCCACAAAAGGCCACGAACACAAGAATATGAATAATAACAGCAATAATTTTACAAATGTCGTAATGTCGTTCAGAATATCCAGTGGTTATCTAGTCAACCAAATGATTTCACAATGTATAGGTAATGTATTATAGAAGACCTCACTTTATGATTTATGTTTTATCAATGTTTTCTTTTTGTTCTCTGACCCCCGCCTTGACTCTCTCTCTCTCTCTCTCTCTCTCTCTCTACCCACTTTCACTTTCATTCTCTCTCTCTCTCTCTCTCTCTCTCTCTCTCTCTCTCTCTCTCTCTCTCTCTCTCTCTCTCTCTCTTTCTCTCTCTATACCCACTTTCACTTTTATTCTCTCTCTCTCTCTATACCCACTTTCACTTTCATTCTCTCTCTCTCTCTCTACCTTCCTGTGTTTGATGATGTGGCCGATTTGGAGGCTACGGATTCCTCCAAACTGAGCCACAAAGTATCATCTACATTGAAGAAATCTGTTTCATGGTAAAATTTGGAGGAATTGACAACCAACAATGCACCAATAAAATCTTAGCAATATTACCATTCCTTCTGTTTGCTTCCTTCCTATTCCGACACTGTAATTTTCTCCCTACCAAAGACAATATAGAAAAATATCAGTATTGTCAAGATGGACGAGAAAAGACTTTGTTATACCAAGGACATTGTACAGTTGCCAAAAAAGGTATTGCGACAAATCTTGATAGAACTTTAACCATAGTAATATCCACAACTATTTGTAGAGACTATAAGCATGTATAACAAAAGGAAATATACATATCCTTCTGTAATACATACTTATAATCTTATAATACTTATAATACTTAATATATTTAATGCTGTATCAATACTTGTCGCAATACCTTTTTTGGCAACTGTACCATAAAGAAAGTAACAGAGATAAAGAGAACAAGCACCAACAATAAAAGATGGAAAGGAGTGACGACTGAAGAGAGGATAAAGATTGACTCGGGTCCTAAGGGACGCCTAAACTCCTTAAACAGGGTGCACATATGTACAGTCGGCGACAAAGGGCATGTCACCTCACCTGCTTCACCGAGGTAGGCGATGTTCATAGACTCGAGATTATTAGGTGTAGAAAAAGTGTGTATTTCTCGAGTCCATGAACACACGACTTCTGCTGCCGATTGTACATGAAATATCTGTTTTTCCTACTGAAAGCCTACAGCCCCGAGGTTGAGGTATAGAACAAATATATATATAAATGGAATACCTTTCTTCCTACTGAAAGCCATATTGTAGGTAAAATGTGTTATCGAAGATCAAGTTATGGGCAAGCTAATTATTGGTAATGATACGATGCCTTCAAGACCTATCTATGGAACCATAGTACAGTCATCGTGTGTGTGTGTGTGTGTGTGTGTATGTGTGTGTGTGTGAAAAGAAAGAGAGAGAGAGAGAGTGTGTTTTAGATATGTGTGTATGTGTGTGTGTGTGTGTGTGAAGAGAAAGAGAGAGAGAGAGTGTTTTAGATATGTGTGTGTGTGTGTTCTCTGGGAGGCTGATGATGACACTGGGAGATACGATGTCACCAACGAAGCTCTTCAAGGTCATCGTATTTGCTGCCATTCATGGGAGTTTCAATCTTGATCATTAATGAACCTTTCTATACGATTACTGTAATAAAACGGAAGTCTAGGGAACCAAGAGAGGTGGAACTACAGCAACTCTAAAAATATCCCAACGGCAAAGAATGTCGTTATTAATAATAATAATAATAATAAAAAATAATAATAATAATGGTAAAGTCATGGTCTAATGTAAAGTCATGGTCTAATGTACTGCAACCTGGTGAATAAAAGCGAGCTATTTGAGTTAATTTTATGAACCAAAATTGCACACACCAACAGCTATAGTTTCGGATCATTTTTCGAAGCCATCTCATTGGAAGGTGTTGCAGTACATTAGACCATGACTTTACAACACAATATAATATATATACAGTACTTATAGATACCGTACCATTTACAAGGCTATAGTTTACGTAGATCAATATTGCTTTTCTTGTTGTTTGTTTTTCTTTAGTTGCGACTGGAGATTCATCATTATTCACGTCAACTAAAACACACATACACATACACTCACAGAAGAACCAAACACACACATCCTTTTACAAGAAACAAACAGGTGGGGAGGTTAGGGGGGTGCGGGAATAGGTTACAAGCTTTCTACCCACCCCAAGCCTGTCCCCCTATTCCCGTACCCCCCAGTCCCCCCTCAAGCCTGTCCCCTATTCCCACACTCTCTTAATTTACCTTCGATCCCTATTTAGGTTATATAAAAGCTTAAAATATTCTCCTCAATTAGATACAGCAGAAAAAGGTTGTACAAATAAATAATATATACTTTTATATATTAGAATAAATTAGTAAAGAGAGAAACAGATGCTGTAGATGAGAAAGGAGGAAGAAACTGATATATTTCAATGACATACACAGACGGATACACACATTCACCCTCTCCTGTCAAATGTAGTGAAATTCCGTACAGACGTTCTTTAGATATACGAACGGAAATGCAGACAACACAGCTTCTCTGGTTATGCTACAAGTATGAGTGAGGAGAGATGTGAGTGAGGAGAGATGTGAGGTAAAAAATGAGGATGATAATAGAAAAGGTTAATAGGAAAAGGAGATAAGTTCGGAGAATAAAGATTGGGGAATGGACGAGGGGAAGAATATAGTGAGGAGGGAAGGAAGGAGGATGAGGGGAAAGAGGAAATGAATGGGTTGGTAGTACACGGGAATGGAAGGTAGGCACGAGTGAAGGGATGACGGTATTTGTAGACTGTGTTGTATTGGGGAGTTCGAATGATGCTATCGAGGACCTGAAGAAATATTTGGGTACTGGATTGATTGATTGATTGATTGAATTAGGCGCCGCAACAGCGAGGTCATATAGCGTCAGAAAACGATAGGGAGGTGAGCCAGCAAGCAGAAAGGAATTAAAAAGAAAAGAGGGACAGTTGAAGAACTTACACCCGTAGTTTTAAAAAGATTGAGGGCCCTTACTGGAGCTCTAAGAATCCTCCAAAATAATCCAGGCAACAGATTCCCTATTAGAAACACTGAAGCGTTCTGTGGCCTGGATTATTTGGAGGGTTCATAGAGCTCCAGTAAGGGCCCTCAAATTTTTTAAAACTACGTATCTAAAAGCTAATGGATGGGGCCGAAGGGGCGCCAAAACCCTTGAAATATTGCCCACATCACTAAAGCAGGCAATGTCGTTACTTCTTTCTTTCATCTTCTTTTATTTCCTCCTCATTTGATTTCTCGCTAGATTCTTCCTCCTCTTCGTCGCTCTCAGGCAAAGTGTAAAAATAAACCTCATTCGACTCCTGACTGCTATGATTATTTTCCTTATGACTGCAGCTTGGCCTGTGTTGTGGACGGTAAGCAGACCTAGGAGGACCATAAGTCAGGCTGGGAGAACTGTACGAAGAATTAGGAGGTGAGTATTTGGGTCTGGGGACACTGTAGGATGACAATTTATGATGAGGATGGGTGGAGTACCGTTTGGGTTTGGGAACACTGTAAGAGAATGTCCTGGGATCACCGTACTTACACCCGTAGTTTTAAAACATTTGAGGGCCCTTACTGGAGATCTATGAATTCTCCAAACTACTCCAGGCAACAGATTCCCTATTCGAAACACTGAAGCGTTTTGTGGTCTGGATTATTTGGAGGGTTTATAGAGCTCCAGTAAGGGTCCTCAAATGTTTTAAAACTACGGGTGTCAGCCTCACCAGAGTACTTGACGTCAGCCACGAAGCCAGAGTCACTTTTTACGACTGTCGGGAAGCTGCAGGGAATATGACCCCTTGGTATTGTCGTTGTCACGGGCCTCCTGGTGACCGAAGTTGTTACCGGAGTAGTACAGTCGGCGGCAAAAGTCGTGTCGCCTCACGTGCTTCACCGAGGCACGCGATGTTCATAGACTCGAGATTATTAGGTGTAGAAAACGTGTGTATTTCTCGATTTAATGAACACTGCCTGTCTCGGTGAAGCAGGTGAGGCGACAGGACTTATGCCGCCGACTGTACTTCACGTCGTAGTTGGACTCGTAGACGGACTCACTGGACTCGTAGGACTCCTCAGAGGATTCCTGAAATGTGTGAAAACTTGCAGGATATAATTATGAAATGATTTATGTCTAACTTCAATTGTATCAATATTCTGCAGCAGCTCCGGTTGCTTTCTCGACATCAAGTTAATTAATTTTGCAGGTATAAAATATAGAGAGGTTGGCAACAATCTGGAGATGAATCTATTTTCTGACAAACTTTCCTGAGTTGCCCGTTGGGTGTCTATTGTACTGTATACCTAACCTTCCCTTGTATATATGCACCATATGACCTCGCTGTTGCGGCGCCAAATATTACCCAACCAATCAATCAATCCCTTGTATAGGTTTAGCTGCGACCTGTCTAAATTATGACTGAACCAACCCTGGCAAGGTAAGGGAAAATAGGAGTGAGAAGTAGGGAAGTAGTGTATATGAAATGTGAGAGAAGTTATTGTGAGAGAGGTGAGGGATGTAGTGTCTGTGAGAGGTGAAGGAAGTTATTGTGTGAGAGGTGAAGGACGTAGAGTGTGTGAGATGTGAGGGAAGTTATTGTGTGAGAGGTGAAGGACGTAGAGTGTGTGAGAGGTGAGGGAAGTTATTGTGTGAGAGGTGAAGGATGTAGTGTATGTGAGAGGTGAAGGACGTAGAGTGTTTGAGAGGTGAGGGATGTAGAGTGTGTGAGAGGTGAGGGAAGTTATTGTGTGAGAGGTGAAGGATGTAGAGTGTGTGAGAGGTGAAGGAAGTTATTGTGTGAGAGGTGAGGGATGTAGAGTGTGTGAGAGGTGAGGGAAGTTATTGTGTGAGAGGTGAAGGATGTAGTGTGTGTGAGAGGTGAAGGACGTAGAGTGTTTGAGAGGTGAGGGATGTAGAATGTGTGAGAAGTGAGGGAAGTTATTGTGTGAGAGGTGAAGGATGTAGTGTATGTGAGAGGTGAAGGACGTAGAATGTGTGAGAGGTGAGGGATGTAGAGTGTGTGAGAGGTGAGGGATGTAGAATGTGTGAGAAGTGAGGGAAGTTATTGTGTGAGAGGTGAAGGATGTAGTGTATGTGAGAGGTGAGGGACGTAGAGTGTGTGAGAGGTGAGGGATGTAGAATGTGTGAGAGGTGATGGATGTAGAGTGTGTGAGAGGTGATGGATGTAGAATGTGTGAGAGGTGAAGGACGTAGAGTGTGTGAGAGGTGAGGGATGTAGAATGTGTGAGAGGTGAAGGACGTAGAGTGTGTGAGAGGTGATGGATGTAGAGTGTGTGAGAGGTGAAGGACGTAGAGTGTGTGAGAGGTGATGGATGTAGAGTGTGTGAGAGGTGAAGGACGTAGAGTGTGTGAGAGGTGACGGATGTAGAGTGTGTGAGAGGTGATGGATGTAGAGTGTGTGAGAAGTGATGGATGTAGAGTGTGTGAGAGGTGAGGGAAGTTATTGTGTGAGAGGTGATGGATGTAGAGTGTGTGAGAGGTGAAGGACGTAGAGTGTGTGAGAGGTGATGGATGTAGAGTGTGTGAGAGGTGAAGGACGTAGAGTGTGTGAGAGGTGAGGGATGTAGAATGTGTGAGAGGTGAGGGATGTAGAGTGTGTGAGAGGTGATGGATGTAGAGTGTGTGAGAGGTGATGGATGTAGAGTGTGTGAGAGGTGAGGGATGTAGAGTGTGTGAGAGGTGAGGGAAGTACACTTTTTCACCTTCAAATTAAAAAAGATGAACTTCAAATTTTAAAAAAACTGACTTTCAAATTAAAAAAAACTGACTTTCAAATTTAAAAAAACTGACTTTCATATTTAAAAAAACCGACTTTCATATTTAAAAAAAACGACTTTCATATTAACAAAACTGAACTTCATATTAAAAAACTGAACTTCATATTAAAAAACTGAACTTCATATTAAAAAACTGAACTTCATATTAAAAAAACTGAACTTCATATTAAAAAACTGAACTTCATATTAAAAAAACTGAACTTCATATTAAAAAAATGAACTTCATATTAAAAAAACTGAACTTCATATTATAAAATTGAACTTCATATTAAAAAAATGCTAAGCCTATTCCACTGGCAATAATACTTACTCTCACTCTAACACTCTCACTTCACTCATTCTTCTTTCCTGTCTTTCTCTCCACTCTCACTTCAATCTCACTGTTCTCACTCCACTCTCGCTCCACTTACTTCTCTCTTACTTTACTCTCACTCCACTCTCCCTCCACTCTCACTCCACTTTCTATGGTCTATTACGTAGCCACTCCGACAGGCGCCAGTAGGTGGGATGGCGCCGGTCGCTGCCAAAGGTACGATTTATCCTATTGCTTTTAACAGACATAGTTATAAACTAGTTAATTATGTATCTGTGTTTGCTAGGTTAAACCGTTATGAATGAGTGGTAAGTAGAGAAACTGCTGAGTCATTATGCATCTATTTCTCCACACGGACAAGGATTACAAATGATTTTTTAATGGATTATAACACACTCACACACCGCTCGCTTCTTCATCTGCTTCTGTAGTATGCTTATACAAGGATATTTATTTATATCAAATAATTATAATCTTCACGGATTTTGTAATAGTTCTTTCGCTATTGGTCTATAATCACGAAATTTATGGTTATGTCACTATTCTTTCTATTACCACCTCGCCTCTCTTCCCTCCCTCCCTCCCTCCTATTCCTCCTGTACCCCGGTCCATCCGTACTCACCACCCTCCTTCTCTCCCACTCCTTCCTCTGTTACCTCATCACTGATTCCCTTTATCTTCCTGTCTAAATTCTAATACGTCTTACTATCCTTATCCTTCACCAATGTTGTTTACACTGAGGTACTGAAAGTAATTGTTACTAAGTAGACTGATGGATGTTTTTTTAGTGTCTTAATGTATCCTGCTGTGTGTGTGTGTTTTGGTATGTGTCCTGTTATGTGTGTGTGTGTGTTGTTTCTTTCTGTGTTTTGGTATGTGTCCTGGTGTGTGTGTGTGAGTTGTTTCCTTCTGTGTGTTGGTGTGTGTATGTGTATCCGTGTCTGTGTTTTGTTATGTGTCCTGTTGTGTGTGTGTGTGTGTGTGTTTCCTTCTGTATTTTGTTATGTGTCCTGTTGTGTGTGTGTGTATAAGTGTTTCATTCTGTGTGTTGTTATGTGGTCTGGTGTGTGTGTGTGTGTGTCCTTCTGTATTTTGTTATGTATCCTGTTCTATCTATAGCTCCGACGCCTCGTTCCCTACAGGAAATCCCACCACGGCAGAAGTTAACGCACTCCCTCCTCACTTGCTCTATCCCACCCCCACTTCTCTCTCACACATACTCTTCTGCCATCTAACCGGAGGTCTGCCTCTCACACCATGTCCCACAACTTCACTATCGTACACCTTTACAAACTCCACACTTTGAATTCTCTCCACATGTCCAAACCATCTCAGTGTATTACGCTTCACTCTCTGAACCACTCCGCATTCAATACCAACTGCCTTCTCACCCATACCACATCTCTCATACACACTCTCAATACTTTCTCCATCCCACTCTAGTAAGTCCACATCCTCCTCTCAGATAATTAATTTCCATCGCACCTATTCTAGACTGATGAGCCTTACTCCATGTCCATGTCTCTGATGCATATGTCAGTGTTGGCAGGATTATACTATTTCTCAGTCCCCTTTTCACTTCCATACTCACACTTCTACCCTACATAGTCCTCCCCAGTGATATTATGACGGGCCTGCCCCTCACTGCTCTCTCCCTGATTTCTCCTTCCATGTTTACACAGAACTGTTCCCAGTTACTTGAATTCCCTCACCTCCTCCATCCTCTCACCCCTAATGTTATCTTACATTCAGTCCCAGTTGGTTCAGCCACTCTATAGGGTATAGCAAAGTTAATTACTTCTGTTTTGGTCCTCTTAAATACCATCACCTTACTCTTACCAACATTCACCTTCAGTTTTCTTCGCTTACACACAGACTGAAACTCATCCACCACCCTGTACTGAAGAATGCTTTGGAGTTGGGTCGTGAGGCTAGACTGGTGCAACTTAACTTTTCTGCCTCGTTTGATAGGGTAAACCAAGGTAAAAAGGAAGAAAGATACCCTCATTCTTACCCCCACATGCAGATCCTGTGATGTCTGTGATAATATCAAAGAAAACGGAGCTCAGTACACTAGTGGTGCACGTGAGTGTGAGCCTGAGCCAACACCACCGAGATATCTCGGTGGTGTTGACTGAGCTCCCCATCAACCCTGAACCTACAGTCTGGATTATCTGTGACGTCATGCTCAGAACAGACACATTTGCGCTTCACCCCCCTTCGATGTGAAACTACCTTACTTTTCCTTTTACCTTGGGGTAAACCATCTGGGTATCCGCTACAGACTTCACTCTGTTGGTGTTGGCGGTCCAGTCCCGTCTGTCTTGTCACAATTCCTCACTGCTCGATCCCAGTATGTTGTTGTGGATGGTGTGCAAAGTGGAAAAGTTGAAATAGTGTCTGGGTTGCCTCAAGGTAGTGTTTTAAGACAGTTGTTGTTCCTACTGTATACCTCTGAACTATCTCTAAGCTGTCTTCCTTTCTTCAGGTTGGATTCATGGTTCTGGGGTGTACCAGTCCTGTTAGGCTTTAACTCGTTCAGGCTCTGGTAACTTACTTGTATTAATTTTGATTCTTTGGACTTGTAGTATTGTTGTTGTTGTGGTTGTTGTTGTTGTTGTTATTGTTATTGTTGGTAACGTAGCAGACATGGATGTTTAAGGATTAATGACTTCTCAATTTCTAGTTAAGGCTTAATTTATTTACACAGAGAATGACACGAATATGCCTGGTTATATATGTATAGTCTCTGTGTGGATACAAGCCTATAGCCCTGGGAGACAGTTTAAGTAATCCTACCTATTAGTTAAGCTTCACTGCCTATATACAATTTCAGTTTCAGTTGACATATATCTCTATAGAGTAATTATTTGTCAGAAGAACAAGGGTATGGTCTAATTCATATAACTCCTCCTGTTTGTTTAGCTCCTCCTGACTTGTTTTAGCTCCTCCTTCTTCTCTTCTTCCCTTCTTTCTCTCTCTTCTTTATTCCTTATTCTATGTAAGATGGTCTCCTACCTGGACTACAGATTATAAACAAGATAATAGTCTTGAACGCTGGACAGAAGTGCTAAAAGCATTCTGGAAGATTGTAATCGAGATAGGGAGATTAGCCTAACCTTCCCTTCTCTCTCTTACTTTCTCTACTCCTACTCCCTTTCCTACTCCTATGAAGGGAGGGAGTAGGAAAGACTTGGAGAGACGAACAACAGGATAAGGACAGTTTTAATGGTGGTGTTAATGGTCTAAGACTCTAAGGGGTATGTACTGTATGTAGGTGTATGTGTTTCCAACTTGCCCAGGTGTGTGTATAAGTGTCTTCTTGGGTGGTAGGCCAGGTGTTCTTGTTATCTGATTGTAAACAGAAGTGACCCTTTCCTTCTACCTGCCTAAATCACCTGTGTGTACCACCGTACAGGGGTCTTCGGATTAATAGAATGCTTGTATTCTCTCCCAACTTTGTGTCTCTGGTCTATTTTTAATAATAGTAATAATAATCATTCCTCTCACCACTTTTGCATCGACCACATCTTTCCTTAAGGGCCTTGTGATATTGTATGAAACTTGGAGGCTTGTAATTCCTCATGATTATGCCAAGCTCCTTCAATATGGGAGATGTTTCGTGACAAAATTTGAAGGACTCCCAAACCTCCAATTTTCTGACTACATCACAGGGTCCCTTAAGCTTTCATCCACGTAATCAATCAAACTCTTCTGCTTTCCTCTCTCATCCCTTCTCCATGTATACCTATGGATCATCTTGTGCTGAAAGAAGGTGTTTGCCAAGAACAGCCCCCTCTCAGCACAGACATCAACCAGATACTCACTATTCTCATTTACTCCTTCTACATCCCATTTACCCACATTACTTCACACTTCCTCCTTTCCATTCATGTCTCCCATCATCAACACTCCTTCCATTATCAATCTTTCTCAGACATGCATTCAATTCCTCCAAAAACACACTCATTCTCATCTTTTCACCCACTGGTGCATATGCAAACATCTACACATATTTTGCCATCCCAAGCTTTCCCATCATCCATACAATCTTCAACCCATTCCACCCATGTCCATCCACACCAACCCATCCTCCCCCTACCCTCACTTCTTACCAACCCACCATCCCCCTGTGCATACTCCTACCCTCCCTTCTTACCAACCCATCCTCTACCCACCTCCACCATCCCTTCTTACCAACCCATCCTCCCCCAACTCCTGTCTTACCAACCCATCCTCCCCCTACTCCCACCATCCCTTTTTACCAACCCATTCATCTTGTCATCCCTCTTTAATCATCCATCTATCCCTGCACACTCCTACTCTTTCTCTCACCACAGTGTGACTCAGTCAGTCAGTCACTGCACCAGTGCACCTACCTACCCTACCCTGCCCGTGATTATAGTTCACAATTATTATTATTCGATGTATTGTCATAATTTTACTTAGAAATATTGAAGTAATAAAACTTCCCTTAACTTACAGTGAGATGCATAGTATAAACATAAATTCTTCAGACATTTTAAAAATGCAGTACTAGAGTTTGGGCTAGTCCGGCCGGGCTGGCAGCCTGGCATCGCTCACTGGTTGCTATTTCGTGATCAGATTATAACAAAAGATTTGCACAATTTGTGATAATTAATGGCTTCTGCAGGGATGTTTAGACAATGGGTATGTATATCAATATTATTCATACATAATAACCACAGTTCTCAATGGCTATCCAATAGAGAATCACATAATATTACGAATTAAAGTAACTTCTCGGATGGAATTTTCTTTACTGGTTTTCATTCTCCTCATACAGAATGACTCCTTTGATTTAAAATTCACCTAGACATAGCGGAATATATCAGATAATGACAAGGTGTTGTTCAGGAGGTAGAAGAGGATTTGTATAGTTTATTACGATTATTAACGCGATTTCAGGGGGCTGGGGTTGGCACTTGTTGACTTCTTGTACGCAGCTACTCATATATATATATATATATATATATATATATATATATATATATATATATATATATACTAGCAGCGATACCCAACGTTGTCCGGGTGAAGATCCTACATGTGGTTTTGTCAATAGATTTCCTCTAATTATTTTTATACTTTTATGCAATGTGAACTTATTAGGAGGGTGTGAGGAGTCCATTATTCGGTGTGGTTACTGGTCTCTCAGAGAGACCATGCCAGCTTTACAAACACAAAAGTTATCCACGACGCAACTACAGCAGACGGTGGAATTGTAACAGCCACGATTAAATAGCAAGGCAATATCTGCTCAGAAGAAACCTTAGCTGGCATGGAATCCTCTGTTTTAGGTCTTCGGAGAGGCGGTATCATCCATACCAGTGGACTCATTGTAGCCAGCTTTCACCGGAAATGAAGGACACACTTGGGAAAGACACGGAGGTCTAAAACACTCCGTTTGTCTGTGTCTGTCTGTTTACCCGCTATGCATGGCTGCATCATTTGACCTAGAATAAAAAGTAATACGCCATTTTGATCGGTGAAGCCGTGGAAGCATCGTCGGCCTACTTTTGTTTTTGTAGCATAATTATTTCTCGAGTTATAACACCGTAAGTACACATGGTATTGGTACCCCTTTATTGAGTTAGGGGAGCATAGACTAAGCCCTCTGTGGCTGTGGACACGTGGTCCAATGGTTAAGGCACTGAGCCTTAATATGGCCTTAACTGAAAGATCCCATGTTCGAATCCCCTGTGGGGGTACAATTACAAAAAAAAAATTGTTAACAAAAGTAGGCCGAGGATGCTTCCCAGGCTTCACCGATCAGAATGGCGTATTACTTTTTACTTTAGGTCAAATGATAGCGGCTAAACACACACACAGACAGACGGAGTGATATTGTAAAGAAGAAATTTTGTCCCCTTCTTTATTTGGGAGGTGAACAAAAACCCACGGCCTTTTACAATAAAAAAAAATACACCAGTGCATGATACTTTATCCTATCACAGTATCGACCCTGTCTGGAAAAAAAAATGTAGTAACTGAACTTGCCTTGCGAATACTAAAAAAAAGTCATACAAAGGACAAGTTCAGTTTCTCTTCAGTATCGGGTATACGCTGCCACCACCAGACCAAGTCGATCAGAGGAACCAAGTCCACAGACTGATTGGGTAACGTACCGTTAGCTTAGGCACGCGAGCAAGCAACCCAGAATTAATTTAATGGGGATTCGACCAGTGTCTTAAATTCGGAAGTTATATCTAGATAGGAACACAGTCTATTTTGGTACAACGGTGACGGAATACTCAACTAATTATAAACCCGTTTATTATAACTTGGCACATATTTTTTTTTTTAAACAAGAATAATACAATAAAAGTTTTCTTTTCCCTCTCCCTAATCACAAATCCTAATCCCTTCTGTCACTAGGCCTGGAACACTTCTGAAGCTTCACTAGTGACAGATCTAAGTACACATTAAACCAAAAAAAAATACACAAAGAATTCGAACACCATAATAATCTATATATCTAAAAAACAGAAACAATTATTTGCTAGCAATTTCTCAAACTATCTTTTTCCATATGGACCACTTTATATACACGTGGACAATACTCTGCCAAGGGAGTTTGCAATAACGGCTGTCACCACCAGCAGACAAAGAGAGACTGCTTTAACCCTTAGAGACCGGCTGACGACATACACCGTCATACGTTAAAGACCGGCTGACGACATACACCGTCAAAGAGATTTAGCGCTATTTCGAGCCATGTGGGGCTCGTATTTCATGTCAGTGGGCGAGAAAACACACTCACAATATCAATCCGCTACCCACTCAGTTGATTCTGGGACGTCACGATGGCTGGGCTATTTTTAAATATTTGCCCTTGTCCGAATTTGTGCTCTAACGATCGTAAGACAATATCGTAGTGAATATATGTACGTGAGTGACACCATGATATTCCTACAAGGTTACAAATTATTATTTAGTGTATAGATCATGACACACAATACATAATGGTAGTAATAAGAAAATAACACCACAAAACTACAGGCCTGACACCCGTAGTTTTAAAACATTTGAGGGCCCTTACTGGAGCTCAATGAAGCCTCCAAATAATCCAGGCCACAAAACGCTTCAGTGTTTCGAATAGGGAATCTGTTGCCTGGAGTAGTTTAGAGGGTTCATAGAGCTCCAGTAAGGGCCCTCAAATGTTTTAAAACTATGGGTGTAAGTCTCCTTCACGTAACACCATCCATCCACTACTATCAACTCTACAATATTCTTTCAACCAGACCAGATGATGAGAATAAGGAGAAGCGTGATAAGGATTGCAATGGTGATGGTGATGATAGTGGGGTTGATCTTGAATATGGATCGTTTCCCTCTTTACAACCTCTACTCCTTAACCCAGACTGCACGTGAAGGGTAAGTTTATAAAGATGTATTTTTTATTCATATACTAAAATTATATTGAACAACATTTAATGTAGATCATCAGTGAACAATGTGCACGTGGAGGGAAAATTCATATATAAAAATCAGAATCGACAACATTCAAACCACTACAATATAACTATTCCAACCATGTCGTAAACATACCACCCGATTCTTACGAAAAAAAACATTAAAACTTTTATTTTCGATTTGTCCACACTTAGAATGGCTTTGTTCTTTGACCTAAGGGTCAATATTAGGGTCAAGATAGTCAATTAGTTTTAGCCGTTTTTTTTACCTTTGAACCGAATTAGATTAGAAATAGTCGGACTGATGTACTGCATCACATTGTTAGCCAATGCTATCTTAAATGGTACCATAGTATTTTAAAACATGCACAATTACTGTAAATGATCCGTTTTTTACCATGTTATGTTTTTTACCACGAAGCCCCCATGTCAGTCCTAAAGCCTTAACAGAAAGATAAAGAGACGAATAGACGGACAGAAAGACGTGGCTGAAACTATTACTTTACGGTAATCAGAGAACAATGTGTAATATAGGCTGGTATAAATATTGAAACTAATAATGTCATGAAATTATCGATGTGAAGTGACTATTATAAAAAATAAAAAAAAATCACCACATGATGTTACAGTTAAATTAATTATTCTAATATTAATAAATAAACCCATAAATAACTAATTTAATCAAATGCAATTTTAGGATTAACCTCAGATTAGTCTTGCTGACAAAAGATGATTCATTAAAAAAAAATTATCACCTTTGTATTTTTTCCATATATCAGGCCGCCAGAGAATTTCCTGCCAATGACAACCCCAAAGCATCTACCTCCACCATCATCATTACCACTATCAAAGGTCTATCCCGGTCGTTTGCCCAACATAGGTGAGTCACACCCGTAGTTTTAAAACATTTGAGAGCCCTTACTGAAGCTCTATGAATTCTCCAAACTACTCCAGGCAACAGATTCCCTATTCGAAACACTGAAGCGTTTTGTGGCCTGGATTATTTGGAGGGTTCATAGAGCTCCAGCAAGGGCACTCAATTTTTTGTAAAACTACGGGTGTCAGTCTCCATCCACACACAAACGTTTCATCGTTAGTACTGCATCACAAAACTGTTTAGTGTTCGTTTGGGGAGAACTTTGTCGAAACCGACCTATCGTTTAATTATAGTTATTAAATTGGTTGTGAGAATATATATACTTCTTCCGAATAGAGAAACTTTATTATGTATGTATCAATATAACTATGTAACTTTGCACGTACCATTAAAACAATGTAAATTTGCATTGTATCAATATAGCAATGTAACTTTGCATGTAACAATATAATGTAACTTTGCACGTATCAATATAATTATGTAAAATTATTATATAAAAACAGGAGTTGGTGAATGATTAATATTTAACAAAAATTTTCAGATGTTGACAAACTGAAGTTGATTCTTCACGGGACTATCTACCAGAATTTGGGTAAGCTATAGAACCATACATAGTCTGTCGGTCAGGGCTGACAATGAATATAAAACATCACAGTTATTGTGGCTATTTACTTGGCTAGAACAGAGTTACGGCTGCAGTAACCAATGCCGGAGTAACAGTTTCTGTCACAAAGCTCACATTAACGATTTCATTTGCCACAACAAAACTGCCATATATATATATATATATATATATATATATATATATATATATATATATATATATATATATATATATATATATATATATGAGTCTTTTGTTTATCATATGTTTTGAGGTCAACTGTACTGTTCATATCTTAGTGCTGTATCTATTGCCATGCATTAACAGAGAACGGGAAGCTGCCCCTGGAAAGAAGCAGTAAGATGTGGGCAATATGGGAAAAAGACGACCATGGTAGCCCCTGTAGGGAGTATCTCGTCAGGTTAGTACAAAGGGCTTGACATTGGTCCTAGAGAAAGATAAAAGTAATCAGGGGAGGTGGCCGAGTGGTTAGTGTTCTGGACTCATAAGCTAGAGGTCAGGAAATCGATCCTTTCAGGGTGAGGGCCTGAGAATATTTACTCTTACGATTTGAGTGTCAGGCACTAACTACAGCTAAAGCAAAAAAAATCGTCGCACTCGAACAAATTGCGACAGTTTCTAACGCCTTGTCTTTATTCTGGATTATCTTCCTTACAAGCTAATTAATACAACAAAAAACACCTATTTGGTAACTTTTTGTTTCATTTTCTATGTTTGAGTTTTAATTTGGGTACTTAGTAAGGGTCAGTCAGGCCTACATTGAGGGTGTTTGGGGATACCCTACTCCCCCCTCCCACTCCCAATATCAGTTGGCCAATTTTACTCAAGGTCTTATCGTAATTATTGTTGTTGTTGTTCTTGGGGCGACAACTTCTAAAATGGATCAACTGACTCATTCACTCACTCTCTTCCTCCCATCCATTTTCTTTTACCGACATTGAATCATTTATCCGAGGGGTTCACCCTCAATAAAAAGGGTTCATTTTCAAAATTTCAATATAACCATATGAATACGAAAATCCAGATGAAACATAATTAATATTTTTGAGACCTTTACATATGGATATTTTATTCTTTCACTTGAATCATTAAGAGCCAGAGCTTTTAAAGGGTTTTCCTTCATGTTCTTGTTTTTATTACGCTGCAAAATGTGTCCTACTAAGCTGACCATGGAGGAAAAGAACCAGGCGATGGCATTAGCCAGGCAAACTTCCAATATTCAATGTTGACTGTTGGGTAGTGAAGATAAGGAAGCTGTGTTAAAAGTTTATAATGACGAAATACTAATAATCCTTCATGACATTAAGACAAATTGTTTCATTCATTCTAAATAATATTATAAGGTTAGTAAATAATCCGTAGTTACGGATTTCAGCTGGTGCGACGATTTCTTTTGCGTTAGCTGTATAAGGCCACCGAACGTCGTAAAACACCCTCACTGGTACCATGACACCCTCACTGGTACCATAACACCCTCACTGGTACCATAACACCCTCACTGGTACCATAATACCCTCACTGGTACCATAACACCCTCACTGGTACCATAACACCCTCACTGGTACCATAACAGCAGCAGTATTTAGGAATTACCCTCACTTCCCTCTCTCTATGACTGGGTACCAGTTCGGAAGTCGTGACGTGTGTGAGTGAACAGCAGTTGACCTGGGCCACGGTAACGGGCTTCATGAAGTCTATGCCCAGTGTCAGAACATATATAAAATAAGAAAAATCTTTGCCACATCCGTCACCCTCCATTTATTATTATCAATTGGGCAGCACACACTTTCTTGTTATATGCTGGCCAAAATTTTATCTGTTACTTGAAAATGTCGGGCAAAGGGTGTGTTATATATATTTTATTCTATAATTTTCACTAGTAATTACTATTTTCCAATTTCAATTTTCCAATGAATTTCTATTACTATTTTCCAATGAATTTCATAAAGTTACAATTTATGCATGTACAGTCGGCAAAAAAAGTATCAACACCACCCTGGCTTTACATTGAATTTTTTAACATGTGCACTTGTTGGTACTTTTGATGTGTTGCAGCAGCAGCAGCTCAATGTTGCCATATTTGAACTTTATCTCATTACCAAACTCATCAAATTTTATTACCAAACTACACTCTCCATTACCAAATTATTAAAACAAGAGTAATAACGGGCTTGATTAAGCCTATGTCCAGTGTCAGACCATAAAATATATATATATATATGTAGTTTTGTAAGTTTACCCCTCCAGGGGCTAGTCTTACTATCCCTACTGCCTGTCCGGGCGATTTTGGCCGATTTTTCCAAAATCGCTCTATTCCACTTACTCTGTACGTGTAAACTACGATACTGAACAACTTAAATTTGGTCTTGTAAGCACCATCAACTCTTCGTCTTTCCAATAAAACCAACCCCAGCTCTCTACAACTCTCCGTTGCCGAGAATTTAAGTGAGGAATGAAGATTCATTTCTCGGGCGGAGCGCGGTTGCGTTCGCGGGGGTGTAGTGGTTCTGTCGACAACTGAACGTGGCCCGCGCGGGTGGCAGGCAGTGGTGGATGGTAGCATGACGCAATACAGAATCGGACACGCACGAGAAATCTAATCCACATCCATCCGTGTTCACAGTCAGTAACACACTGACTGACGATGGTGATTTGTAGGGCTGGTGGTGAAGTATAGCCAAGTAAAAAAAAAACAGCCAAATTTGGCTCGCAAATGTCGACATTGGCAATAGCGGTACATCCTCCCGCCTGGTCACCCCTTGGGAGTAGCTTATCCCACTACCCGGGCACTCCCAAGAGAGTGACCATCACCGCTACCCGGTCTTTAGGGGTTAATATAAAAGACAGCAGACAATGTGTAGTCAGGAATGCCAACACTACATATCACTGTCTGTAGGGGTGGTGTTGATACTATTTTTGCCAATTGTACATTTTCTAATGTTTATAAATGTAAAACTATGGTTTTACAACATTGCCCTCTTCATGCTACATATAACTTAATCATTAAAGCTATTTTATTAATTATGCAGTTCAATAAAATCTTAAACACAAACTTATATATATCGAGATAATTAAATCTGATTATAATGAGAAATATTTAGTTTATTTGGTATATCTTGTGCGAAATTTAACAAATTTGTACTTTTTATACATCACAATGAGAGATCATCAACCTAAATTGAAGTTATTAATTAAATTTAATGTATGAAATATAGATTAGTCATCTGGGCTCTAAACTTCTGTAACCGCAAACATGCGCTCACATACTACTGTTCTCTCTCAAACACATACACACAACCTCTTTCCTCCATAATCCCCAATCCTCCCACAGAGAAATACCATACATTCAATCACAATGATATATCTGCCCTTTCCTGATATGATTTGTATAAATAAGCTTTCGTCATCTAGTGGGACAAAAGAGAAGCTACCAACATCATGAAGCTCCATTGTCTCATTTATAGCGACACTCAGTAATCTTGGGGCCTCACTAGAGTCACGGGCCACTGACTGCCAACAGTCACTAGGATAAGGTTAAAAAACAAAATCTGCATTTCCCTCAGGTTCAGTAAGGGTTTGCCTAAGGTGCAACTCATGTCTTTCCCCGGCTCGGGAAATTCGTGGACCCGCTATCTGCTGGAGGCATCAACAGGAATCTTCACTGGCTCGGTTTTCAATGACTCTCGCATCTTCAAGACTGGTGAGACTCATTCACAGACTAATTCCCCCCCCCCCCCAATTTTATAATAATGAACGTATCCCCCCTCTTCCCTCCATTTACTCTTGTAACCTGACCAACATGCTGTGCTGACACTCAGTAACACAACATACATCAAGGAAAGGCTGGTGGGTATAGTGCCACATGTGTTAACATTGTACAGTTGACAGACTCGCAAAGGAAGCCTGCCATCTGCCTCCTCGTGGTGTTGGACGTGGAGGCAGATGGCAGGCTTCCATTGCGAGTCTGACAACTGTACTATTATGACGTAAACCTACAGGGGATGGCACCCATAAAAATTTGACAGTCAAGTTACGATGATGTAATAAGTCCAAAAATGATAAAATGTGCTGAATAAGACCTGTTTGACCTAGAGTTAAAAGTAATACGTCATTCTGATGGATGAAACCTGGGAAGTGTCCTCGGCCTACAATTTGTTTAAAAATGACCAATTGGGGGGGGGGGGGGGGGTGTTCGAATCCCTGCAGCCCAAGCCGAAGGCTGCTATTTGGTGTTAACCGAAAGAACCCAGGTACGAATCCACGATGCAATTTTTGTTTTTGACAAATTTATACACTATTCTGACTGGTGTAGTCCCGGGAATGTCCCCAATCTATTTTTATTTTTGGTGGACATGTGTTTCTTGAATTATCAGCTTAAATCAACCAAAGATCTATGGCTTTCTCAACATAGACTCGATGGTCTCAAGCATCAAGGATGCAGGCAGGCCTGGCTTGCATGCCTAGTTGAGGAATGAATTCAAACCACAAAATGCTGAACACCTAAATTTAATACTAAATCAAAAGACAGTGAAAAAAAGTATTAAATTGACCAATGGGGGGGGGGGGGTTCGATCACAGTACCCCTGCATCTCAATTCGCCACTTGAGCTATGCTATTTAATCGTGGCTGTTACAATGCCACCTTCTGCTGTAGTTGCATCATGGATTACTTTTGTGGTTGTAAAGCTGGCATGGTTTCTCTGGGGGACCTGCAACCACACCGGATATTGGACACCTCTCACCCTCCTAATAAGTTCCCATAAAAATAATTAGAGGAAATTTATTGACAAAACCACATGTCGAATCTTCACCCTGACAACGTAGGGTATCGCTGCTAGTTATATCAGATTCTATATTAAGACTTCGGAGCATAGAGGAAACAGACCTTATAAGAGTACATCCCGACGGCAGTATGGGAGGGACAGGGGGGTTTGGTCTATGAGACGTCCTGACTATCTGAGAGTAATGGGGTGAAATATGTGGGAAATGGAGGCACTTGACAGTAAAGCAAGTAACATTTGAATAAATTCTCTCCACTAATGGGGGAAGACATAACTCACGCTGTATGTTCACTATCCTGGTCGACATTGGACAGCCGAGAACCATGCTCATTGCTCTATTCTGAAAAAAATTCTAAGTTTCACTAGTAGCCCTAGGAAGTTGAATCAAAGCAGGGGAGAATTAATCAACAACTGAACTGATAAAAGCAATATAGATGGTCCTGGCTACTGGGATGGAGATGCCGAGGAGTTGTTTGACAGCCATTGGAGACGACCCAACAAGTCCTGGACAATGGAATGGTCTTCAGGTCTGGCAGGGATAATCGACCAAATATTAACTGGTGCACCCAGGTAACGGTACTGGGAACACATGGGAATGACAGTCCCTCCAATGGTGACCACTGGCCAAGCTTGAGGAAGGCGGCAGGTGAATATTCTACTCTTATCTGGTGAGACAATAATACCACAGTGAGAGGAGGCCACAGAGAAGGAGTCAAGAAACGGATGGATATCCCTTGGTGAAGTAGAATGAACACAGATATCATCAGCATATCACGTAATTATAGTTCCAGGAATATCAGGAAGAGAAGTGAGCAGCCGATGCATCAAAATATTAAATAACAATGGGCTGATAACACCCCCTTTAGGCGTACTAAGATGAAAACTGCGCAAAGGACTGAGCGCACTACTGAAAAACACACCGGAGCTCCTGTTTCTGAAGTAGCTCCGAATCAACCATAGTAGATTACCTTTTATACCAAAGTCAACCAGTTGATCCAAAATGAGGTTTCTATTAGCAACATCGAAGGCCTTTCGTAGGTCAATGGTCCCTGGAAAGGCGAGAGTACAGGTCAACTAGGCAGTGTTGTGTGCTTTGCTGGGGAAGGAAACCAAACAGCCATGGAGAAAGAAGATCCTGCAGTCTGTACATGACACGATTGAGTAAGATTCTTTTTATAACCTTACAAAAACAGGAAGTAAGGGAAATAGGCCTGAACTTCGCAGTGCTGGGCTTAGGGATGGGTATTATTGTGTTGCTGGTCCAGGCTCGTAGTACACAACCATCACAAAGACAAAGATTGTACAGTCGAAGTAGAGAGTTCCCAGGAACTTTTTGAAGTAGGCGCAGCACAGCAGAAGTAATACCATCATCACCAGGGGAAGAAGCTTTACCCCGAGAGAGAGCACGGCGCAACTCCTCCTCAGTTATCTGCTCTGCAACATTTTCATAAACTTGCAACAGAGCAGACATATATATATATATATATATATATATATATATATATATATATATATATATATATATATATATATATATATATATATATATATATATATATATATCTACGGACGCTAGAGGGTCACAATATCCTTGGCAGGGTCGCCAATTATATGTTACGGTTTGCTAGACCAAAAGTAATCTGCTGTTACTTCAACAGACTATGAGAGGGAAACAGTGTCCCTTGAGTTGCCTCTCACTCATGAAAAAATCCACAGTCACCACTCTAGTTACCGAATATCCAGATTCTAAATAAGATAGGAAGTTAAAACAAGTAGTTAAAACTAAGCAATAAATATTTAATGAAAAATGAAGTTACTATTAGACAAGAATTATTATAAAGATAATACAATTACACAAGAGAATACAATTAAACTTCAGGATATCCGACGGCAACATTTAATAAAATAAATGTTATAAGCAATCACTACACTACAATGGTTACTTTAACCCCTAAAGGACCGGGCCCGGCATATGACGGGTTGCCGCTAAAGGACCGGGCCCGGCATATGCCGGATTGCTAAAATTTCCCAAGGTTAAGGAATTTTCCCCAATTTTTTTACTCCAGACGTTGGCTACACTGGTTTATAGTAGGATGGGATGCTCAGACTGAGTACACACTGCCTTTTCTAGGGTAAAATTGAGGAATTATTGATCTTGTTATGTCCGAGTGTGTTGGTGAGTGACTTAAGGGGGTATCACACTAGCACCGCATACAAGGTACACACGGGACTGCCTCCATATCGTCCCGTGAACGAGGAGCCGCGGCGGCATTCACGGGACAAAGCTGGAATGGATCCCTAGCCAAGACCGTTCCTCGTTTACAGCATCAAGTCAATAAATAATGTAATTATATAAATTAATTCTAATTAAAAAAGGTGGATTAATATAAGAAAACATTTTTGCAATACAAATATTTTCGAACAACAACAAAAAGCACACTTAAAGTAGAAAATAGGATGTCGATATTTTACTGTGTTTACATCCTGTAGTGACGGGTACACGTGTAGTCTTCATTGAATGCAAACATGGACAATAAAATCAAGCCTATGGTAGTGTTTCCTCTTTTCTTCTTCAAAACTTAATTACAAGGACCAATGCAGTCAAACTGGTTATTATCATCCATAAAATTCATGTTGTTGTTTACGTTTTGTGGCGGTAGTGGTGTGACTCTTCTGGTATACAAAGAACCAGCCCGCGGTAGTGTGATAGCTACTGCCCAACCGTTCCTGGTACCTCATACCACCACTCCCGCGTGTACCTCGTACGCGGTGCTAGTGTGATACCCCCTTTAGCCGACGAGCGCCTACCCCCATTTTCTACTACCTCGCCACGGTCAGTGCACCCACCCAAACACTCGCGCTCAACGTACAGCGACAGGACCTCATTCAACTCGTCGTAATTCTGTAACCATTAAAGCTACAGACTTCCCATTGGTACCAATGGAAGAGTTGCTCGCTCTCATGGCACTAAAATAATTCACTCGTTCGCTGTAAGTTAGGAGTACAGAGCATGCGAAAACAGGCTATTTTACGTGTTTTTCGCTCAACCCCTGGTCCTGGGAGGCACAGTAATTTCACTATCCCCGGTCCTTTAGGGGTTAAGGACGTTGGTACGTTTGTAAGGTCGATTTTTTTTTTTTTACTATTTTTTTTTTTTTTTTACAGAAACATAGCCCAAATACTTCTCTACGAACCACCGAAATATTGGTGCAATTTGATAATTTTTTGGGTTTTTTTTTTTTTTAGTGTTCTTAATTATACCCACAAGGGTTTGTTTACAAGTGGTCCGCACATCACATGTTGCATGCTCATCACGTGGTTATGTCACAATTCCCTTGTGCCTTTATTATTCTTGGTTATTTCATTATTTTTTTATAAATATTAGATTACTTGAGTTACCCACCTTACGTTTTCTATGCTTATTCCCCATTTTTGGTCTACTCAAATTGTAAATAAATTGTCTACCTGATGATGTACTGTTTTCAAAATTCCCCAGGTGAAATTCCATAGGGACTGGTAATGGCCAAATAATAGTCACAATGAGCATAAAACATCACCAGGAAACCATTATTTTTCTTGTACAACAATGTTTTTTATCAGTAATTGTGCATAGCCCACTTATTACCTTCATCTGGTACTGAAAAACATAACTACAACTTTGACGCTCATTTCCCGTAATTTTATTTTTTGTCAATTTTTCAGAACAAAACTTGTATCTACTCTGGCAATTCTTTTGGTTATCATTTAAGCAGATTTGGAACTCTAAGTTGAATATCTGATTTTTAGGCAGTATTTATGAACATTTGAGGCGAAACCTGTCAAACAGGCATATTTGCAATATTGCCACAACATAACCATGGAACCCAGAACCATAAATCTGCTTATATTTTATGTACATAGGTAGTATATCTCTCAAAAAAAATTCATGGCAAAAGTCCTAATATCTACCGAGTAGATAGATAACGAACATGCGCATATTTCATGCATCATATAACACAAAAAAAAATCATAATTAAATATTTTTTGATAGAATGCACTAAAAATTGGTATGGATTATTAGAATTATCTATAGACCTTACACACCAATTATGAGACTTCTAGCTCAATTTTTTCTATATTGGCCCCTCTAAAGGTACCAACGTCCTTAACACATCAAAATAATAAACAATTACTTTAGCAACAACAAGACCCAATCAATATCAGGCAGGGAATCATTACTCCTCTACGATGGTTACGTTAACTCTTTCAGAGAATAAACAATTACTTTTAAATTACGACAAACAGTATCACCAATGAACATGATAAATATTACTAGCAATCACCTCTCACATGGTCGCTTCAACTACGGTGATGGACCTTGTGTCCAATATGTTCAGCTGGACAGACAGAGCCAGTTATCTATCCCCTTCTCCGTCAGAACCATTGTCCTACTAAGCCTTTACTAGACGACTTGCCCTTATGACGAAGCCTATGTGTCTACCATCTCCATCAGACCTCAGAGGGATCAATCATCACGTCTGTTAATGACCTTGGGTCGGGGCTTATCCCCAGACCTCAAGAGTCCTTTACAACACTCCAAAATAACACATGAAAAATTACTCTTTATCACAAGCTCTAAATATAATCAACACTCGCTGGGACATAATTGAGGAAGATCACACCGTCTAGCCCAGATAATAATCATACTAATAATAATGAACACTGTACCCTATTATGCATGGATAATTCTACAACAATAATGATAATGAAAGAATGCAATCTCGACACTTAAACATCCTCGAATGAATACAAGATGATAATAATAATAATAATCATAATAATAATAATAATGCAATTCACTGTTATGCTTGAATGAATAAGTGAATGTATGGGAACAATGTGATATTATACAAAAATACCTTAGTAACCAGGAGCATCAACCGGCTCCCCCTCTCAGCTAGGCAAGCCTACATGTTTGCTCATCGAACTCCAGCAAAATCTGGGTTCTAAATCTCCCCTCCCCATATATATAAACTTTGGTGGCCAACACCTGGGTTGGGGTAGGACATAGGAGAGGGAAGGGGGGTGGAAGGAAGCTTGTGGCCAACCAAGCCATGGCGCCACGCTGGCGGAGGCGAACAAGCTGTAGCATGCTCACTCCACAGGCGAGAGATGTACATACGAACAAACTAACACACTGGCTGACAAGCGGTAACATGCGCGCACACGCACACAGGCCGTGAGACGTACATGCACACACACACGTACGCACAAACTAACACACCCGAGTGTGGGAATACTACTAGGCTACACAGTTGCCTATCTGATTTGCACAAATGGAACTTAACAACATTCTGGGATACGTAACAATAGCCCTACTGCAGGGGTTCGAACCCGCCCCCCCCCCCCCCCCCCAATGCTCCCATTGGTTATTTAAAAACTTTTTTTCGTAGGCTGAGGTCACTTCCCAAGCTTCACACATCAGAATGACATATAAATTTTTACTCTAGGTATAACGATGCAGCCGTGCATAGCGGATAAACAGACAGACAGCATAAAACAACCAAACATTTATGGCTTTCTCAACATAGACTCAATGGTTTCAAGCATCAAGGATACACGCAGGCCTGGCTTGCATGCCCAGTTTAATAGAAAAAAATAATAATAATGAACCACAAAATGTTGAACACCCAAATTTAATACTAAACCTATGGACAGCTCAATTAGCTATTTAATCGTGGCTGTTACAATGCCACTTTCTGCTGTAGTTGCGTCATGGATAACTTTTGTGGTTGTAAAGCTGGCATAGCTTCTCTGGGGAACCAGCAACCACACCAGATAATGGACTCCTCCCACCCTCCTAATAAGTTCCCATAAAAATAATTAGAGGAAATTTATTGACAAAACCACATGTAGAATCTTCACCCAGACAACGTCGGGTATCGCTGCTAGTATATATATATATATATATATATGTGTGTGTGTGTGTGTTTTGATTTCTATCATTGTGATATAGAACAATCCCAAGTACTAATGGAATAAGCAACCAAAGAAATTACTACAGGTCCATAAGGATAAAGGACAAAGACATGCATCAATTAGTTTTAGTCCACATGAGGCGTTCCCAACGCACGTTTCTCAAATCAATGGCAGTTTATGGATTCGTCACACGTAAATGTGTTGGTTTTTAAAACGTGCGAGTAGCAAGATCCCCACCCACAACGAAACAAATACACATAAACAAATAGCACTGTACAAACTCTGAATTATCTTATACTCCAGGCATGTTAGGAGAAGAAGCAAAACCCGATGATGGAAGGACCCTGGTGCAGAAGATTCATGGTATATTTTTAAAGTATTCCAACTTGCCTAGTGTTCCAGCAGTCCTCCTGATCCGGAACCCAGCCAAGTAAGTCGAACGTTTCCTTCCAGCCCACCTGGTGTCGTGCTTATTGTTTTATTAGGTCATAGTGACAAGAGGATTACAATTATTGCAGCACCACCCAAGTTGTGCTCCATTCGGATTTAAGGCTGCTCTCAAATCCTTTGAGCCAAATGGAGGAATAGTCTAACAAATTGATGGAGGATAAATAGATGTGCTCATGTAACACTCACTTGTCTAGTGGATATCCAACAATGTAGGGACCTGTAGGGGCCTGAGGCTGGGCTACCGTGGCCTGGTCATTTAAGGGATTAGAGGCCAACCCTGTCCAAGTGGTGGCATTACACGGAAAGATCTTCTGTGTAGTACCTCTCAGAGCCTCAAACCTAGTAAGATTATTAGGCACGGAGTTCTATCAGGACCATTATATGTTACTGTAAAATCTGAAAATCTCCGGATGATTCATTATCCAAGGTATGCCAAAAGTTAAAATGAATTTCAGTTGACCTCTTTTCCTGGCACTGCTGAATTTTGTAGGTTCTCCCTTGACAAAATCTAGATTATTTAATTCTTGAGAAAACTATGTGAAGGAAACAAGAGACAGTTAAGGAGTTATATAAATCTATATAAAAGTAATATAAACCCAGACTAAACCATGCAACAGATTATTGAATTGGTATATGAGTAGGAAATTCTCTACTATGTTACTACAAATTTACTATAATCTTTTTAATATAATGTCGTCGAAATTGGAGAGCTATTATAGATTTTCTCCAAATATTATATCTCAAAACAGATAAGCTTACTCGTACGCTAAGGCATGTGATAGAGAAATTAGCCTCAGATGACAGTAGAGTATTCTGCCCCTACCTATGTCCTTCCTCTCTTCTCCAACAGAGCCATCATATCCTGGTTCAAGCTTAGAGTAACCCACAGTCATGTAGATCAGATCTCATACCAACACTTCAACACCTCGAGTATGTATGTGTGTATATATAAAAAAAATGCAAAATGTTTAATAACAAGGCCGCTAGCACATAAGAAAATTAAAATTAAGGACAAAGTAAATATATATTTGAATCGGCATGTGATAAAGTGCATTTAAAATGAGAATATTATCATAATATGCAAATTACCTCTCTCCTTCATGAAAGATGTATGAGTAGTCAGTCAGTAAATCCTAATGATGGTAACCTCGTAACCAGAGTATCAGAAACCCGGTTCCTTACAAAACTATTATATACAACCTTGTATTTCCTATTTTTTTTAAATGATCTTTTCCATTGTCACTATTGGAAAATCTTCCTCCTACCCAGCATTACCCATGGGAGCAACCTATGCCTTATATGTCATTCTCATCTTTTCCCATTGTCAGTATTCCACCAGTTAGTGCCGACGTATTTGGAGGAGTGGGAGATGGTGACGATGGACAATTTGCTAGAGAAAAAGGCGCCTGTTCACTTGGTCTACTACGAGCGTCTAAAGGAAGATCCAATTTCAACACTGAGGGGCATCTTGGCATTCCTGGGGTAATACATAACAAGTATACTTAATTCAAAACATGCTCTTATATACTCGCTAAGATATATGCTCACCATAACTTTCCTTTCATCTATATACCAACATAATATTATAGGTATTAGTCAAGCGTTTGTCCATAATCATTGCTATCATTTATGTTTTGTCAGATACATTCCTTAATGCATGTACGAAATTTCCTCATAGGTTATTTTCATCGCAAATGCATGAATCAAATTTCACAACAGCCATATTGGTGTGTACAGCCAATCAGCGTGCTTGATTAATGCACTTTAAATTCAACATCCAATCAGTGTGCTTGTTTACAATGGCTTCCCTTTGTACCGAGTGTTCGTCTGTCCACGAACGTATTCTATAGTGCTGTTTTTAGGAATAACGAAGCCAGTTTAGACTTTTAACGTGTCCATGGAGTATACCTGACATTAGTGGACTGGCCCACGTGTAATAAGGCCTGTATTTACCACCATTCTCGAATAAATAGGTACCGTAATACCATTTCAAGATGGTCACCGAGTGTTTACATCGTCCCGGTAAACTGCTAAAGTTAGCCCCCAGTAGCTTATACCTGTTAGGTTCCTGTAGTTTGCCTCAGTCCAGATTAAGTTAGGTTAGGTCATGTGAGGTCTTCCTAATTATATTTAATGTATTGTAGTGTTTTTCAGACGAATCTAATTAAAATAGGACGAAAATTAGGTGTTTTGGAGATTTTGTTGGGGGATATCTCCCAAAACACTAATTTGGGACGAAAGTGAACAAAAAAATCGTTAAAAACACACTATATAGCATTGCATTCTGAAAACCTCGAGTAGAAATGAAATTATGGACAAATGCTTGACTATTACTAATATATACTCTCTAATTTAACTATCTGTAACTTTCACCTTACACCTGTGGTGACAAGTGGTGTAATTACCTACTCACATGAACACAGTAGCATACCTGCCTGTACTAACCGCTTTACGCTTGCCAATCTGACATTCAGGGATCATATAAATATACAGTAGAGATGCTCTGTCTGTCTCTCACATCTAGAAACATTGTAGGGTCTGGTCATTTTCTACTGGATTTGATGAGATCTGCCGACATGGTGTACGGCAACCCAAGACTCATTTTGTCTCACAGCTGTGTGGAGGTGCATTATCCCTTTGAATGCAACAGTATAAACTCCCTCCACCTTTATGGTCTCTTCTGAACTGGTCTCATGGAAGGTACGGCCCCACCTATAGCTTTTAGGGTAATGTGGACTTGGGCCCACAGCACTGTGGGATCAAAGACCTTCCTCCCAATCTCCCTGGCGGTCGGAGGTACCCACTCTGTTCCCATCTTTCTGGGATTTGCTTCGGTAGCCCAGGCATATAGTGCCAGCCCCTCCTTTATTTTAATTTGTTTGTTTTTTTACTGCGATCGGAACGTACAGTGACCTGGGGGTCTATGGGGAAGGATGCCATTCAACATACACACACTTGCACCCACATACAGTACACACACACACACGGACGCTTCTCCAGAAGCAGCCACATACACACATTCTGTTAATCTAAAATTATATTGCCTTAATGACTATTATGAAGTCGATAGGCTCATAGCCCAACGAACAAACTCTCTCTCTCTCTCTCTCTCTCTCTAAGATGTTTTTGATTGATGTATATTAGGCGCCGCAACACCGAGGTCCTATAGCGCCAGAAAAAGGTGATAGAGAGGTGTGACAGCAAGCAGAAAGAAAATAAAAAGAAAAGAGAGACAGTTGAAGAACTGAAAGATAGTAACCATTTAGTCTGGTCTTTCACTGGCGACCTTCCTACCATGGAAAGCCCTCTCTCCCCGAAATCGGGGCAGAGCAGGGGCCGGAGCCCCCTCTAGCCTAGCTCGCCAGGTCTCAGAGACACGCAAGCTCCCCCACGTGTGTACCTCGTATTGTATACCAATTATAACTGGCACATGTTCACTCTGTTAGTACATTATGTGAACGAACACCACTGACAAACTTTTGGAATATAATCCCCATGGAAAAACACACCCACATTACATTTAGTGAAATGTGAAGACATGATGTTTTGAATAGAGAATGGAAGCCCAAGTCAGTATACTTTGTAGCCGACTGAACACCGACTCCCTATCTCTCCCTGCCTGCCTCTTGCCTTCCCAATCCTCATCTGACTGACTGATCACTGATGACTGTGACTTGATTTGGGTTTCCACATTATATTCAACACATAATTTTATTGTATTTTGCTGCAGAATAAAGTGCATTTGTTTTTCGATGGGGGACATATTCCTAAAGTTTTTCAGTGAGGTTTGTATAAATGATACATACAGTTATACAGTATTTGTTTGATTCCCAGACTTGTGATATAGAACACCAGGTATTTTATCATCTCCGTGTCATGTTATCATCATCTATTTTCGTCTCCCTTGTCCCGTATAGAGTTCCTGTGGATGAGAGCCGACTAAACTGTACACGGACCCACCTAAAGGGACCCTACAAGAGAGAAGGCAACAGGGAATTCAACCCATACACCACTGAGGAGCAGTTGTGGATGGCACAGGCGGTGAAGAGGGTCAACCAAACAGTGCAGTTGCTAGGATATCAACCCTTACCACACTACTCAATTGTATCGTAAACAGACACATAATACACTCTACCATCCATCATGCACTAACCCATCATTTACTGACTCAACACACACTAATACCAAACACCAACGTCACACACTAACCTACCATACACCAACCATCACACACTAACCTACCAAACACCAATCATCACACACTACAACCATGTGCCAGCATAACATTTGGACACAATAAAGAAACCACAACCACAGTATACAAACAATCTATATATCTAAATGAAGATACTCTGTTTGTCTGTCATGCTATACAAATTGTCATGTGACCACCTACAGCACCAGGAATTCACACACGAAAAGTGTGTGACAGTGAGGGGGGAAAGAGGATATTTTCGTCACAAAAAACACCCCACCAATTACTTAATTACACATACCTCACTTTTATCGTATGCCTGGCAACCCACTAGGTTTGTTTACATTCCACGCTTCCGTGCGTTGCACGGGCTTATGGTCTAGTATATACGATCAATGACGGATTATGCAAGCCCAGCCTAGGCCTCAAACCTCACTGAGACTCATCACAACACCCTACAGACCATATAGAACAGAGCCCTAAAGATAATCACAGGCTGCACAGCTACCACACCTACAGACCACTTACACCACGAAACCAAATTCCTCAATATCAAGGACCATCTTGACATGAGAGGCACACAAACACTTGCTTCAGCTTCCACAAACCCACAACATCCACTACACTACATGGCATAACACCCACACATGCCAAGGAACATTAAAACAACACCCATTACACGATACCACTCACAAATACTATCATCTCTTACACCCTGCCCACCCCAAACCAGTCTCCAGAAACACATCCATACACAAATCACTCATCAGTCCATCCAAACACTCAAAATCAACACACAGGTACATGCACGACCTCCTGACATCCATCCATCTGAATCCTCCCTTCCCTGTGTGGACAAAGTGTAGTGTGCATACACATATTTGTATTAGTAACCCCTATCAAGATATAAACATGTTTTAAAATTGCTACCCTTAAGAATATACCAGGTAGGAATCTTTTCTCTCTCAGGTACATTCTCCCTCAGGTACATTCTCCCTCAGGTAATATACCGCACTCACCTATTCTCTGACCTAATACCTAGTTTTGCAATTTGTATGCCTGCCTAGCTGCGACTAGCCACGGCAACTCATTATTCATTCTTGCTATCAAATGTAAAATCAAATACTCTTTCTATTGATATGCAACATGTACAGTTGCCAAAAATGGTATTGCGACAACTATTTTTTTTTATTCTATACCTCAACCTCGGGGCTGTAGGCTGTTAGTAGCCCGTGACTCTTGCGAGGCCCCGAGATTATTGGGTGTCGCACCAGATGAGACACCTTCTTTATACACGTCATTATCAGGGGAGAGCAGCTACACCGTCACTCAAAGCATCTTGGAATATGGTCTGGCCTCTTCTATGTTGTGAGTTGACGACGATGTAGGGGGTATTTTATTGACGTGTCGGCGTAGCCAGGGTAATTGACGACACAGTCCGTCTCTTTATCCACTCTGCCACCGCCTCCCCCAACATTGATACAACATTAAATATATTAATGTCCATAGTTGTTTGTAGGGATTATAAGTTTGTATTACAGAAGGATATGTATATTTCCTTCTGTTATACATGCTTATAGTCCCTACAAATAGTTGTGGATATTACCATGGTTAAAGATCTATCCAGATTTGTAACAATACCTTTTTTGGCAACTGTACATGTATTTATTGTTATATTTAATTGTTACCATAAACACCCTGGAAGATATACATTGAAAGTTAGACTACCTAGTCGCCCAGGACAGACAAATCAGGAATACAGCTGCCGTTGAAAAGGAATGTTATCACTCATCCTACCATAACAACTAACGGACTAAATACAGCTACGAGATGCACACATAAACTTCTCACAGTTCTTGCACAGGATAAAAAGGAACAGCCTTAGTTGCATCTGCAACAAGGGTCCACCTGGCCAATCTGTGATGTGGCCACCACCCGGCCCTTCTGACATATCAGAAGAGGCTTGATAAAACCATTGCAGATACCTATCCGGGATGCAACACAGCATCTCATTCTATTAAACACATTATGGAAGACTGCAATACACAGAACCACACTTGCCAACAACACAACCAACACTCTTTGAGAGCACTGTGGGAGAGCCCGGTTCAGGCCGTGACCTTCCTCAGGAGCTCGGGGCTGTTTGGCCAGACAGCTTGAGGAACTTCAACTACAACAACAACCCCTGGTAAAATATAATTAGAGCGTCCCAAACTGGAAACCATGAATAGGGCTAAATGTGTCCATGAGAAAATGTAATAAAGTAATATTTGCAGCCCTCTCAAGTAGATAAACATAGTAATTAATGCAGATTTGCAAATGCCTCCTTCTTGGATGTAATACTTTTGTGAAATTATATTATTACATACCGGTTAGGATTTGGTTCTACTCGTATTAATCATGTTTATATTGTGCTAATACAATATCATCGATTTTAATATGATTTTATTCAAACAAATATTTTATCTCAGGATAAAGAGAAAATATGTGGATTACTAAGCCATGGGCATGTATGTATGTGTGTAGTTTTAAATGATAAACATAAAAAACATAAATATTTTATATATCAACTTTAAATGTCTTTGCAAAGTTCAAAAAGTTTTACAAATGTCGTAATGTCGTTAAGAATATCCAGTGGTTTAGCCTCTGGCTAGCACAGTGGTAGAAGTTGTAGCTGTAATTCTGCAGTCCAGCGTTCGATCATTGCTCGGGACACATTAAAAATGTTACTGATGCCAGAGGTTACCACCCCTGTGAGCAGGGGGTGGGGGGTTTGAGTCGGTTGTCTGAGGTCTTCCTGCTTAGTCAGCCATAGTCGAAGCTGACTCGGGTCTCGGGTGGGTGGAGAGGTCTCTGGGCCACGCATCACAATGATCAAATTACGATACTGAACAACTTAAATTTGGTCTTGTTCTCACCATCAACTCTTCCTCTTTCCAATAAAAGCAACCCCAGCTCTCTACAACTCTCCGTTGCCGAGAAATTAAGTGAGGAATGAAGGGTAATTTCTTGGGCAGAGCGCGGTTGCGTTCGCGTACGTGTAGTGGCTCCGACGTCAACTGAACGCAGCCCGCGCAGGCTGGTGGTCACTGGTGGACGGTAGCATGACGCAATACTGAATCGGACATGCACAAGAAATCTGATCCACATCCACAGTCAGTAACACACTGACAGACGATGGTGATTTGTTGGTCTGGTGAAGTATAGCCAAGTAAAAAAAATCACGCCAAATTTGGCGATGTCCGCTCGACATTAGCAATAGCAGTATATCCCGCCGCCCGACTCCCCTGGGAGCGGCTTATACCCCTGCCCGGACTCTCCCAAGGGAGCGGCTATTACCGCTACCCGGACTCTAGCCCCTAAAGACTGGTTGACGTGATAGACAGTCGTACGTATGGAACCGGGCAACAGCACCTACCGTCACAGCGATTTAGCGCTATTTCGCGCCCTGTAGGGCTAGTTTTTCTTGTCGTTGGGTGAGAAAATACACTCACAATATCGATCCGCTACCTACTCAGTCGATTCTGGTACCCCACGATGGCTGGGCTATTTTTAAGTATTTGCCCTTGTCCGAATTTGTGCTCTAACGATCGTAAGACAATACCGTAGTGAATATATGTACGTGAGTGACACCATGATATTCCTACAAGGTTACAAATTATTATTTAGTGTATAGATCATGACACACGATATATAATGGTAGTAATAAGAAAATAACACCACAAATCACACCCATACAGGCACAATTGATAGTAAATATACGTGTTTCCTACGGTACAAGTCGGTTTGTTTATCATTTTCTAAGTGACAGTTACACGATGATATATTCCTACAAGTGTTCATACTATTTTTAGTGTTGAAATCATGACATACGATACATAATAGTAGTAATACGAGTGAGTTGACAAGGGACTTGGGCGGGAAACCAGCGTGACCAGATATACGATAATTATCGTATAAATACGATAAATCAGTGCTTGATACGATAAACGATAACGTCTCTACGATATACGATAATTCTTAATTTTAATGCGATATTTTAAGGATATAATACGATAATACATCTGTGAAAATATATGGCTAATAACAATTTGTTAATTTATTGGATAAAACATTAGTCATTAATAATCTTAACTCGAGAAGACAAGAAGAAAAAAAACATTGGTGTTGCGCCATTACATTAATCACCCGTAGGCCTACTGGCCGTACAACAGCCTGTCAAGCAAAGTTGGACCTGTCCTCTTCACGTGAGTTTTGTGGCCTACCCTGGGCTTGCTCCCCTACTCTTGTGTAGTATGAGCGACTGTGGCCCACTGTTGATTAGCTGTTACTGTCTTACTGAGCTGTAGCTAGTACAGCAGCTACTACAGCTATTGCTGGAGGAGCCACAAGATGTTCCACACATCTACATAGAGTAAAAGAAAGGGCCACAACAGTAACTTGGTAAGTTCATTAACGTTCTTTACAGCAGAAACCAATATTCCCAAGGTAGTATGCATCTTTTTTTAGGTAGACAGCATTAATACAAGTTAATTTCCAAGAATTATGTGTACTGATATTTTTGTACCGCCATTATTAGACTTTGCAATGAAATACGATAATTCAAGGCAAAATACGATAATTTTGACTAAGGCTATACGATATTTCAGTCGCTGGCATCTGGTCACGCTGCGGGAAACTGAACTCCCATGCCGCAGTCAAACCGCACTCACGCATACACACAGACACACCGCTGTCTCGCGCACAAACATGGTCCACTTAAACTCGCCCTATCTCCACAACTATTCATCGTACAGCCCTCCCGATGGTACCATTGGAAAGAGGAAGAGTTGAAGGTAAGGATGGAATAATTTTGAAGTCAGTACACTATATAGGTTAAGAGTGTGAGCGTTGTGAATATAGGGCAAATCGAGGAATTTTGACGCTAGCGGCAGGGTAGAAATGTGGAGGCAGGGTCCACCCCTCCCGGTCTGCAGGGGCTAGGGGTTAAGGGGCTCCCAAACTCCTTAAATAGGGTGCACATCTTTATATTGTTACAGGCTGTTACATAACGGTCTTGTTATATTCTAGTTTAGCTTTTCAGGTTAGCTATTAAATTTGTCTTGTAAAGTAACCTGAGGAAAGCTAGATGATTTTATTATCCACCTTGCTGTTATACACCATGTACCCCTTGATTAAATAAACACAGAGAGACAACCTGACTTGCCATTAACCCCAACTGATATCTTGACTACCCCTGTTTATACGGGTGTTGCATGGTGTCGTAACAAATTGGCGACCCTGCCAGGATGGTAGTCAAGATGTTGGGGTTAAGTTGATAATGGCAGTCGGTAGTCTGATATGTCTCTCTTCGTTTTTCTGGTTCTTCGTGATCTTTGGGACGATGAGGAATTGGATCCTCTGCTGAATAAATATCTGTTCTAATCTTAGGGGAGTATTGCCTATTAAATACAACACAATAAGGGTTTGGGGATACCTTCAACTTTTCCTCCTTTCCTTCTCACTTTCTAGTTGTCTGTCTTCTCTATCACGTTCTACAGTCTTACTGGCCTTGGACGGTCTTCCTCCTTCTAAACCCACAATCAATCACAGTGGAGGAAAATCCAATAAAATAAATAGAGGATCCAGATTCGTATATAGTGTCCATTTGGAGACTATAGCGAAGGTTAGTCGAGTCCATTCACTGACTCTGACCACGAGTAAACAAACCACATTTCGCCACACACACCTGAGACTGGGGTCGCTATGACTGGAGGCAACTGTACGATCTTCACCCGGACAACGTTGGGTATCGCTGCTAGTGTATATTAAAACAATAGATATATTCAACAACTGTGAAGGCACATGCAAATTACATCCTATTTTGAGACATCTGGTGGAAAAATCCTTACCTACCCCCAAATTCAACCCCCTGAGCTACACCTGTTCGTACCATAACACCTCACCTTAGTTCCCCTGACCTCCACACCCACACCCTCTTGTCTTGTATAATATACTTGTATATACTTATGTTCAACACACAGGTCAAGTCCTCTGATGGCAGATAGTGAAAAGGTTAATGAGGGAGTATGACAGTGTTAGTAAATATGGAGCAAATTATTCCTTCAAACTATTCCAAGCATCAACAGGCCATCATTACTTTCGTTAGCCTGGTTCTGATTCCTGGCATCCCTTCGAGGAATTAAGGCGCTCCAATGAACCAAAAGTGTCCTATATTATACTATCCCATAAAATGCTCATCCCTCAATATAACATACACAACATGGTACGAATCCTTACCTTAACGATGAGAAGAGTTTTGCTGGACAAGCCACTGTAGCCTTATGTTCCCTTTGTGACATTAACACTGGTTAGTCATTCACGGACACAACACCAACTCTCATCTTGAGGCTGCACTAGGCTACTTGATAGACAATGCTGTATTACCGTATTGTCTCTGGTATTGTTACACACGGGCGCCATCCATTGTACACGTCTGTAACATAAAGATAAATATTTAACCCTTCTGAATGGATGAAAATTTATACATGATCCTCCATTGATATATAACTAAAATATATAATCAATGTAATGTATTTTAGTGCTTACCTATTTTTACATTATTCTTATTCATCACACTCATTATTCCCTTTATTACTCCTTAATAATTATTTTCATATTATACGATATGAAAACTGCCTATGTGTCAGAGCAAATCCTCATCAAGGTGAAAAAGAAAGCCGGCTCATACATCCGTAGTTTATAAAAAATTGAGGGCCCTTACTGGAGCTCTATGAACCCTCCAAATAATCCAGAACACAAAACCCTTCAGTGTTTCGAATACGGAATCTGTTGCCTGGAGTAGTTTGGAGAATTCATAGAGCTCCAGTAAGGGCCCTCATTTTTAGCTCCGGCCTCAGCCGAGAACTCAAGGTCTTATCGTAATTATTGTTGTTGTTGTTCTTGGGGCGACAACTTCTAAAATGGTTCAACTGACTCACTCACTCACTCACTCACTCTCTTCCTCCCATCCATTTTCTTTTACCGACATTGAATCATTTATCCGAGGGGTTCACCCTCAATAAAAAGGGTTCATTTTCAAAATTTCAATATAACCATATGAATACGAAAATCCAGATAAAACATAATTAATATTTTTGAGACCTTTACATATGGATATTTTATTATTTCACTTGAATCATTAAGAGCCGGAGCTTTTGAAGGGTTTTCCTTCATTTTCTTGTTTTTGAAACTACGGGTGATAGTAACCTCCTGCAATAGTTGCGTTTGTCAGGAGTAATTCCAAAGATTTACCCTAAATTCCTTCTATCAAAATCGTCAGCTGTACTTTATAGTGGAAATAGTAAGAATAATAATTAACCAGAGATTTCATTGCTATAAACAGAATATGAAAAACTAATCAGATGTGGTGTTTAAAAAATATGGAAGGTCATAAACAGTCCTAGCTCTCTTCCATAGCGCCGTAATGATGTGGGCAATACTTTTTTCTATTTCCTTCCTGCTTGCTATCTCACCTCTCTACCACCTTCTTCTGGCACTATATGACCTCGCTGTTCCTGGGCCTAATATCAATCAATCAATTAATTTCTTCCATGATATCGATAACTTTCATCAACCTCTGAACACCAAACTTAACACAACCTTCCTCTCTACTTGTAACGAAAGTACCGAAAGGGTTGGGGGAGTTTAGGGGGATGCGGGAATAAAAGGACAGGCTTTCTACCCACCCCAAGCCTGTCCCCCTATTCCCGTACCCCACCCCACCCCAATCACCCCCCAAAGCCTGTCCCCTACTCCCACACTCCCTTAACCCTCTCACGCACGAGAAAATATTGCCAATATCTATTCCACGACGACAAAATTTTAGCCCCGTGTGAGAGCCAGATTGAGTGTACCGGAACGAGACGAAAAGTGTATTGTATTATGTCAATTTCAGCCACAAAATTAAACTTTTCTACCTAAATTATATGTCATTGGCTTAGTAAGATATTGTGCTACAACATCAAAGACAAAAAATCATAGAAATATGCCATAATAGTGACCGTTCATCAATTGGAATAAAGAATAGTATAAAGAATAAATTGTTGTACTTTGTGTTCACCGTCTCCTACCTCAAGGTTTTCCGAGCCAACTTTTTTTGTTATACACATCAATATACGCAGAATTTTATTATCTTTCTAACACTGCCATCAGAATTTGTATATCACCAAGCAATTCCAAGCGAAAAGAGAAAAACTTCGACCTACTCGGTGGTGGCGACGCGAGTAGCAAGTAACGCTGTGGGAGGTACAGTCAGTCACAAGAATAATGCCTTCCCCAAACTATTTATATATTTTATCTTTATCCATCACAACATTTGGTTTTGCTAAGCATTAGTTACACATAATAAGACTAATAGGCCTATATAATATGAAATAATATTCTGTACTTACATTCAATATCTGTATGGGGGGGGGGGGGTGTTACTGACACAATCGTGGGTGTCACATTTATATTGCTTTCATTTCCATTTTCACTTTCACTTTCTTTCTCTTCTTCGTTATCATCTCTGTTTCATCTCCATTATGATCATTATCAAAGAGGATTTGCAAAAAGTCCTTTTCACATAATGCCACGACACACACGGAATTACGTTATTCTATAAATTTCTGAACACTTCCTGGAAACATAAAAAAAAAAATCACAACACTAGCACTTTACTCTGTCGTCAATATGATAGGATTTTTATTGAACCCTGTACTTCGTGGGTAGCAAGACGATTTAATTAAATCCCGCGTGCCACACCTCTGAGGGTGACTGCTGAGAGGAGACTGAACATTTTTTTCTTCTCGTTCAAATTATAATCGGTACAGAGAGTTGCCAATTAGTTTATTTGATAGGCCCCATACAGACCGTTGCCTCACCCGATTTTGACTCAGTTATATAGGAAACTCTATTTTTCGAGAATTTTTAAATGATTTTGACTCTGTTTGAGTCAATAGTTGTGTGACGGACGATTCGTGGATGACTCTAATCGAGTCACCGTGCGTGAGAGGGTTAAATGAGTTTGTTTCAATAACATTATACTCAAAACCATAAAGACCCCACAGTATAAAAACCAAGATGATGGCCCGTTACCGTCTTCACCGTCACCGTCAGTGACGTCACAAACACGACGACCGTTCGCTTCTGAGGAGATGAGCTCCGTCAACGGCGACGATGTTGTTGTTGTTTTTGTAGTAGCCTACCCGCACATTCCAAAACAACAAGAACAAGATGGACATGAACGACCTATTTATCAATGCTACTCTTCTTCTACTTGACGAAGAAGACCGCCCAGAATGACCAGCAAGACAGAGAAGGAGAAGGTGAATGTGGTCACGCCACTGACGCCAGCTGCTGCTCGAGAGATCTCTGACCATGATCATGAGAAGAGAACACAGAATACTTATGGAGGGAGAGAAGAGTGTTGATGGTGCTAGAAGATGGCTGTGAGGAATATATTCGCCAGGAAAGTGAGGAGGACTGCCTGTGTACCAGTACACGTTGGTGTTCTAATGTTTATGTTTACACGAGCTGCGCAAGAATGTGCAGTGTTGTGACTGTTGTCACATCTTCAGATTCATCTAAAGTCTAAACAAAGTTGTCACAATACATGAATGCACACACTTTATGTAAATACATTTAAATATTTATATGACTAATATGATCTCATATCTTTTTCCGTGTGCAATTGCTTAATATTCATATTTTCATAATAACCAAGATATCCAACACCATCGATGGTGGTCAACACCGCCCAAGTCACTCCGTCAAAAGATGAAATGATTTATCTTTTGATGGTGGCCGTAGGCGTGATGGGCCGGAGCACCCGGGACCTTGATTTACATTTCAGCCGCCGTTCGTGACGTCATTGACGCTGACGGTGATGACGGTGACGGGTTAGTGGAAGGCCTGCCTTATTACTGTCCTTACTATCCCTCCTCCTCCTCCTCTTCCGACGTTACCCTTCTTCCTCCAGTTCCCTCTCACTTCCGGTGGTGTTGGTGGAGGCCCAGGTGTCCTTGTCTTCATCCTCCATCTCCAGCTCCAATGGTGGCGATGATGGTGGTGGTGACGCCCTCCCACTGTTTGCCGGGTTGAGTGGGCGAGGCAGCACTAACCGGCGACGAGGGTGGGCCGGAAACAGGGAGGCGTCTGCTGTGCTCCTCACTCGTGCCTTCTTGCCGCCTCGGTTCTTGGTGGTGGTGGTGGGTGGTTGTAGTTCAGGAGAAATGGTGATCGGTGGCAATCCATTTCTCCTGAAGATGTATTGGAGGATATCGTATAGACGACCTAGTCCTTCGGCAGCTAAGGCAACAGCAGTCTTAGTGCAGACGGTGACAAGGTCTGCCTCCTGCTGCTGCTGCAGAGGTGGTTGGACATCGGCGGTCCTCCTCCCAAGGGCGTGGAGTGAGCCCAGGACGTGCCCACCATCAGGTCCGACTACGGTGGTAGCCTCCACGCCCTTCCTCCTTTCCTCCACAGTGAAGGACACCTCTCCGTCCCTCAAAGATGGTAGTGAGGTGGTGACGGCAAAGAGAAGGATGTCTTCCCTGTGGATGAAGTAGTCCTGGTCTTCTGCTGTAATAAAGCCATAGCCCTGAAGGTGGTTGAGCAACTTCACCCTACCAACAAGGTGGTCGGCAGGGGAAGTGGTATTAGAAGGGAGCGGTGTTGACTGGGCCATGGCTGTGTGTGGACTCGTGAGATATTGTTTGATAAGCAGTGAAGACCACACTGTGAACCTTCAATGTGTGAGGTAAGAGTTTAACCGTAACACCAACATGACCAAGGATTCTAGTACTGCAAAAGGACACACCACTTAATGTTATTTTCGTGTTGCCAATCTGGCTGGCTGGGACGATGGCGCCTCTAACGGCCGATAGGAATCAACACTACAGCTCCCGTCTGCTTCCCTTTATCCTGTTTATTAATAAGTCGGATTTTCTCTACCAATAATGCACAGGACCTTTGATACTAATAATTTGGCAATAAAATTTATAATTGTATAGACTATTTATAATACATTATATTTTTGAATACGTCCATCTCTGCACTCTATGGTGTCAGTAGCCCGTGACTCTTGTGAAGCCCCGAGATTATCGAGTGTCGCGCTAGATGAGACAGTGGAGCTTCATGGTGTTGATCGCTTCTCTTGCGTCCCACTACATAATAAACTACGATAATATCTATGATAAAGCCCTAATATATTGTTAAATATCCATGCCTACCATGCCCAAAAGTTCCTTATTATCTCGGCCAACCAGTTTCCAACTTTTTGATTCATTTGTATCGTCTTTTTCTGATGACAATGATGATGACGATGATAGTAACACCCGGCCCTAATTTGTGACTGATATAGCTTATTACTATATGTGTTATGTTAGGAGTTTACTGAGTGATATTAAGCCTAATCCAGTCATCATATCTAAGGCGTTATAGAGAATGGGACGAGTGTGTGGTACTCGTGTAACCCCTCCCCCTCCACCAACACCCCCACACCACTCCTTCCTTCCCTACCCCTCCACCAACACCCCCACACCACTCCTTCCTTCCCTACCCCTCCACCAACACCCCCACACCACTCCTTCCTTCCCTACCCCTCCACCAACACCCCCACACCCCCACACCACTCCTTCCTTCCCTACCCCTCCACCAACACCCCCACACCACTCCTTCCTTCACTACCCCTCCACCAACACCCCCACACCACTCCTTCCTTCACTACCCCTCCACCAACACCCCCACACCACTCCTTCCTTCACTACCCCTCCACCAACACCCCCACACCACTCCTTCCTTCCCTACCCCTCCACCAACACCCCCACACCACTCCTTCCTTCCCTACCCCTCCACCAACACCCCCACACCACTCCTTCCTTCCCTACCCCTCCACCAACACCCCCACACCACTCCTTCCTTCCCTACCCCTCCACCAACACCCCCACACCACTCCTTCCTTCCCTACCCCTCCACCAACACCCCCACACCACTCCTTCCTTCCCTACCCCTCCACCAACACCCCCACACCACTCCTTCCTTCCCTACCCCTCCACCAACACCCCCACACCACTCCTTCCTTCCCTACTCCTCCACCAACACCCCCACACCACTCCTTCCTTCCCTACCCCTCCACCAATACCCCCCACACCACTCCTTCCTTCCCTACCCCTCCACCAACACCCCCACACCACTCCTTCCTTCCTTCCCTACCCCACACTTTCCTTCGAATGCGTCAATATGACTGGCCAGCTTTGTGATATTTTTCACAAGTAAACTCCTAACATAATACATATAGGAATATGGTATGTCAGCTAAAAATTAGGCCCGGATGTTAAAGATAGTGTGTTGAAATATTATACTTATACAAAGATTCATTTAGGAGATATTTACGAAAAATAGCGTCTGTCCGGCGCTGAAACGAATAGTACCGGTAGGTGTACAAAACGTGTGTATGTCTCGGGTGATGCAGGTGTGGCGATAGGACTTTTGCCGCCGACTGTACTCTCTCAATTCAATTCAATTAAATTTATTATGTTTGTCATAGAATAGTTATTTAAGCAGATGTTTTTTGGGCATGTAAAGCAAAAAGTATACAGTGTAATCCTTGACCTAATATTATCTACATAGTAGCAATACTAAAACAATTTGTAATAATAATAATAATAATGAAAATAACAACAATCTCTCTCTCTCTCTCTCTCTCTCTCTCTCTCTCTCTCTCTCTCTCTCTCTCTCTCTCTCTCTCTCTCTCTCTCTCTCTCCATACTTCTACATTTCACGCTACTTTTGCCGCCGACTGTACTCTCTCTCTCTCTCTCTCTCTCTCTCTCTCTCTCTCTCTCTCTCTCTCTCTCTCTCTCTCTCTCTCTCTCTCTCTCTCTCTCTCCATACTTCTACATTTCACGCTCTGGCTCTCTCTTCAACATCTTTTTTTATCTCACTCTCCATCACTTCCACATTCTGTGTATGTGTATGGTTATGTATGTTGAGAAGTGTACATGTGTGTGTATGTATAATTATGTATGTTGAGAAGTGTACATGTGTGTGCATGTATGGTTATGTACGTGTGTGGTGTATGTGTGTGTGTATGGTTATGTATGTGGAGAAGTGTACGTGTGTGTGTATGGTTATGTATGTGGAGAAGTGTACGTGTGTGTGTATGGTTATGTACGTGTGTGGTGTATGTGTGTGTGTATGGTTATGTATGTGGAAAAGTGTACGTGTGTGGTGCCTGTGTGTATGTGTGTATGTGGAGACGTATACGTATGTCCCACCCAAACCCAAACAGTACCCCACCCATCCTCATCAGAAATTGTCATCCTACAGTATCCCCAGACCCAAATACTCACCTCCTAATTCTTCGTACAGTTCTCCCAGCCTGACTTATGGTCCTCCTAGGTCTGCTTACCGTCCACAACACAGGCCAAGCTGCAGTCATAAGGAAAAATAATCATAGCAGTCAGGAGTCGAATGAGGTTTATTTTTACACTTTGCCTGAGAGCGACGAAGAGGAGGAAGAATCTAGCGAGAAATCAAGTGAGGAGGAAGTAAAAGAAGAAAATTAGAAGGAAGAAGTAACGACAATTCCTACAACCCTCCAGTACCCCAACCCAGTAGGTGGGTATTGCCTGCATTAGTGATGTGGGCAATACTTCAAGGGTTTTGGCGCCCCTTCTGCCCCATCCATTAGCTTTTAGTTCTTCATCTGTCCCTCTTTTCTTTTTAATTCCTTTCTGCTTGCTGTTTCACCTCTCTATCGCCGTTTTCTGACGCTATATGACCTCGCTGTTGTGGCTCCTAATTCAATCAATCAATCAATCCATCCAGTACCCAAATATTTCTTCAGGTTCTCGATAGCATCATTCGAACTCCCAAATATAACCCAGTCTACAAATACCGTCATCCCTCCACTCGTGCCTACCTTCCATTCCCGTGTACAATCATGGTCTAATGTACAGTCGGCGGCATAAGTCCTGTCTCCTTACCTGCTTCACCGAGACAGGCAGTGTTCATGGACTCGAGAAATACACACGTTTTCTACACCTAATAATCTCGAGTCTATGAACATTGCGTGCCTCGGTGAAGCAAGTGAGGCGACAGGACTTTTGCCGCCGACTGTACAACCAACCCATCCAGAAAGTGCCCGGGGATTTGTTTGTTGGATCCCTAACCAAAGATCAGACGACTGTGTAATCGGAAAGGCTTATTGGTTAGGGGTGTCACCATGTTGGGGATGGTTTTCGTTCAGGCTGTAACAAATTGACTGTGGAATCGGCCCATAATCTTCATCATCACTTTCTTCTTCAATGTCATCATTTTCTTCTTCATCATCGTCATATTTCTCCTCATAGTCTTCCTGATTTTCTTCACTATAATATTCTTCATCTTCTTCACTACCATCCTCTTTATCCCTGTTACTGTTATTTCCTTTTTCTTCAATATCTTCCTTATCCTTGTCACTCTGAGCACATGGGTAACAATACAAGCTGGAGAGACACCTTGGGCATTCTCCAGCTCAGGCACGGGAACCTCAGGGGAAAGTAGGTAGGTATATTGGTTACATGGGGACTAGGAAACATTTTAACCCCACAAAAAAAAAAAAAAAGAGAGAGAGAGAGTGAGAGAGTGAGTGGAATTAACACTTGCTTGAAACAATGAGAGTGTGGGAGAGGTGTTGAAGCATGACGTCACACCCACGCCCATGCCAACACACACACACACAAACAAACAAACACACACACACACACATTTAACTCGTATTGATGGGTGATCCCTGATACGGCCCGGAGCGGATGTTAGATTCCACATTAATTTTAGCCAGTGGAACAACAGCCCGATCACACCAAACACTTTCCAGGATTATTGATTCCTTGGAAGGCAAAGATCCAGACACACCAGACAGCAGGATCGTCTTCCTGATTTTCTTCACTATAATATTCTTCATCTTCTTCACTACCATCCTCTTTATCCCTGTTACTGTTATTTCCTTTTTCTTCAATATCTTCCTTATCCTTGTCACTCTGAGCACATGGGTAACAATACAAGCTGGAGAGACACCTTGTATCTCGAAGAACTTTAAGGGCAGTGTGATCGTGTATGAGAATTGGTTGCTTCTGATTCCTCCTAACCAAGCCACGAAACAAACTCCTTCCATATGGGTGGCGTTTCCTGGCAATGTTTGAAGGACTCATATAACTCCTATATTCTGACTACATCACAGAGGGTCTTTAAGGGCAGTGTGATCGTGTATGAGAATTGGTGGCTTCTAATTCCTCCTAACCAAGCCACGAAACAAATTGATCCTATATACAGTAGGTTTTGTGAGAATTGGTAGCTTCTAATTCCTCCTAACCAAGCCACGAAACAAATGGATCCTATATACAGTAGGTTTTATTTGTTTCGTGGCAATATTAGAAGGACTTATTTACCTCTAATTTTCTAACTACAACACAGGGTCCCTTAACCGCTCGTATAAATAAAGTTCCTGTGTGTGCCAATGGGTATATATACAGTCTTCGTCGTTTACAGAAGGAACTGATTCGCCACCGACAGAACCATTGCCTTCAGTGTTACCAGCGAGAGTTACCCACTGACTTGGTATTATTTATCTGCTTTGTATATTCATCTCATCTCTTCTTAAGGGGGAGTGGGATTACGGGGACAGGCTTGGGGAGGTTAGGAGAGGTGCGGGAATAGGGGACAAGCTATCTATCCCCTCCCCCCACCCACCCCAAGCCTGTCCCCCTATTCCCACCCACCCAAAAACCCCCCAAGCCTGTCCCCTACTCCCACACCCCTTAAACCACTGATTTGTATTTCTACTCTAATCGGGGACTTGTCTATTGGAGCCGTTCATATTGTTAGAGTTAGCCTTAGATGGAGGGAAAGAGTTCTGCACAAGCGCATATTCATCAGCTATATAGGACTGCTCCCTCAGCTAGTTTTTCTATCTTCCTTTCATCAAGGTGTACAGTCGGCGGCAAAAGTCCTGTCGCCTCACTTGCTTCACCGAGACAGACAGTGTTCATGGACTCAAGAAATTGCACGTTTTCTACACCTAATAATCTCGAGTCTATGAACATCGCGTGCCTCGGTGAAGCAAGTGAGGCGACAGGACTTTTGCCGCCGACTGTACACGGATCTCTCTATGAATAGATCTCTTGAACTCTTTTAACAGAATCATTTGTTTAAATTTCTCGAAGGCAAGCCCAACGTCTTTAGAACGTAGCCACTAGTCAAGCAAGTCTTCCTTAGTTCTTGCAAACTCTACATGGAACTCTTCCTCTTACTTGTATGTGAACCTAAATTTAGTCCTGTAGGCTTCTGGTACAAGTTCGTACGCCTTTAAAATCAAGTCCTTGACAATATCATAATCTTTGGACTGATCAAGAGACAGGGATGCGTAGGTGACTTGAGCTTTACCCCTAAGCACACTTTGTAATAAGATGGTCCAGTATTCTCTTGGCCATTTAAATCCATTAGCCACTTTTTCAAATAACTGGAAATACTTATTGACGTCAGCTTCATTAAAAGTCGGGACAATATTCTTTTCTGCGTCAAAAGTGTTATCATTATTACTGGGGTTAGCCGTGTCACCCATGCGGAACTTATGGTCCAACTCAGCCTCACGAATCCCAACTTCAATATCAACTTTGGCTTTAGGTTCAATTTTAGCCAATCCAAGTTGTAATTCGGCTTCCGTTTTTGGGACTTCGGGGAGAGGAGTGGAAAATAGCTTGTTATTGATGGAAGACACCAACTAATACTAGCCATCAAGGGAATGTTCAGCTGCTGTGCAATGAAGACAAGTTCCCTCTTATTCTTGTCTAGCACATCATTCATAGTAACTGATTCGTTACCTATGAATTCCTGTGCCTCTACCAGCGTGGATATAGACTCCATACTGATGATAATTGATTATTAGTTACCGAAACAAAGGCCAGATATCCTGGCGAGGTCGCCAATTTGTTACGCAACGGATACGCGAATAGTGAAGATGTGAGAGACAATCCTTACTAAAGGGTAATAAAGGCAAGTTCCTTTTAGTAATTGAATATTTTAATAAAACAAGTCTCTCCCCGGTTTTACTCAGGCTTTACATTGTATATGAACATTTATAGGTAACCTGGAAAGACAACCTGGAAATATTACATGACTGTGTAGTAAACCTGGAATACTCCGTAACAATATATATATATATATACATACACACATACATACATACATACAGACCAGAACCACGCCAAGGAAAAGATATATAGGAAATCGAAAATACTAGGTGAGAGAGAGAGAGAGAGTGAGAGAGTGAGTGTTTGAGTGTGTGTGTGTGTTAAGAAGGGTGTAGAGATAGGAGAATAATGTATTAAACTGAGTATATGAAAGACGACAGTAAGTAAACAAAAATTATATATACCGGCCTATATTCTATCTCCCTTACCTTCTCCTTCATTCATTCTTTCACTCGTTCTTACCACCCTTGTCCACATCCATATATATATATATATATATATATATATATATATATATATATATATATATATATATATATATATATATATATATATATATATTTATAGGTTCATTCCTCACATTAGTATTATATATTAATCATCCTAAAAGAATGATATAAATAATTAATTGTTTTTAATGCTTTTATTAAACTATGCTGTTATTACAAATCTTATTGATGATTCCTCCAAACTATGCCACAAAACAGATCATGAGTAATATTGAGGTCTGACGTTTCCTGGGATAGTGTCGAGGAATCGTTAGCTATCAAAATAATACCAGCACACGAAGGGACCAAAGTTTAGCGAGGGAGGGTCAGTCAGTCAGTATGCTATAATCAACGAAGGTCAGGGAACTTTTAAATGATGGTTTGTTTATAGATTATCATAGAGAGTTAGACGTATTGTATATAAGACGAACCTAAATATTATACATTACAACACGAACCTAAGTATTATACAGTACATACTCACACTCACACACACACACACAAACACGCACACGCACGCTCATTGGATACACACACACATATAGGCATGCTCATTGGATACACACACACACACACACACACAGGCACGCTCATTGGACACACACACACACACACACGCTCATTGGATACACACACACATACATAAACATAAACACACACACACACACACACACACACACGCTCATTGGACACACACACACACAGGCATGCTCATTGGATATACACACACATACATATACATAAACACACACACACACACACACACAGGCACGCTCATTGGACACACACACACACACACACAATATAACTTAGCCCCATCATCAAAGTATTGTTAAAATGTCACTCCCAATCAAACAACATAATATGGCTTAATTCAATGACCAACTTTTAACTGTCAGATATAATGGTAACCTGACTGACGGACAATTTGGTGAAGTGGAGCTGTCTGTGAATTTGTGAACTGTGAATTAACCTTTAGGAACCAGGTGTGTTGTGTGTATGTGTGTGTGTGTGTGGGTTGTGTGTGTGTGTGTGTGTTGTGTGTGTGTGTGTGAGTGTGAGTGTGTGTTGTGTATGTGTGTGTGTGTGTTAACCAGGTGTGTGTGTGTGTGTGTGTGTGTTGTGTGTGTGTGTGTGTGTGTTGTGTGTGTGTGTGTGAGAGAGAGAGAGAGAGAGGTTGGCAGATGATCGTGTGTGTGTGTGTGTGTGTGTGTGTGATGTTGGCAAATTATCGTGTGTGTGTGTGTGTGTGTGTGTGAGAGAGAGAGAGAGAGAGAGAGAGAGAGAGAGAGAGAGAGAGAGAGGTTGGCAAATTATCGTGTGTGTGTGTGTGTGTGTGTGGCCTGGTAATATATTGGGTGGTCTGTCGTCTAGATATCTCAGACTTCGACTCAGTGGGCTAGGGATTGTAAGTGTATAAAAAAAATATATCCTGTATACCTCCCGACTATGAGACTGTCTATGATGATGGTGGTCGGGGTGACAACTTTGGGTATCAACAATGTCTCGTCTCTAGCCTTATCCTCTCCTTTGGGTAAGTAATAAGACCCGTAGTTTTAAAACATTTGAGGGCCCTTACTGGAGCTCTATGAACCCTCCAAACTACTCCAGGCAACAGATTCCCTATTCGAAACACTGAAGCGTTTTGTGGCCTGGATTATTTGGAGGATTCATAGAGCTCCAGTAAGGGCCCTCAAATGTTTTAAAACTACGGGTGTTAGACTCGTAGATTTAAAATATTTGAGGGCCCTTACTGGAGCTCTATGAACCCTCCAAACTACTCCAGGCAACAGAACGCTTCAGTATTTTTAATGGGGAATCTGTTGCCTGGAGTAGTTTGGAGAATTTATAGAGTTCCAGTAAGGGCCCTCAAATGTTTTAAAACTACGGGTGTAAGAAGTGTCAGACAGAACCTTTGGGAAAACTGTGGGTTGTATCAGGGAGTGATGAAGTATGCCTAGGGAGTAATGGAATAGGCCTAGGAGGAAGTGGAGTATACCTAAGGAGTATTGTGTTTTTTCAGGCCTAAGGAGTGATGAACTAGGCCTAGGAGGAAGTGGAGTATACCTAAGGAGTATTGTGTTTTTTCAGGCCTAAGGAGTGATGAACTAGGCCTAGGAGGAAGTGGAGTATACCTAAGGAGTATTGTGTTTTTTCAGGCCTAAGGAGTGATGAACTAGGCCTAGGAGGAAGTGGAGTATACCTAAGGAGTGACGTTGATGTATTGCTAAAGACAGGTGAGGCAGTAAGGTCTGTATTGAAGTCTGACACACTGCCTTACTGTTCTGTGGTTTTTATATTAGATGGCAACTCTTCACCCACGGCTGTATATAAGGTATGGATGTATATTATATGTATGTATGTATATATGTATGATAGAACTTTAACCCTAGTAATATCCACAACTATCTGTAGGGACTATAAACATGTATAACAGAAGGAAATATACATATCCTTCTCTAATACATACTCTAATACATACTCTAATACAACATTAAATATATTCATTTCCATAGTTGCTTGTAGGGATATATATAAGTATGTATTACAGAAGGATATGTATATTTCCTTCTGTTATACATGCTTATAGTCCCTACAAATAGTTGTGGATATTACTAGGGTTAAAGTTCTATCAAGATTTGTCGCAATACCTTTTTTGGCAACTATATATATGTATGTTTATGCCTTTACTAATTAAATCATATCACTGTTTTCTATGTGGAGAATCATACTGCTCTAGTTAATACACTAACATATCACTTCGCTTATTTATTTAATTTCACTTAATTATGTATAAAATTCATTCATTTAATCTTTTCACTCACTTAATTATTTCACTTAATTAATCATTTCACTGACTCATTTATTTCGCTCATTCATTAATTTAACTTTATATGTACAACCATTTATATGTAAATCAGTGTTGGTGTTTCTCTGCAGATTAGAATTCATGTTATATTAAGGGGAATGTGGGAGTAGGGGACAGGCTTGGGGGGGACTGGGGGGGTGCGTGAATAGGGAGACAGGTTTGGTGTGGTGGTGGAGGGTGGGTAGAAAGCCTGTCCCCTGATCCCGCACCCCTCTAACCCCCCCAAGCCTGTCCCCCTATTCCCACACTCCCTTAAAAATCAACCCCACGTAAAATATTAATATAACATGAATTTCTAATCTTAAAGTTATTTTCTTGACGAGCTTCAGTCGATCTAGAATTGTTTATATGTGTTTATATGTGTTTATATGTGTTTATATGTGTTTATATGTGTTTTCCTTCTCTTGTTATTCCTTTGGCAATGAGACTGTGGTAGGACGAGTTGCGCCCTTCGGAGTGGGAGTAGTGGAAGTGGGAGGAGGAATACGTGACGACAACAACGTTACCACGACACAGATGAGACAAGCCATTACTCTAGCTAAGAAAGTGTGTTGTGAGGGATTGATTACCTACTAACACACACACACACAGAGAGAGAGAGAGAGAGAGAGAGAGAGAGTGAGTATGAGTGTATGTGTGTGAGTGTTTGAATGAATGAATGTGTGTGTGTGTGAGAGAGAGAGAGAGAGAGAGAGAGAGAGAGAGAGAGTATGAGTGTGTGTGTGTGAGAGAGAGAGAGAGAGAGTATGTGTGTATGTGTGTGTGTGAGAGAGAGAGAGAGAGAGAGAGAGAGAGAGAGAGAGAGAGAGAGAGTATGAGTGTGTGTTTGTGAGAGAGAGAGTGAGTAAGTTAGTGTATGTTGTGTGTGAGTGTTTGAATAAATGAATGTGTGTGTGAGAGAGAGAGAGAGTATGTGTGTGTGTGTGTGTGTGTGAGAGAGAGAGAGAGAGAGAGAGAGAGAGAGAGAGAGTATGAGTGTGTGTGTGTGTGAGAGAGAGAGTGAGTAAGTTAGTGTATGTTGTGTGTGAGTGTTTGAATAAATGAATGTGTGTGTGTGAGAGAGAGAGAGTATGAGTGAGTGTGTGTGTGTGAGAGAGAGTATGAGTGTGTGTGTGTGAGAGAGAGAGAGAGAGAGTATGAGTGTGTGTGAGAGAGAGAGAGAGAGAGTATGAGTGTGTGTGTGTGAGAGTGAGAGAGAGAGAGAGTATGAGTGTGTGTGTGTGAGAGAGTGTAAGTTAGTGTATGTGTGTGTGTTTGAATGAATGAATGTGTGTGTGTGAGAGAGAGAGAGAGAGAGAGTATGAGTGTGTGTGTGAGAGAGAGAGAGAGTATGAGTGTGTGTGTGTGTGTGTGTGTGTGTGAGAGAGAGAGAGAGAGAGAATATGAGTGTGTGTGTGAGAGAGAGAGAGAGTAATTAAGTTTGTGTATGTTCTGTGTGAGTGTTTGAATGAATGAATGTGTGTGTCAGAGTGAGAATGAGAGAGAGTGATGGACAGGTAGAAAACAAATATTATATCTCTCGTGACTGTACTTTGAGTAAAGAGGAAGGTATCTTACTATTACATTAGTGAAGGACTTTACACTCACACCCGAAGTTTTAAAACATTTGAGGGCCCTTACTGAAGCTCAATGAATTCTCCAAACTACTCCAGGCAACAGATTCCCTATTCGAAACACTGAAGCGTTTTGTGGCCTGTATTATTTGGAGGGTTCATAGAGCTCCAGTAAGGGCCCTCAATTTTTTTTAAACTACGGATGTCGGCACTCTGTATAATTGCGTGCACCAATCGGTATCCCCCTCTTGGTGAAAGGAGAACAGGAAATCGAACACATTATTGCATATTGCCTCCTTCTAGTGTGTTATGAATGGTATTGGTAAATCAAGTGAATGTTTAATCACAGATATCAACATCAATAGTCAGTGATATCACGTCTAATGGCAACTTTCATACCGTGACTGGGTGGGATAGTTGCCAGTTAGACGTGATATCACTCACTATTGATGTTGATATTAAACATTCACTTGAACTACCAATACCATCCATAACACACCAGCAGAAGGTAATCTACAATAATGTGTTGGATTCCCTGCTCTTCTCTGACCATGGGCTTCAGAATAGAGGGGAGATACCTATTGGTGCACGGACTCTACAATGTGACTATATTATAACCAATGATATAAATCCCATAAACAGACGTGATTATAATTTAATTTATACTTCTATACGTTTCAGCGCCGGACAGACGCTGTTTTTCGTAAATATCTCCTAAATGAATCTTTGTATAAGTATAATATTTCAACACACTATCTTTAACATCCGGGCCTAATTTTTGGCTGACATACCATATTCCTATATGTATTATGTTAGGAGTTTACTTGTGAAAAATATCACAAAGCTGGCCAGTCATATTGACGCATTCGAAGGAAAGTGTGGGGTAGTGAAGGAAGGAAGGAGTGGTGTGGGGGTGTTGGTGGAGGGGTAGGGAAGGAAGGAGTGGTGTGGGGGTGTTGGTGGAGGGGTAGGGAAGGAAGGAAGGAGTGGTGTGGGGGGTGTTGGTGGAGGGGTAGGGAAGGAAGGAGTGGTGTGGGGGTGTGGGGTGTGTTGGTGGAGGGGTAGGGAAGGAAGGAGTGGTGTGGGGGTGTTGGTGGAGGGGTAGGGAAGGAAGGAGTGGTGTGGGGGTGTTCGGGGTGTTGGTGGAGGGGTAGGGAAGGAAGGAGTGGTGTGGGGGTGTTGGTGGAGGGGTAGGGAAGGAAGGAGTGGTGTGGGGGTGTTGGTGGAGGGGTAGGGAAGGAAGGAGTGGTGTGGGGGGTGTTGGTGGAGGGGTAGGGAAGGAAGGAGTGGTGTGGGGGTGTTGGTGGAGGGGTAGGGAAGGAAGGAGTGGTGTGGGGGGTGTTGGTGGAGGGGTAGGGAAGGAAGGAGTGGTGTGGGGGTGTTGGTGGAGGGGTAGGGAAGGAAGGAAGGAGTGGTGTGGGGGTGTTGGTGGAGGGGTAGGGAAGGAAGGAGTGGTGTGGGGGTGTTGGTGGAGGGGTAGGGAAGGAAGGAGTGGTGTGGGGGTGTTGGTGGAGGGGTAGGGAAGGAAGGAAGGAGTGGTGTGGGGGTGTTGGTGGAGGGGTAGGGAAGGAAGGAGTGGTGTGGGGGGTGTTGGTGGAGGGGTAGGGAAGGAAGGAGTGGTGTGGGGGTGTTGGTGGAGGGGTAGGGAAGGAAGGAGTGGTGTGGGGGTGTTGGTGGAGGGGTAGGGAAGGAAGGAGTGGTGTGGGGGTGTTGGTGGAGGGGTAGGGAAGGAAGGAGTGGTGTGGGGGGTGTTGGTGGAGGGGTAGGGAAGGAAGGAAGGAGTGGTGTGGGGGTGTGGGGGTGTTGGTGGAGGGGTAGGGAAGGAAGGAGTGGTGTGGGGGTGTTGGTGGAGGGGTGGGGAAGGAAGGAGGGGTGTGGGGGTGTTGGTGGAGGGGTAGGGAAGGAAGGAGTGGTGTGGGGGTGTTGGTGGAGGGGTAGGGAAGGAAGGAGTGGTGTTGGGGTTGGTGGAGGGGTTACACGAGTACCACACACTCGTCCCATTCTCTATAACATCTTAGATATGATGACTGGAATAGGCTTAATATCACTCAGTAAACTCCTAACATAACACATATAGTAATATGCTATGTCCGGCGCTAAAACGTATAGTAAGTAACTCTATTTCTCCACTGTCCACACACTCTCTCTCTCTCTCTCTCTCTCTCTCTCTCTCTCTCTCTCTCTCTCTCTCTCTCTACTGTATATATATCACATAACACACACAGGTACAGGGACACTGTTGGTGTGTGACTGTGGTTGTAGTGAGTGTGGATCCTTCCTTTATCATGTTGTGGGCCAAGGTAGCTGACGAGGACCGACTCTTGGTATGGGTGACGAAAGTGTTGGTGGTGACCAGACTACCTCTACCCTCACTCCACCCTCTACTCACAACACACTGGACCTTGGCTAATATGAACGTGATGGTGGTTAATGATGAGACGGACCACCTGCCTCACAGTCCACCTAGGTGAATACAGATATGTTAGGTGTACAATGGAGGTAAATGAGTCTTTCAAATATTGCCACGAAACACCACCTATTGGGAAGGAGCTGGTTTCGTGGCATAGTCAGGAGGAATCAGAAGCCTCCAATTCTCATACACGATCACAGGGTCCTTAAATAATAATAATAATAATAATAATAATAATAATAATAATAATAATAATAATAATAATAATAATAATAATAATAATAATAATAATAATAATAATAATAATAATAATAATAATAATAATAGTAATAATGGGGGAGTGGGAGTAGGGGACAGGCTTGGGGGGCATTGGGGGTTGCGTGAATAAGGAGACAGGCTTGGTGTGGTGGTATGGGGTGGGTAGAAAACCTGTCCTTTAGTCCCGCACCCCCCTAACCCCCCCAAACCTGTCTCCCTACTCCCACCCCCCCAAAAAAAAACCTCAAGCCTGTCCCCTACTCCCACTCCCCCATTATTATTATTATTATTATTATTATTATTATTATTATTATTATTATTATTATTATTATTATTATTATTATTATTATTATTATTATTATTATTATTATTATTATTATTATTATTATTATTATTATTATTATTATTATTATAATAATAATAATAATAATAATAATAATAATAATAATAATAATAATAATAATAATAATATACAGCAGTGATTATTCTGCTCACTGACTTCTCGTTCAAGTATTAGCCAAGTTACATTGTTCGAAAAAAACTGTTGTGTTAGGAAATTAATTATTGCACCAAGTTTTTTAGTTGTTTCGAACCAACTTGTTTCGAAGCCTTGGTGTAGATGACTTCCTGAGGCTTACTGGACTTCTCTATACCATCCAAATACCAGTCTAGCATGTCATGACAAAATTAGTTCCTATTTCAACATGTACAGTTGCCAAAAAAAGGTATTGCGACAAGTATTGATACAACATTAAATATATTAATGTCCATAGTTGTTTGTATGGATTTATAAGTGTGTTTTACAGAAGGTTATATATATATATATTTCCTTCTGTTATACATGTTTATAGTCCCTACAAATAGTTGTGGATACTATTATGCATAAAGTTCTATCAAGATTTGTCGCAATATCTTTTTTGGCACCTATACAAAATCCCAGCCTTTGACCTCATGTATAATTGCATCTTATTCTTAGAGGCACCAACCACACTACTTTATACACATCTTAGCCTAATAGGATAATTTTTCCATTCATTTCCTCTTTTAATCCTTCTATCCTTCCTTCCTTCATTCTCTCATTCATTTCTTCATTTCTCCCTTCACTCAACCATCCCTTCCTTTTCTCAACCATTCATTCAGTCATTCAACCACGCATTGCTTACTTACACCCGTAGTTTAAAAGAAAATTGAGGGCCCTTACTGGAGCTCTATGAATTCTCCAAACTACTCCAGGCAATAGATTTCCTATTCGAAACACTGAAGCGTTTTGTGGCCTGGATTATTTGGAGGGTTCATAGAGCTCCAGTAAGGGCCCTCAATTTTTTTTAAAACTACGGGCCTTACTTCCTTCATTCATTCCTTCATTCAACCATTCCTACCTTCCTTGCCTCCTTTTATTTCCTTCCTGCTTGCTGTCACCTCTCTCTATCACCTTTTTCTGGCGCTATAAGACCTCGATGTTGCGGCGCCTAATATACATCAATCAATCAATCATTCCTTCATTCAACCATTCCTTACTTTCTTCCTTGCTTCATTCATTCCTTTATTCAACCATTACTTCCTTCCTTGCTTCCTTCACTCCTTCCCTCTACCATGACAGAATTGCTTACTTACTTCCTTCCTTCATTCAACCATTCCTTCCTTCCTTACTTCCTTCACTCCTTCATTCAACCATTCCTTCCTTTCTTTCTTGCTTCCTTCACTCCTTCATTCAACCATTCCTTCCTTCCTTGCTTCCTTCCTTCCTTCATTCAACCATTCCTTCCTTCCTTGCTTCCTTCACTCCTTCCCTCTACCATGACAGAATTGCTTACTTACTTCCTTCCTTCATTCAACCATTCCTTCCTTCCTTGCTTCCTTCACTCCTTCATTCAACCATTCCTTCCTTCCTTGCTTCCTTCACTCCTTCATTCAACCATTTCTTCCTTCCTTGCTTCCTTCACTACTTCCCTCTATCACGACAGATGTGGAGTATTTGTCCATCTTCCGTACACAGTGAGCGGCGTGGCAGAGACAGTGAGAGTTGCATCCTGGACACCGACACAAGGCCTTAACATTCTCTCAACACAACTCACTCTTTATCCGGAGAAAGGAGCTAAGTTAGTCAATTATGGACCTTAAGGACCTGACACTCGTAGGTTTAAAACATTTGAGGGCCCTTACTGGAGCTCTATGAACCCTCCAAATAATCCAGGCCACAAAACGCTTCAGTGTTTCGAATAGGGAATCTGTTGCCTGGGGTAGTTTGGAGAATTCATAGAGCTCCAGTAAGGGCCCTCAAATGTTTTAAAACTACGGGTGTAAGTCAGTCGATTAAGGAACTAAGTCAGTTAATTATGGACCTAAGTCAGTCGATTAAGGGCCTAAGTCAGTCAATTAAGGGCCTAAGTCAGTCAATTAAGGAACTAAGTCAGTCAATTAAGGAACTAAGTCAGTCAATTAAGGACCTAAGTCAGTCAATTAAGGAACTAAGTCAGTTAATTAATCACGAACAAAAAAAAACAAAATAAAGCAGAATAATATAAAAAAAAAAAACAGACATACATTAAAATATGACAATAATTCTCTATAATTATAACAAAATGTTTGTAAGTTATTCTCTCAGTATTTATGTATAACGTGTATATCATTATTTCTTTCATTGTTGTTATTGGTGTTGTTATTGTTGTAGTTTACGTTGTTGTTGTTGTCGTTATTGTTATCGAAATTGTTGTTGTCATTGTTATTGTTCTTGATGTTATTGTTAATGTTCTCCCAGGGAAATGGAATTGTTATTGTTGTTGTTGTCGACATTGTTGTTGCTGTTGTCCTCATTGATGTTGTTGTTATTGTTATTGTTGTTGTTGTTGTCGTCATTGATGTTGTCTTCATTTTTATTGTTGTCGACATTATTGTTCTTGTTGTCGTCATTATTGTTATTGTTATTGTTGTCGACATTGCCGTTATTGTTGTCATCATTATTGTTGCTGTTGTCTTTGTGGTAATTCGGGGTTAACAGACTCTAGAATACTCGATATACTTTATTGGTTGGGCACAGGGAGTCACACAGGATAGGAGGTTGGTGACTTGGTGGTGGTATGCACTGTGCAGGTGTGTCGGTCGGTCCTCTTCGCCAGTGGTCGCGTGTGGTGTCTGTGGTAGGTCGGAAGCCAAGTGACCGAGCCGGTCATCACTGACCCCTTTTATAAGGTGGGCCCAGGTTCCCGGATGTGGCGTGGGTCACAAAGGTATACTCAGCCGCATGTATGCAGGTACGCGGCTGAGTCATTGGTGGGGCAAGGTGTGGAGGACACAGATGTTATCCCTAGAGAGCTGGGGAAGGGATTATTGGGCTCACCTAGGTTAAGAATAGCCCAGGAGTGGCCATAGTGTGTGTGGTCACTACATTACCCCCCCTCCCCCCAGAAATTTTTAGCAACAAACTGGTGGAAGGAAAACATATACAAAACAAAAAATAAAACTAATACAAGAAACAAATACATATACAATAATATAAAATGAATAATAACTACACAATACTATAAAATTCCAAGATAAAAAAAAAAAAAAAAACTTCAATATATAATCCTGAGCCATGCTGGTTGGGGCGTGTTGTACAATAATTTACGTGTAAAGTGTGGATTGTTAGATGGTCGAGAAAGGCAAGTGTGTGTCTTTAGTAGTAAGTGTAAGATGTGTGAGGTTGGTTGTAGAGTAGGTGCATGTCTGTGTTGGTCAGCATGGAAATATATTTATGAGGCCGCTTAATAGTGCGTCCAGAGCGTGTGGTGAAACCCTCAGGGATCAAGCCTGTCTCGTCCTCCCGAGACATTTGTTGTGGTGACGGGGGTGTGGCTGGACGTACAGGTGTCTGTGGTCTGACGTGTGGACTGGCAGGACGAGGGGGTGTGGCAGGTATAATATGGACTATAGGAGGTTTATCCTGAGGGTGAATAAGAGGGATTATACATATAGATTCATTATGTTCAGGATCAGTTATGGAGTTAGGGAGGTATACGGGTGGTGGTGTAGGTGAAACAGGTTCTAGTAAGGGAGGAGTGGGTAGGGGTGGGGGTGTAGGTGGTGCCGGATGGATTATGGGATCGTCCTGGTCGGGTAAGGGGGGGGAATTAGGAGTAGATGGGGTTATAGATGGAGATGAAAGGTTAGGAGAAGGATGAATCTGAGGTGGGGCGAGTGGTGAGGTTTCAGGCACCGTAGGGAGAGGAGGGGGGGTATGAGGTGGTGGGGGTTGGAGAGTAGAGGGGGTGGGTGAAAGCGTAGCAGGTGGGGAAGGTTGTGGAGGAGTGTAAATGGGAGGATATGGTGTGTGGGCGTGAGACTGAGATGGTGGGGGTGGAATGGTGATAGTGGGGTATGATGGTGTTATGTGTTGGTGATGTGAGGTGTGATATGATGGTGTGTGTTGAGGGTGTACGTGCGTGGCTGGTGCTACATGCAGTGGTGTAGGTAGGAGTGGTGGGCGGTGAGTTGGGTGTAGTGTAGGGTGTGTGTGTGGCGGGTGTGACGTAGTGTGTGCTGGTTTAACCCTCTCCCAAGACGTGACGTACGGCCTATTATTTATGTCTAGTGTGACTGTTGCGTCTGTCCTGGAGAGCACCGGATGGGGTCCGGTGTACCGTTGCTGAAGTGGTGTCCGGTGTGAGTCTGTCCTCAATAAGACAGAAGGTTCTGTGTGTAATCCGGGTGGTATGTAAGTGGGCCTGGTCTGATGGCGTGTAGGTGTAGGTGCCGCATTAGCGATGGCGCGCTTGAGTGTTGGTAGGAATGAGAGGTTGGATGTGTCTACATTAGGTGCGGTCATCTGACCAGGGAGGCGAAGGTCTTCTCCGAACACCAGCTCTGCTGGGGAATGGTGTAGGTCTTCCTTCATGGTCGTACGAATGGTTAGGAGTATGAGTGGAAGGGCGTCAGTCCATTGATCATGTTGAAGGGCACGGAAGGCATCTTTAAGGCGTCGGTGGAAACGCTCCACCATCCCGTTACTACAGGGGTGGTAGGCAGTTGTTCGTTGCCGTTTAGTTCCCAGGATATTAAGCATGTCCTGCCATGCCCTCGACTCAAATTGGGTACCCTGGTCTGTGATAATGATAGCGGGTGGGCCGAAGTTCGCGACCCAGTCGCTGAGGAAGTGGCGGGCGGAACCTTCCGCCGTTATGTCACTCATAGGTGTAGCAGTACACCAGCGAGTTGTCCTGTCCACACACGTAAGCAAATATCGTGCCCCCCGTGATGCTGGCAGTGGGCCAACAATATCTACATGTACTGTGTGGAATCTAGAGGTTGGGACTGTGAACTCGTGAAGGGGTGGGCGGGTGTGACGACCAACTTTAGCTCGTTGACATGACAGGCATGATGTAACCCACTCCTTAATTTGTCTCTTCATACTGGGCCATACTGCACGACGGCTCACCAGTCGCTGTGTTCCTGCAATCCCTGGGTGGTTGAGTGAGTGATAGTGCGAGCACACTGCCTCTCTGAACTGTGGCGGTATGTAGGGGCGTGGCGTGCCGCAGGATGTGTCGCACCAGAGCTTCGTGGTATCGTCTGGGGCTGTCAGGAATTCCAGGTGTAATCCAGTGTTGCCTGTTAGGAGGTTTTGCAGGTGTAAGTCAGACTGTTGCGCTGTTGCAATTGCAGGAAAATCCAATGGTGGGATGTGTTGAATGGTGGCGATGGTTGTTTGTGTTGGTGGAGACCTTGATAGGGCGTCTGCTACAGCGTTGTCTTCTCCTCGAACGTGGCGAATATCGGTAGTAAATTCCGAGACGAACGATAGGTGACGTGTAACCCGTGGAGACCAGTTGGTACCCAGCTGCTGCATGGCTGTGGTAAGAGGCTTATGGTCTGTGCGGATGTGGAACGTTCTGCCTTCAAGGAAGTGGCGAAAGTGTTTTACAGACTCGTATATTGCCACTAGCTCTCTGTCAAAGGCGCTGTATTTACGTTGTGGCGGTTCCAGACGTTTGCTGTAGAAGGCAATTGGTTTGAGTAAGCCGTCCACTTCCTGTTGCAGAACTGCTCCGATAGCGTCGTCTGAGGCGTCTGTGTAAATAGATGTGGGTGCGTGAGGCGTGGGATAGGCTAGGAGTGTAGTGTCAGCAAGCTTGGTCTTAATGTTTGTGAATGCTATCTCGGCTGACGGTGTCCATACGAGTTTCTTTTGGGAATTTTTGGTGAGCCCCTTCAACAGTTCGTGGAGCGGTGCCAGGGCTGTAGCGGCATGAGGGATAAACCGGTGGTAATAATTAACCACGCCCAGGAATTCTCTTAGTTTCCTGGCTGTCGTAGGTAGGGGGAACTCTCTCACTGCCTCCACTTTCTGCGGTAATGGGGTTATTCCATAGGGTGTGACCTGGTGGCCTAGGAAATCCAGATGATCAGCCCCAATGACACACTTGGAAGGGTGGATTTTTAAACCGTATTGCTGTAGGCGAGAAAGGATTTCCCTCAGGTGTTGCTGGTGTTGACTGTGGGTATGGGATGCGATCAGTATGTCGTCTATGTAGACAACACAATAGTCTAATCCTCGCATCACCTGATCCATGAACCTCTGGAAAGTTTGTGCAGCATTGCGTAACCCAAAGTTCATGAATGTGTACTCCCATAACCCGAATGGTGTGGTAATAGCGGTTTTCTTGATGTCGTCCTCCGCCACAGGGATTTGGTGGAAAGCACGTACCAGGTCTATTTTTGAGAATACCTCACATCCCTGAAGCTTGGAATGGAAGTCAAGAATGTGCGGGATAGGGTACCTGTCAGGGATGGTGACAGCATTAAGTGCCCTATAGTCTCCACATGCTCTCCATTCTCCTTCCTGTTGTTTGGGGACCATATGTAGAGGAGATGCCCAGGCACTGTCTGATTGTCTAATCACGCCCTGCTGTTCCATCACCTGGAATTCCCTCTTGGCGGCTACGAGGCGTTCTGGGGGCATCCTACGGGGTTTAGCAAACACGGGGGGACCAGTCGTGGTGATTGTATGACGGATCCCTGGGTCTGTGACGTGTGGAGAGTTATGTGTGGAAAGAAGTTGAGGAAATTCTTGCATGATATGTTGGTATTGGGATTTGTTGGAGTGTGAGATGTGTGTTATTGTGGGAGAAGTGAGTTGACAGTGTTTGGTGGGAATAATGGCTCCAGTGGGTTGGTGAATGAGTCGTTGTCTCTTAGCGTCTATCAGTAAGTCATGAGCCGTCAAGAAATCGAGACCGAGGATTGGTGCCTGGACATCAGCCACAACGAAAGGCCACACGACATACTCCTTTCTCATGAGGGTTATTCCCCTGCTTCTGGTGCCATATGTAGCGATGGGTGACTTGTTCGCTGCGAGTAGGTCGTAGGCAGTAGTGTTTTGGCACCTCCTATCCTTTACACTGGGTGGGACAACACTAACTTCTGACCCTGAGTCTATAAGGAAGTAATCCCCTGACTCGAGGTCTTCCACCCACATTAGAGTACGAGTGGTGTGGTGGGGCGTTGGAGTGTTGCCAGATGGTTGCGGTAGCGAGGGTGGTAGTGTCGGTGTGGCGAGATTGGTATTTGTGTTGAGGTTTGAGTCAGGCGTGGTGTTGTGCTGTGGCGTAGAGTAATTGTTATGTGGCCCTGTGTGGTCAGATATGATGCGGGCAGTCGAGTTATGGGCACTGTGTTGCGACCGCCTTATTCGTTTCCCTGACGATTCCACTGACAAGGGGCGCGGCAATTGCGTGCATTATACCCAAAACGCTGGTGATACTCGCATATATGGTTATGTTGCCATTGTTGCTGTGGCGTGATGGGAGTCTGGCGCTGCAATGGCGGTAGTCTGCGTGGAGGTGGGGCATAATGTTGTTGAGTGGAAGGTTGTTGTGTACGTGTGTAGGTTTGAGGTAATGAGATGGATTGTTGTTGCGGTGTGGGGTAATATTGTTGTGAGGATGGAAGGGCTTGTTGTTGAGTGGATTGGGGGGTGGTATTATACTGGTATTGCATTGGTGTTGGTTGTGATGTTGGTACAGGTTGATAAACTTGTGTCTGTTGTAGGTGTTGGTATTGGTGGGTGGATGTTGGTGGTATGTGTTGTTGTATTGGAGGTATAGGTTGTTGGTGTTGTGTCTGTTGTAGGTTTTGGTATTGGTGGCTGGATATTGGTAGTGTTTGTTGTTGTATTGGAGGTATAGATTGTTGGTGTTGTGTCTGTTGTGGTGGAGGTAGCGTTATTGGAGGGATGGCGGATGTGGGTGGATTGGTGATGTTGGCGGTGAAATGCTGGCACTCGCCCAGACTCGTTGTGGATATGTCCATTATTTCGTCTGCTTGTGTGGCGTATTCCAAAAGTGGCTTGTTTTTGTGTGCTTGGAGGAGTTGTTGTACTGTTATAGAGAGTTTCCTGGTGAAACAATCCCTCACGGCATCTTCTGAATATGACTTGCCCGCCTTCTCATTCAGCTGTAGGAGGTTTCTTAGTAAGGCTGACGGGCGGCGCCCTTCCAGCTGGGCGTCTTCCATGGCCCTCCTGTATTGGGATGCCGTCATACCGTGTGAGGATATTATGGTATCCTTCAGACTCTCGTACGAGCGCTGCTGAGTTATTTCTGAGGGAATATCTTGAAACACGTCAGATGGTAGCGCTCGCAGGACAGCGTTGAATTTCTCCTCATTTGTGTACGTGCTGGTATACCATAACGTCTCCATGTGACGGAACCACGAGTGTACATTTGGTGAGTAAGGAGGGACGTGGGGAGTATGTGTCAGTGTAGTAGTGTTTGTGGATGGTGAGTGTTGGGATAGAGGGTGGGAAGCCATGTTAGGTGACTGTGTGTTGTTGTTATTGGGGACTGAGGTGGCCATGTTATTGGTGTGAAATAAGTATAGTAATGGATGTGGGGTGGTTGGGAATGAGTAGGCTAGGTTGAGGAGGAGTGGGGGTGGATGGTTAAATAGGCGGGGAGGTAGAGGGAGTGATAGAAAATGGAAACACGATGGGGGACCAGGATATACAAAGGAAGAGGCAAGGGATGCAGTTATGGGAAAGGGTCAGGTTAATTCCCTTGGGAGTGTCGAGATGATGTGGCGCACGTGGGTGAGGTGTGCGGGTGACGGTGTGTGGGTGAAGGTGAGGTGTGCGGGTGAAGGTGAGGTGTGCGGGTGAAGTTATGGTAATGTTACACCAATATAAAAAAAAATATATATATTATACAACATGTGGCAATGGGCCGTACAAACGAAAAGATATGGAAAAAAATGGGGGAGAGTAGCACTGGGGGGGGATCACCGAGGGAAAGAATGGAAAGTAAATAATAATGGTACTCAAGTTGTTGGAGACGGTACAGCCGGAGGTAGAAAGATGGTACCGTAATAGTTCCTTCCCAGCAGCCTGTAAGTGTGTGTGAGAAACTGTGGGGGTTGGAGAAACACGTGGAAGTTGGGGCAGTGAAAATGGGTAGCTAGGGGGCACACTTGGGTTTTGGGAGGGGAGAACTGAGTGGGGCAAAACACAAATTTTTGGCTACGTTAACACAAAAATGGAGGGTGGCGTGTATATGTAAAGGGGGTCCTTGTGGCTGGAAGAGCGGTCGTCCGTAGCGTGCAGGCGTGGAGTGGCGTAGGGATGTGGAGTGGTGAGTGGAGTGATGGCGCACGTGATGTGGAGTGTTGAGTGGAGTGATGGCGCACGTGATGTGGAGTGTGGAGTGGTGGTCCAAGAGTCAACCGTAACACGTGGCGTGGAGTGGCGTAGAGGTGTGGCGTGGCGAGTGGAGCGGTGGCGCACGTGATGTGGAGTGTGGAGTGGTGGTCCAAGAGTTACCCGTGGGACGTATCTTGTGGAGTGGTCCAATGGTAACACGTGGCGTGGAGTGGTGTAGTAGTCGAGGCTTACATGTAAGGTATATCAAAGTATATATTCTAGAGCAGTCCCGGGGTCACCAGTGTGGTAATTCGGGGTTAACAGACTCTAGAATACTCGATATACTTTATTGGTTGGGCACAGGGAGTCACACAGGATAGGAGGTTGGTGACTTGGTGGTGGTATGCACTGTGCAGGTGTGTCGGTCGGTCCTCTTCGCCAGTGGTCGCGTGTGGTGTCTGTGGTAGGTCGGAAGCCAAGTGACCGAGCCGGTCATCACTGACCCCTTTTATAAGGTGGGCCCAGGTTCCCGGATGTGGCGTGGGTCACAAAGGTATACTCAGCCGCATGTATGCAGGTACGCGGCTGAGTCATTGGTGGGGCAAGGTGTGGAGGACACAGATGTTATCCCTAGAGAGCTGGGGAGGGGATTATTGGGCTCACCTAGGTTAAGAATAGCCCAGGAGTGGCCATAGTGTGTGTGGTCACTACAATGTTGTCTTCATTGTTGTTGTTGTCATCATTATTGTTGTTGTTGTCATCATTATTGTTATTGTTGTCGTCACTGATGTTGTGTTCATTGTTGTTGTTGTTATTGTTATTGTTGTTGTTGTTGTCGTCATTGATGTTGTGTTCATTGTTGTTGTTGTTATTGTTGTCTTCATTATTGTTATTGTTGTTGTTGTCGTCATTGATGTTGTGTTCATTGTTGTTGTTGTTATTGTTATTGTTGTTGTTGTTGTCGTCATTGATGTTGTGTTCATTAGTGTTGTTGTTATTCATAGTTTCCACGGTGCTGCGGTAACAATGGGATCCAATACACTGCCTCCATACTGGCAACAATGGGAAGTGTTGAACAGTGAGGGAGAGAAGGAGATGAGGTATGCTGGTCGCAGTTGGCTTATGATTGAACTCGTGGCTCACAAACTCAATTTCACACCAGTTCAAGTTATGACGAGTAACTGGGCAGAGGTGAGTGTATTTTTTATAGTTGTAATGGATTTTTTTATTTTATTTGTATTAATTCCTTTATCCATTTTTTTATTTGTTATTTGGTATATTAATTATTCCTTGATTTATCTACTTGTTTATTCCTTTATTTATTTATATTTACTTTTTATTTATTTATTTACTTAAATGTTTATTCATTCCTCTATTTATTTATTTACCCCTTAATTTATTTACTTACTTCTTTATTCATTTTTGTATCGTAGCTTCCTCTTCTTTATTCCTAGTTCCCACCTCCATTATATCTTAGTTTGTCCTTTATCTGCATAAATAATATTAGATTTTATTTTTCCAGAGCATATAGATATCAGAGAAGTGTAAGTACAGCCACAATCAACTAACCACCGACACTTTCCTTCCATCGTGCCAAAAAATCAGTATCATATCAAAATATAATCATACAACACCTTATGTTAACTCAACCCCCTCAATTATTATTATTATGAGGTGCTGCGACATTATACACGTATTGTTGTTTTTTACTAAGATGGTAGGAAAGTGTTGGTGGAAAGTGGACTGGTTGACGGTCGTGTACAAAGTATATAAAACATTAAAATGGCCACTCCTGATCATGAAGATACCAATATTTCTCCCATATGAGTTGAAATTCATGAAAAATAAGGGTAAATAAGAGGTGGAGAAACATCGTCCCTCACACCAACAGTTACTACAGACTTAATACACACAACAACACTAATAAATCCATTTTCTGATGCGTTTCTCTTCGTGTTTTTGCACTTTGAGACAAAACACCATTGCTAGCTATTGACTGGCATGGTGAATATGAAGTATATCCTCCGTAAAAACACAATAATACCGCACAACTCCCCTAGACATCACAATCTCTTGCTTTCAAAGGTAATGAAAAGTTGGCGTGGCCTACATGTATGGCAAGGATAATAAACAATGTGTATGGCAAGGATAATAGACTATAATCTATTATCCTTGGTGTATGGCTAGTGACGTCACGGATGCGCAGCCATCAACTTCTATTATGTGCTTTGATGGCTTTTATATGCCAAACAATATTTTTCTTTGTCAAATAAATTACATAACAGGATAATTCAGCTCATTTATTAACTACTAGCAGCGATACCCGACATTGTCCGGGTGAAGATCCTACATGTGTTTTTGTCAATAAATTTCCTCTAATTACTTTTATGTGAACTTATTAGGAGGGTGGGAGGAGTCCATTATCTGGTGTGGTTGCCCTAAATGGAAGCCACAGAAAAGAATCCTTGCAACAACTGAGACAACTTTAAAGTGATAACGAAAAAGGATAGAAATGACCTTACCTAGTGTATGTGTGTGTGTGTGTGTGTATGTGGGAAGCGGATGGGGACAGCTGGCCATTCTTTGATAATTTGTCTTGTGATTGGTCACCTCCAGTAAGCGCGTCCCTCATTGGTCCATCATTCCCCCCCCCCCTCCCCCTCGCCAAGCTATTCGGGCTCTTCAACAGCTACATACGTAAACAAACAGAAAGCATAGCCATGGCGGGAGTGAATTCGCCTTTTTTTAAATGTAGTTACTGTAAGAAGGAGTTCACCAATCACTAGACAAATTATCAAAGAATGGCCAGCCGTCCTCATCCGCTTCCGTGTATGTGTGTGTCTGTGTGTGTA
>JAWZYT010000217.1:945000-992500 GCA_034508575.1 Petrolisthes manimaculis
TTCACACAATGTTGAGCTGGAGTGGTTACAGAGACGACGGCCAACCCGATCCCCTGGAGGTGACTCCATGTCAGGTGCTGTACCATCTACTTGCAATGAGCCATCAGTGTAGAGGCAGTATGGATCTGTGATGGAGGACATCGCTGTTTCTATGTGTTCCAAAGCCTACTGCCGCTGTAGAGAAGGCAGTTCCGACTTGGAGGTAGGTATTAAGCTCACATCAGGTATTGGTAGCATCCACGGAGGGGGCCCTGGGGGGACGTCTGCAACCATTATATCTATATTAAGACTATGGAGCATAGAGGAAACAGACCTTATAAGATTATGTGCAGCAGTCAGTATGGGAGGGACCGGGTAGTTTGGTCTAAGAGAAGTCCTGACTATATAGGAGTAATGGGGTGATAGATGTGGGAAAGGCAGGCACTTGACTGTGAAGCAAGTAACATTAGCATAATTTCTCTCCACTAATGGGGGAAGACGTAACTCACACTGCATGTTCACTATCATAGTCGACATTGGACAGCCGAGAATTATCCTCATTGCTCTATTCTGAATTTTTTTTAAAGTTTCAAAAGTAGCCCTAGAAAGTTGAATCAAAGCAGAGGAGAGGTAATCAACAACTGAACGGATAAAAACAATATAGATGGTCCTGGCTACTGGGATAGAGATGCCCGAGGAGTTGTTAGAGAGCCATTGAAGTGGTGTAAGTCGGCGCTGGAGACGACCCAATAAGTCCTGGACAATGCAATGGTCTTGAGGTCTGGCAGGGACAATCGGCCAAATATTGACTGGCGCACCCAGGTAACGGTACTGGGAACACATGGGAATGACAGTCCCTCCAATGGTGAACACTGGCCGAGTTTGAGGAAAGCAAAAGCGGCAGGTGTATATTCTGCTCTTATCTGGTGAGACAATAATGCTTCAGTGAGAGGAGGCCACAGAGAAGGAGTCAAGAAACCGCTGGAGATCCACTTGTGAGGTAGAATGAACACAGATATCATCAGCATAGCATGTAATTGTAGTACCACGAATATGAGTGAGCAGCCCATGCATCAGAATATTAAATAACAATGGACTGACAACACCCGCTTTGAGGCGTACCAAGATGAAAACTAAGCAAAGGACTGAGCGCACCATTAAAAACACATGGGAGGTTTTGTTACGGAGGTAGCCCCGAATACACCATAATAGATTACCCTTTATCCCAAAGTCAATCAGTTGATCCAAAATGACGTCTGTAATAGCAACATCGAAGGCAATTCGAAGGTCAAGTGGTGTGTGCTCTGCTGGGGAAGGAAAACAAACAGTCATGGAGAAAGACGATCCTGCAGTCTGTACATGAGATGATTAAGTAAGATTCTCTCCATAACCTTACAAAAACAGGAAGTAAGGGAAATATGCCTGAACTTCGCAGTGCCGGGCTTAGGGATGGGTATTATTGTGCTGCTGGTCCGGGCCCGTGGTACACAAATATTACGAAAACAAAAATTGCACAGTTGAAGTAGGGGGTTCCCAGGAACTTGTTGAAGTAGGCGCAACACAGCATAAGTATCACCAGGGGAAGAAGCTTTACCTTGAGAGAGAGCAAGGCGCAACTCCTCCTCAGTTATCTGCTCTGCATCATCGTTATCATTTTGCAAATTGAGCAGACATTAGACGTAGTCAATAGACAGCTGCACAGGAAGCGAGTGCATATTGTATGTGGATGGGTAGATTGGCTGGGGTAGATTGTTCTGACCAGACATCGACGCGTCCCTAGACATCTGGTAACGATGGAGCAGGTCAGGGGTTAGGTTGGCTTGAAACAGTAGGCCATCAAGTTCAGCCTCCTCCTTTGCTTCCTGTATACGTGCATCCAGTGTCAAGGAGTGTGCAGTATGGCGATGCTGGAATGTGGCCGGGAGACATATTGCCTATAAACGTCATGAGTAGCAGATATAAGATCAGAGTAAAACTGTTCCACTGATATGACAAATGTAGAGAACACATGGGCCATAAATAATATGTAAGTTAGGCAATATTTAGGGGGCACAGCAATACGCAAACAAGTTGCTGAAGCACTTGACCCAGCAGGTAGAGAATAATGAAACCGAAGATCGTTGTGATCAGAGAATAAGTCTGGCATGGAGGAGCACTGGACCCGAGATGCTATCAGGCCAGACAAGAGGATGTAATCCAGAGTACCTCCCCGGCAATGGGTGGCACCACCAGTGTCCCAGCGTGTCAGATGATGCTTGCGAATGTATGAAAGGAGACGAACACCATTATGATTAATAAAGCCAGAACCATCACCCAAATCAGAATGACTAGCATTAAAATCTCCCATATACACCATACCACACACTGTTGGAAGAGGAAGAGCCTCAAGAGTGAGTCTAGCTGGGGCAGAATAGACATTACATAATTGGAGTACTCCATTCCCAGGTAGAACCTCAAAGAGCTGAAAGGTCATGTCAGGATCAGTGGAGGTACGGAGAAGGCGATGTGGCAAGGATCTATATATGTAAGTCAGGAGACCATTCCTTACCAGATGAACATAGGGGACATAACCTGTCTTAGAAATGTATCCTGAAGAAAAATAACACTGGGATGATGGCGGAAAACAGCCGGCAATCACTAGTGAACTTTGTATTTGGAGGTTTAGAAGTCCGGCGAGTGGGGGCAGATGGGCGACCTTGGGAGGAGAAGGGACTGACTCGAAAAGCTTTTCCAGGCGAGATGCAACAGTCTTTTCGGTAAGAGTAGTGACTGTTGAGATGATGGCCTGCTGAGCTTCGACCAAGGATGAGAGTTTAGAATCATTGGCAGTCTGAACGGCAAGCAGCTCATCAATCCTGGCTTCAAGGGCAGAAAAGCGGTTCTCGAGGGCCGTACATCGTGTCATGAGGGTAACAACAGAGGTCCGGAGGCGAAGCAGGACTGGTAGGAGGGGCAGTCTGGGGAGGTGATGGTTGAGCCTGAACTTGACGTCGAGTGCATCCATGCCACATGCTAACCCTTGGCTGAAGGCATTGTGGACACTTCCATCAAGACGTATCCTCAGGAGGTGAAGAATTAGAAGTGTAGGCAGCAGGACGTGATGGTTCACCCCTGAAGGGGGACATCTTGGAATCATGGTCAGCGGCACACCATGCAGACTTCGGTCAGGCAGAACAGTACTGGGAGATATGCCCAACTCCCCAGCACCTGTAGCACCAAAGCTGGTCATTATGAAGATTCTGCACCTCACACGATGGAAAACGGGTTGAAATCAAAGGAAATCTCATTTGGAGGTGGATCAGTTTGTCTCCAGACAACAATACGGCTAATGGGGGAACCATCTTGGAAAATACGATGGGCAGAGTACACACCAGGGTATCATCAATCGGAAAACGGGTGAGGATGTAGCTGGGAAACTTGCGAGGCCTTTCAGGTGAGTCTTCCTAGAGATGTAGACAAACCGGGAGGTGACAGCAGCCATCTTTACTTCAGCCAGTTCACGCTGCATCTGGAAGGTCCTGTTGATATCAGACAACCAACCCAGCTTTGTGTCCGTATATGGGTTCCCAGGGAAGGATAGCTTGACATAAGCAGTTCTCAGGGCAAAAGCAGGTAGGTTGGACGATGGCAAGAAGTTGGCATACAAAGATGAAACACCAGGGTGAGGTAGAGAAGGTACGTCATGCACAGCTGAAGTACCCTTTGCAGTCTTGGCAGCCGGAGGCAAACAATCCACACCGTCGGAATCCTGGAAGGAGTCTGACGAGGTATCAACGGGTCGCTTGGTAGAGGTTGAGGAGGTGGAAAGCTGCAACCTGAACTGAGGAGTGACCAAGGAGAGGGGAGGGAGGATTGTCAGAAGGCAGCTCTGGCCAGTGATCCTCGATAAGAGACTCATCCTCATACGACTTGGCCATGTCAGCCTCTAGGCAGGAAGCCACATCTGAATCGGCGCTCTCCATCAGTCCAGGCAAGGCCTAGATGGGAAGCGAACAACTGAACACACACAAACACACGAAAATACACACACAGAACCGCAACTGAAACAACACACAAACAACAACACAAACAACAATACAGGCAGCGGCAGAAACACGTCTTCACTCCATGAAGCTTGGGGCGAGACTGATAATAATAATAATTTGAACTATAAATTCTCATCTATATAATTACATACTTGCAATCCCCAGTGAGGCCTATGTGTACGTACGTAAGGTACTGGAGATGAACATCGCCCAACACTTTACAAGTCACGACGGACAACCTCAACTCTACGTGGCTCAAGAAAACATATCACCAGGATTTGCTGCCTGGCCAATCATTAGAGACGCATTCTTCAAACACACTCTAGATTGGTGTGTTAATGCTATAGTGGAGGTGAGCTGGGTAGGGTTATTGGGGATGTTGGTGCGGGGAAAATGGTGGTGAGGTTGGTGGGGTTGTAGGGGGGAAGGTGGTACTGAAATTGGTGGGGTTGTTAGGATGGTAATGGGAAGGTGGTAGTGAGGTTGGTGGGAGGAACGTGGTGGTGAGGGGTGGTGTTGGTGGGAAGAAGGTTGTGGTGGGGTTGTTGTGGATGCTGGTTGGAGTAAGGTTGGTGAGGGTGGTATTGGTGGGGGGAAAGTGGAGGTGAGGTTGGTGTTGGGTGGTGTTGATGGGGAGAAGTTTGTGGTGAGGTTGGTGGAGGTTGGCGTTGGTGGGGGTAAGGTGGTAGTGAGGTTGGTAGGGTTATGGTAATGTTGATGTAAATAAGACAAGAGGTCTACCTACTATGCTTGTAACGTCAAGGTGGACCTTGCGTCAGTACCTGGAGTGAACAGACTCTGGGATACACAATACAATTTATTGGTAGTACATAAAGGTCACGTAGAATATGATTGTATGCTGGCGTGCCGTGCCGTAGGTGAGCTGTAGTCGCTGCTGGAGAGTTGGCAGGAGGTAAGAGGTTAAACGGGAACACGGATAAACTTGGAGCAGCTAGGTGTTGTTGTGGCAGACAGGGCGACGGCGGGCAGGAACCTTTCTTTTCCAGTGCTCGAGCTGGAGTGAGTTCTTGACCCAACAAGCTTAGGCCTTATATATGGTTCTAACCTGGGAGTGGAGGCAGCAGCTGTTGTCCCCAGGGGGCTTAATTCGGCCTGGCTTAAGGAAGGCATGGTTCCAAGGGCGGCTTAGGTCTGTCTGAGTTGGGGATTAGTGTACCCATCTGGCTAATATAGACCAGGGATATAGGAATAGTGTACCTGGTAATACAGGAGTAGTCATATATGTGTGGTAAAATAGAGTCACTACATACTCATCTATATATAACGAAGTTGTAGAATGATAATAGTGTCTGTATTTATTTTTCCAGCTAAACTTGTCTGGTCTCTGTGAGAAGTTGTGGGATTATAATAGTTTCTTTGTTTTTTTCCACTCCCTATAGTCTGGTCTGAGTGAGAAGTGGATGAGTGACACCCTCGACATTGCCAGGAGAGAGAGCAGGATCCTACGTCGTCAGGAGCAGGATGCCTCAGGAAACACACCTTCTACTGATGCTGCCCGTCGTGTAGTCACAGCCCTCACTATGACACACATGCAGGGTCTCTTCTTTCTCCTCCTCCCGGGTTTTCTTCTGGGTGCAGCCTCCTTCGTTGTGGAGTTCCTGATGGGGAAGGTGGTAGTTGGCTCAGAAAGAAAGAGAGAGTGAGAAAGAGAGAGAGAGAATGTGTGAGTGAGAGGAGGATAAATAAAAATAATAATAATACCTCCAATAAATAAATAATAATACTAATGCCTCCAATAAATAAATAATAATACTAATGCCTCCAATAAACAAATAATAATAATAATATCTGTTATGTATTGCCAAGATAAACATGTATAAAAATAATAATACTATCACTACTACTACTACTACTACTAACAATAATAATTAAAAAAAAAAAAAAAAAAAAAAAAAAAAAAAAAATAATAATAATAATAATAATAATAATAATAATAATAATAATAATAATAGTCCCGTATTTCCAGGTAGTGTAGTGTGGATTAAGGGATCCTGTAATATAGTAAACAAAAATGCAGATAAATGAGCGTATTTTGTGGCATAGTCGGGAGGATCAAAAGCCTCCACCAATTCTCATACACGATCGATCACAGGGTCCGTTATAATTGGAAGGACTATTGATTTTTCCCCCTACAATATGTCACTAAACGGATCCCTTTTTACCTTTCTGTCGTGGTATAATGTGTAGGATGAATCAGTTGTCCTCTTCTTAATCAGTTTGCCTTCTTTTTTGTCACTTACTTTCCCCAGTTATTGACACAAAGTATACTATTCTGTTATAACACGAGGTTACATGTAGTGAAGATGTTGGTCATCTTCACTTTGAGGGTCAATGGCAAACAAGGTTGGGTGGTTTGTGTAAGGTTTATTGTTGTCAGTGTTAGTGTTGTTAATGTGTGTTAGTGTTCGTGTGTGTGTCTATCCTATTATATTACATTACATATTAGCTTCTTGTATCCAACCTAGAATATGTTCAATGGTATGCAATGTCATGTAGGTTGCCGCTACACTGTTCTGCACAAAAGGAACACAGGATTAGCCACAAGTCAAAACAGAAAGAAGGAATAAAACGGAACGAAAACCCCAGGTATTTAATTATTATTCGTCCTGTAATTCACGACTTTGTAACACCCTGTATCCTAATTACCCTTCCTGACACTTTATATTTTGTAGTAAGGATTTGAAGATTATAAAAAATATTAAGGGTGTGTGGAAGTAGGGGACAGGCTTGGGGGGGACTGGAGGGGTGCGGGAATAGGGGGACAGGCTTGAGGTGGGTATAAAGCCTGTCATCCTATTCTCGCACCCCCCTAACCCCCCCCAAACCCCCCCAAGCCTGTCCCCCTATTCCCACATCCCCTTAACACACACACAACGAAAGCTCTGTCTGTCTGTCTGTCAGTTAGTTCATGTCCTTCTTCACTTCCCACACATTAGCCCTATACTTCCATCCTTCCTTCCTTCCCTCCTTCCTTCCTTCCTTCCTTCCACCCCTTCCTTCCTTCCTTCTTTCCTTTCTTCCTTCCTTCCACCCCTCCACCCTCTCCTCTACCCTCCTATTCTTTCTCCTCCCTCTCCCATTCCCCCACATTAACCCTTAAAAAGAGACCGGCACACAACATACACCGTCATACGTTAAAGGCCGGCTCACGACATACAACATCACAGCTATTTAGCGCCATTTAGAGCTATGTAGGGCTCGTTTTTCTTGTTAGCGGGCGAGAAAATACACTCACAATATCGATCCGCTACCCACTCGGTCGATTTTGGGAGCCCACGATGGCTGGGCTATTTTTAAGTATTTGCCCTTGTCCGAATTTGTGCTCTAACGATCGTAAGACAATACCGTAGTGAATATATATACGTGAGTGACACCATGATATTCCTACAAGGTTACAAATTATTATTTAGTGTATAGATCATGACACACGATATATAATGGTAGTAATAAGAAAATAACACCACAAAACACGCCCAGGCAGGGGAGAGTGATGGTAAATATACGTGTTTTCTATGGTACAAATAAGTTTGTTTATCATTTTCTATGTGACAGTTACACGATGATATATTTCTACAAGTGTTCATACTATTTTAGCTAATACCTGGTGGTTCGGGGTTACTTTCTCTGCTAGAGTTTATTTTTTATTTTTTTATTATTTGCGCCGTAGCGTTAATCAATAGCTAAGCAACCATACATATAGGTAGGCAGAACCCATGAGAATCAGATTACTACACACACACACACACACACACATCATGAAAACATAACAGAATGAAGCACAAGCACACAAACAAATATTTACATCATGACCTACTTACGTCCGCCAAAACGAGGGTGGCGTACCAGGAGTTCCTCCAAAACCTGATGGTTCAGCAGGTGTCGACAAACCACATCAAATGGCAGGCCCAGGGGCAGCAAATGTCGGACAGTGGGGCAGGCCAGGCAATAGTGCTCTATGGTATTAGCACGAGGCGCTCGACACAAGCGACACTCAGTGAAGGGAGACTCACTCTGCATCCCAGCAACCTGCCATGGTGGCCGGTAGCCAAGCCTCAAACGAGCAGAGACTACATTGTGCCTCCGAACCATGAGGCCTCGACGACGGTAGGAATATTTGTGGCGGCAGAAAGACTCGTAATGGGTGATGGAGATTCTGAAGGGCCTCTCTGCATCCCTGCGTCGCCGTACAGGAAGGAGAGCGGCGGAGCGGACTCTAGAGAGATAACATGTCAGGGAGAGAGGATGTCCAACACCACGAGAAGGCAGATGGCAGGCTTCCTTTGTGAGTCTGTCAACTGTACCATTGTGACATAAACCTACATGGGATGGTACACATAAGAATTTGACAGTCAAGTTACGATGACGTAATAAGGCCAAAAACGATAAAATCTGCTGAATAACAGAAGAGTGTGTGGCGTGAACACAAGAGAGGGAATGAAGGGCAGGTTTGGAGTCACAGCAAATGGCAGCATTCACTCCACGTTGACAAACAAGACTAACAGCATCCAGAATAGCATACAGTTCACACAATGTTGAGCTGGAGTGGTTATAGAGACGAGGAGGTGACTCCATATCAGATGAGAAAACGGCACAACCTGCTGTACCATCCATTTACAATGAGTCATCAGTATAGAGGCAGTATGGATCTGTGATGGAGGATGTCACTGTTTCTATGTGTTCCAGAGCCAACTGCCGCTGTAGAGAACGAAGTTCCGACTGGGAAGTAGGTGTGAAGCTCACATCAGGTATTGGTAGTATCCACGGAGGGGGCACTGGGGGGACGTCTGCAACCATTATATCTATATTAAGACTATGGAGCATAGAGGAAACATATCTTAAAAAAGTATTTCCAGCAGGCAGTATGGGAGGGACAGGGGAGTTTGGTCGAAGAGAAGTTCTGACTAACTGAGGGTAATGAGGTGAAAGATGTGGGAAATAGAGGCACTTGACAGTAAAGCAAGTAACATTAGAATAAATTCTCGCCACTAATGGGGGAAGACGCAACTCACGCTGCATGTTCACTATCGCTGGTCAACATTGGACAACCAAAAATTATCCTCATTGCTCTATTCTGAAAATGTTCTAAAGTTTCAAGAGTAGCCCTAGGAAGTTGAATTAGAGCAGGGAAGAGGTAATCAACAACTGAACGGATAAAGGCAATATAGATGGTCCTGGCTACTGGGATAAAGATGCCTGAGGAGTCGTTAGGGAGCCATTGAAGTGGTGTAAGTCGGCGCTGGAGACGACCCAACAAATCCTGGACAATGGGATGGTCTTGAGGTCTGGCAGGAACAATTGGCCAAATATTGACTGGTGCACCCAGGTAACGGTACTGGGAACACATGGGAATGACAGTCCCTCCAATGGTGAACACTGGCCGAGCTAAAGGAAGGCGGCAGGTGAATATTCTACTCTAAACTGGAGATACAATAATACCACAGTGAGAGGAGGCCACAGAGAAGGAGTCAAGAAACCTCTGGATATCCCTTGGTGAAGTAGAATGAACACAGATATCTTCAGCATAGCATGAAATTGTAGTACCTGGAATGTCAGGGGGAGAAGTGAGTAGCCGATGCATCAAAATATTAAATAACAATGGGCTGAGAACAAAGGACTGAGTGCACCACTGAAAAACACACGGGAGGTAATGTTACTGAGGTAGCCCCGAATCCACCGTAATAGTAATAATAATATACCAAAGTCAACCACTTAATCCAAAATGACGTCTCTATTCGCAAGGTCGACTAGGCTGTGGTGTGTGCTCCTCTGGGGAAGGAAACCAAACAGCCATGGAGAAAGACGATCCTCCAGTCTGTACATGAGATGATTAAGTAAGATTCTCTCCATAACCTTACAAAAACAGGAAGTAAGGTAAATTGGCCTGAACTTCGCAGTGTCGGACTTAGGGATGGGTATTATTGTGCTGCTGGTCCAGGCTCGTAGTACACAACCATCACGAAGACAAAGATTGTACAGTTGAAGTAGGGGTTCACAGGAACTTGTTGAAGTAGGCGCAGCACAGCAGAAGTAATGCCATCATCACCAGGGGAAGAAGCTTTACCCCGAGAGAGAGCACGGCACAACTCCTCCTCAGTTATCTGCTCTGCATCATCGTCATCATCTTGCAGCAGAGCAGACATTAAACGTAGCCGATGAATAGCAGCACGGGAAGCGAGTACATCTTGTATGTGGATGGGTAGACTGGCTGGATTAGATTGTTCTGACCAGGCATCGACAAGTGGTTTGGCATAGTCGGCGGGAGTGTGATGACGAGCAGTGGCCGGCATCTTTTTAACAACCCGACGAATTAAGTGTCACATAGAAGCCACACTTGTTTGCTGGTTGATACTGTCCGTGAACCGCTGCCAAGACTCAGTGTGAAATAATAGGCCATCACGTTCAGCCTCCTCGTTTGCCTCCTGTATACGTGCATCAAACGTCCAGGAGTGGGCAGTATGTTAATTAATGCTGGAGGTGTGGCCGGGAGATATATAGCCAAATAATATACAATTATATTCAAGAGTAAACAGGGAATATTTAAGGTAAAGTGAAAAATTCTCATGTTATCACTGGGGAAATAATTATCAAGAAAAAGGTAAATATACAATTATACAAATTGTACAAATAAACAGGAGTGAAAAAATAAAAAATTGTGAGGTAAAAAAGAAAGTTCTGGGGAAATTTCGTCTAACAGATCTGGTACCACTGTATTTCTTGAAGCAGACGTGGCAACACTGTAACACTTGTCAACAAAAAAGATTGCTTCTTCTCTCTGCATTGGTTTGTTTAAATTGTTTTATCTCTAGTACAGTTAAACATTAATAATAATAATAATAATAATAATAATAATAGTGACTTTTATTTGGTAATTATTAATTCTATTGACATTTTATATTACGATGGAGGAAAGGAGAGAGAGAGGAAAGAAAGGAGGAGGGAGGGAGGAAAGAAAGGATAGTGGTGGAGGGAAGGAGAGAGTGATGGAGGGAAGGAGAGAGTAATGGAGGGAAGGAGAGAGTGATGGAGAGAAGGAGAAAGTGGTTGAGAGAAGGAGTGAGTGGTGGAGGTAAGGAGAGTGAAATTCTTTTATTATTATTATTATTACGATAAATTTACAGAATTACTTAATTCACTATATTTTATATTTGATTATAATTATTCACTATTTTTGGACCATTCTAACACTTATTAATAATTCAGTATTAGAAGTTCCACCTGGATTGTTCCCACATTTTATACATTTTCATGCAAATTTTTACTTGTTTTATTGATTGTTGCCCATAATATTGTGAGGAGATCACTTTTTTTACCCTGACTTTACCAAACTAGGACCAAGGAAGACTACCGGGACCTAACCTGGGCAGACTACCGGGACCAAACCTGGGCAGACTACCGGGACCTAACCTGGGCAGACTACCGGGACCTAACCTGTACAGACTACCGGGACCTAACCTGTACAGACTACCGGGACCTAACCTGGGCAGACTACCGGGACCTAACCTGGGCAGACTACTGGGACCTAACCTGTACAGACTACCGGGACCTAACCTGGGCAGACTACCGGGACCTAACCTGTACAGACTACCGGGACCTAACCTGGGCAGACTACCGGGACTGTACAATGTTTACAATGGCAGGAAAACACTGAACTTAGGCTCTGGACAGCTGAAATTTTTGATATGCTATTATACCAAAAATAAGTACAACTTCCTTAAATTCATTACACATGAACATATTACATTGTCCCCTTGTAAAATATACACAAATTGTAAATGTTTACCACGTGGACCTTTTATGCAAAAATACCGCATAATTTAGAAATTAGTCTAACCTAACCTAGACCACAGCAAGCCACCCGGACCTAACCTGGGCAAACTACCTGGACCTAACCTGGGCAAACTACCGGGACCTAACCTGGGCAGACTACCGGGACCTAACCTGGGCAAACTACCGGGACCAAACCTGGCCAAACTACCGGGACCAAACCTGACAGACTACCGGGACCAAACCTGGGCAGACTACTGGGACCTAACCTGTACAGACTACCGGGACCTAACCTGGACAGACTACCGGGACCTAACCTGGGCAGACTACCGGGACCTAACCTGGCCAAACTACCGGGACCTAACCTGGGCAAACTACCTGGACCTAACCTGGCCAAACTACCGGGACCTAACCTGGCCAAACTACCTGGATATAACCGGTTGGTGTAAACTATCATTAAGTGACCACAACAAATTCCTGGGACTTAGCCTGATGTGGTAACGATGTGCGGCCCTAGCCAAAATATTATTATTATTATTATTGTTATTATTGGGTGTGTAAAATTTGATATTAATTTGATATATTTTATTTTGTTGTAAATACAGTTACTATTTTAATGTTCTGGAATTAGCCAGGCTAAACTTAACCTGACCTAACCTAATCTAATCAGGACCGGGACCTAACCAGGATAAACTACCATGACCTAACCTAATCTAACCTAATCAGGACCGGGACAAACTGCTGGGACCTAACCAGGATAAACTACCATGACCTAACCAGGATAAACTACCATGACCTAACCAGGATAAACTACCATGACCTAACCAGGACAAACTACCATGACCTAACCAGGATAAACTACCATGACCTAACCAGGACAAACTACCACGACCTAACCAGGATAAACTACCATGACCTAACCAGGATAAACTACCATAAGGTAACTGGAAATGGTAAAGTTTAAGAAGAGCCACAAAAATGGGAAACATAATTTAGACTCAATTTGTTTTTAATAATCCATTTTTATATGTTGGAATAGAAGTGGTTTAGTGCTTTATGACCTTGTTTGCCCTCCACCACCTCATTATGACCCTGTTTGACCTCCCTCCCACATCAAGGGACTGAATTGAGGGGTAAAATAAGTTAATAACAAATTGTGAATTTATTATTAACCGGTATTTATTTATTTTTATTAGTTATTATATTTAAATTAGTTATTTCTATCTATCAATCTATAGCTCTTGACACCTAGTTCCCTTCAGGAACTCCCTCCAAGGGAGTGGCCACGGCAGAAGTGTCTCCAGTTTTCCCTCCTCACTTGGTCCAGCCCTTCTCTGCCTCTCATGTTTCTCTCCTTTACATACTCTTCTACTCTGTTCCAACACTCCCTCCTTACTCCCTACTCTGTCCCTCACATTGCTTTCTTTAACATACTCTTCTACTCTGTTCCAACACTCCCTCCTTACTCCCTACTCTGTCCCTCACATTACTCTCCTTTACATACTCTTCCACTCTGTTCTGCCTCACACACCAGGTGCCACAACTTCACTTCCATACACCTTCTTTACAAACTCCACACCTTGTATTCTCTCCACATGTCCAAACCATCTCAATATATTATTAATCATTTATTTTTGTTTTATATATTATCAATTATTATATTTATTAATACAGTTGTTACTATTTTTATTATTATTTATAATTATTTAAGTATTTTTATTATTAGTTATTGTGTAGTTATTATTAGTTAAAGTTAGTTTGACTTGACCTGACCTAACCTAATCTGGACAGGGACAGACTATCGGGACCTGACCATGGCGAACTACTGGGACCTGACCATGGCAAACTACTGGGACCTGACCATGGCAAACTACCGGGACCTAACCATGGCAAACTACCAGGACCTAACCATGGCAAACTACCGGGACCTAACCTGACCATGGCCATCTCACATCAGCCAGCTTCACCCTCACCCTGAAGAAAGACAAGTCATTAGAGTAAGAGACATTTCCCCCCCCTCTCTCTCTCTCTCTCTCTCTCTCTCTCCACACACACATACACACTACACACACACACACACGCACACTACACACACAAAAAAAAAAAAAAAAAAAAAACCTCTCCCTAAACACTCACCTGCCTGTGGTCCAGACCAAGATCTAGAATACCAGGTCTGCTCATCAACTGTCACCCCACTGCGCATCTTCGTCGATTGGCCCCCAAACTGAGGCTTCCCAAGTCTGTCAAATATGGGACGGGATAGTAGTCTCTATGATCGGGGTACATACGGCTCAATATTAGTGGCCCCTCGCATTTCAGTGGCAAAATTGCCTTACTTTCTTGTCAAAATTCATGGCTTAGACTTTGAGTAGGTGAACCGTTTTTGTTTCTAAAATTTCTTCAAAAGCATAGGTATCGAAAGTTCTCAGTGGAAGTTTTCGAGAAATTACAAATAGGACTAGAAATAGTGATGTGAAAACAGCATGTATATGGGAGAATTCTTTCCCTCTGCCCGCGTATAGAAAATGGAAGTAGTTTAATACTTACCTGACTCACCTTATCAAATCCTTTAAACACCTCCACCCAAGGGTAACTGCCCCCCACACACACATACACACATATTTTAATGTGTTGATAAGTCGTTCACTGTTCTTGTGGAAGTGGTGTAAACTTATGAAATCTTTATTTTTGTAATTAGAGAAACAACCATATATAGCACAATTGTTGGGCATTGTGTACTGCTACTGTCTACCAGTCCACAATAAACATCACCGGAGAAAAAATAAAAGCTACACAGAGGGACCTTGTACGACGGTGTCTGTATAGGAACTATGTGACATTCATGGTTGTGTGTGTGTGTTGGAGGTGGGACAGTTACCCTTGGGTGGAGGTGTTTAAAGGATTTGATAAGGTGAGTCAGGTAAGGATTAAACTACTTCCATTTTCTATACGCGGGCAGAGGGAAAGAATTCTCCCATATACATGCTGTTTTCACATCACTATTTATAGTCCTATTTGTAATTTCTCGAAAACTTCCACTGAGAACTTTCGATACCTATGCTTTTGAAGAAATTTTAGAAACAAAAACGGTTCACCTACTCAAAGTCTAAGCCATGAATTTTGACAAGAAAGTAAGGCAATTTTGCCACTGAAATGCGAGGGGCCACTAATATTGACCCGTATGTACCCCGATCATAGAGACTACTATCCCGTCCCATATTTGACAGACTTGGGAAGCCTCAGTTTGGGGTCCGATCGACGTACCAGCCCGACCCGATATGAGCGATGAGCAGACCTGGTATTCTAGATCTTAGTCCAGATAACATCAGTAACATACACCTTAAACACCTCAGACCACAAGGCATACCAACACTCACTAACATGGCAAACTACAGCTACTCACACAACAACACAATATACAACATCTGGAAACACAGAACTATCATCACCATCCCCAAACCCAACAAAGATCCCACACTATACTCATCACACTACCTTCATCACACTACCCTCATCACACTACCTTCATCACACTACCTTCATCACTCTACCTTCATCACACTACCCTCATCACACTACCTTCATCACACTACCCTCATCACACTACCTTCATCACACTACCCTCATCACACTACCTCATCACACTACCCTCATCACACTACCTTCATCATACTACCTTCATCACACTACCCTCATCACACTACCTTCATCACACTTCCTTCATCACACTACCTTCATCACACTACCCTCTTCACACTACCTTCATCACACTACCCTCATCACACTACTCTCTTCAGGGCTTCCCTCAATATTATTTAACACTATAGTCACTTTTAATTTTCATATTATTCACAAACATATATTTTTAATCTTTTCTTTAAAAATTAACTGCAATTATCACTAATCTGGACATTTCTTAAGAAGCACTTAAAAAATATCTTTAAATATTCTTTGTATATGTAAAAAGGTATACATCACACGTGTCATTTCACAAATCTTAGCATTATAGGAGGAGGTTGGAGACACCAACCAAACAGGGCAGTACTCCTAGGGTGGACGCTGGACTGGTGATAGGGAGAGTTGGAACTCCCGTTTCACCTGTCTGTCCACCTTTGCTGATCTTTATCGTGTCTCACATACACCGAGAGTAGTCCAACATACTCCCAAAGACATCACTCTCTCTATTTACACAATATATACAAACACGCTACACATGTCATTTGTCCAAATGATATCCCCAAAAATTTTAAAAAACATGAATAGAATTAGTAATCAAGCCTCGGAGGCCCCTGGGGATGGGTCAATAAACTCCCCTCAGTCTGGACCATTTGTTGACGACCCCCCGAGATGCCCTGGACCAATGTCTGACACACTCTTTATCAACTTTAGCAACATTCGCGGTCTTTCCTCTAACTTCTCTGTTGAACACCACCTCTTCTCCGCTAAACCTCATCTTCTCTTCCTCACCGAGACCCAGATCTCAGCATTAACTAACAGCAACCCCTATTCTGTCTCCTCTTACTTTCTCTATCCTCAGTTTCGTGCCAAAGGCGGATGTTGCGTATACGTACGCAACGACCTCACTTGTTCTCGTGTTCCCGAACTTGACTCTTCTGATTTCTCGACTATCTGGCTTCGGCTAACCTGCTACTCTCAAACTAAATACATCTGTGCTGTATATCTATCTCCTAACTCTACTGACTATACAAAATTCTTCGACTATCTTACTTCAAAAGTGGAACACATTCTATCCCATTCTCCTTTCTCAGAAGTCTCCATTTTAGGAGATTTCAACGTTCACCACCGCCTTTGGCTTTCATCTCCCTTCACTGATCCACCTGGTGAACAAGCCTTTACTTTTTCTATCCTCAACGACCTAGAGCAGTTAATTCAGTACCCTACCCGTATTCCAGACCGCCTTGGAGATCAGCCCAATATCCTTGACTTATTCCTAACCTCTCATCCTTCTGCTTATTCTGTTGAACTTTTCTCTTCTTTGGGCTCCTCCGATCACAATCTTATTTCAGTATCCTGTCCTATTGCTCCTGTAAGACCTTTGGACCCTCCCAGCAAGCATCGTCTGTGGCACTACAGCGCTGCTGGCTGGGATGATCTGAGGCAGTACTTTCAAGATTTCCCATGGAGTGATTTCTGCTTTCGTGGCCGGGGTCCCTCAGAGAGTGCTGCACACATCTCGGAGGTGATCATCTCGGGCATGGAGGCATACATTCCATATTCTTTCCCTCTTACTAATTCACGAAAATCTTGGTTTAATCACGCTTGTTCTACTGCTGTCCACAACAAGGAGGTAGTTTTCAGACGGCACCGACGCCTTCAAACTGATGAATCTCGTGCTCTGTATATCTCTGCCCGGAATCGCGCCAAATCTGTTATCCGACTAGCCAAAAAATCCTTCATCCGTGCCAAGTGCAATGACCTGTCCAACTCCTCCACCTCTCGTTCTTTCTGGCATCTAGCCAAAAATCTCTCCAGTAACTTTACTTCTTCCTCTTTCCCTCCCCTCATCCTTCCTGATGGAAATGTTGCCATCTCTTCACCTGATAAAGCTGACCTCTTCTCTCAAACCTTTGCCTCTAACTCTACACTGGACGATTCTGGCTCTGTTCCTCCAACTCCACCCCCCTCTGACTTACTTATGCCTGCCATCAGAATCTCTTCAAAGGAAGTATTTTCTGCCCTCTCTGGCCTTAACACTCAGAAGGCGTATGGACCTGATGGGATTCCTCCTGTTGTTCTCAAGAACTGTGCTTCCGTGCTGACACCCTGCCTAGGCAAACTGTTCCGTCTATGTCTATCATTTAACACTTTTCCTTCTTGCTGGAAGTTTGCTCTGATCCAACCTGTTCCAAAAAAAGGAGACCGTTCCCAACCCTCCAACTATCGCCCTATTGCTCTGACCTCATGTCTATCTAAAATCTTCGAATCTATTCTTAACCTCAAAATTCATAAGCACCTTATTTGTCATGACCTTCTTTCAGATCGCCAGTATGGTTTCCGTCAGGGACGTTCTACTGGCGATCTTCTATCCCTCCTCTCTGATTCATGGTCATCCTCCTTTCGGAACTTTGGTGAAACTTTTACTGTTGCCCTCGACATGTCCAAAGCTTTTGATAGAGTCTGGCACAAAGCTTTAATCTCCAAACTGCCCTCATTCGGTTTCTATCCCTCTCTCTGCACCTTTATCTCTGATTTCCTTTCTGACCGTTCTATAGCTGCTGTTGTAGATGGTCACTGTTCTTCTTCCAAGACTATCAATAGTGGTGTTCCTCAGGGTTCTGTTCTATCACCCACCCTCTTTCTTTTGTTCATTAATGACCTTCTTAACAGTACCTCTTCCCCTATCCACTCGTATGCTGATGATTCCACCCTACACTACTCCACTCATTTTGACAACCGTCCATCCCAGCAGCTCCTCTCCACATCACGTGATGATGCAGTAGCACGCCTCACTTCTGATCTTTCCCTCATCTCTAACTGGGGCAGAGAGAACCTTGTTGTTTACAATGCCTCAAAAACACAGTTCCTTCATCTTTCAACTCGTACTAATCTTCCTGATGTCTATCCCCTCTCCTTTAACGATACACAACTTGACCTTTCCTCTTCTCTTAATATTCTTGGAGTCTCTTTCTCTCATAATCTCTCCTGGAGAGATCACATTACCTCTCTTACTAAAATCGCCTCAAAGAAGTTAGGTGTGCTGCGCAGATTCCGTGAATACTTCACCTCCACACAGTTACTGTCTCTGTACAGGGGTCTCATCCGCCCCTGTATGGAGTATGGCTCTCATGTGTGGGGGGGGATCAACCTTCACAACACTACTGGACAAGGTGGAATCAAAGGCCTATTGTCTCATCAACTCTCCTCCTCTTACTGATTCACTACAACCTCTCTCTCTTCGCCGCAGTGTTGCATCACTTTCTCTCTTCTATCGCTATTACACTGGACATTGCTCTTCTGAACTCTCTCAATGTATGCTTCCTCCCCTCAGGAGAACATGCAACACTCGTCAAGCCTCTCGTTCTCACCCCTTTTCTGTCCAACTCCCTCATGCAAGAGTTAACCGGTACTCTCAGTCTTTCATATACACAACTGGTCAACTCTGGAACACTCTACCTTCATCCATCTTTCCACCTTACTACGACTTATGTACCTTCAAACGCAATGTGTCAGGGCATCTCGAACGAAATTGGACATGATTTTGGACCACTCTCTCACTGTACAATGTAGATGAGGACGGTAAGCGGGCCTGTGGCCTTTGTCCTCATCTTTGTTGATATAAAAAAAAAAAAAAAAAAAAAAAAAAAAGTTACTGTGCATTGAAAAACTTCCTCATAGAATTGAGTCTATGCTACTCAGTATCTGTTTTCTGTGCTATTTTTGATTTTCTGAAGTTCCTCTTGCATAACTGAACAATACTTCACATCATTTACCATATACTCAATATCAGTTTTCTTAAACCTCGTACAGCTTATACATTTCCTCTCAGCGGATGTACAGTTGGACACAGGAATTTGTGGTACAGCCCAAGTGAAAGATGGTCAATTTCTCCCAATATCAAGTTCTTTAATTAGTGCCAAATGGGAGACATCAGGTGCAGAAGTCAGTATTGAGGATAAAAAGCAAGTACCTGATAATAGACACTGGTTATTCAAATGGGACAAATATCTTTCACCTGGGCTGTACCACCCATTCCTGTGTCCAACTATACAATCCCCCAATGTTCCTATGGTTACCAACACACTTAGAGTCGATTCCACAGTGGTATTGGTTTGTTAGCTCCCCAACCAACCACAATTTTAAGGCGTCATTATTTTGCAAAAGGTGAGTATCCACATTCACAATATCTATCCAACAGTTAGATAATAATGATCACTGTATAGATTACTCACCAAATTCATTAAATAATTCACCCATAAGGCATTTAATAATAATAATGATAATAATAATGATCACTGTATAGATTACTCACCAAATTCATTAAATAATTCACCCATAAGGCATTTAATAATAATAATGATAATAATAATGATCACTGTATAGATTACTCACCAAATTCATTAAATAATTCACCCATAAGGCATTTAATAATAATAATAATGATAATAATAATGATCACTGTATAGATTACTCACCAAATTCATTAAATAATTCACCCATAAGGCATTTAATAATAATAATGATAATAATAATGATCACTGTATAGATTACTCACCAAATTCATTAAATAATTCACCCATAAGGCATTTAATAATAATAATGATAATAATAATGATCACTGTATAGATTACTCACCAAATTCATTAAATAATTCACCCATAAGGCATTTACACGACAAACATTCTTTCGTTTGCGAGCTTACAAACCAAAACAAACCAATGTGGAATCGACCCTTAGTACAGATTGGATCTTCTCCCTTTGCCTTGGCTGAACATTTATGTGTAATATGACCAAACCTTTGACAATGCTAGCAGACCGTCACCCTATATCTATCCCTCACTGAATAAACACCCCATTCTAATTTGCCTTGATCCTTATCTCTGGATCACACCTAATAATGTAATGATTGGTACAGTTGCCTCCAAAAATTTCGAGACACTACCTGCTAAAATCTAGCATGTAGTGTCTTGAAATGTTTGGAGGCAGCTGTACCACCTGTAGCAGGCTTGTCAAAAAGTAGCTCCATTTTAGACTTGACATCAGTGACTCCCTGTAAATATGTATTCGTTCCGATCAACCAGATTCTCAATCATCTTGTCTCCTGATTCTTCCTCATTGTTTAACATTACAAATCATTATCTTGGGCTTTAATTTCCTTACATTCCTTGAAATGGTTTGGACATGTAGAGAAAATGCAAGGTGAGAAGTTTGTAAAGAAGGTGTATGATAGTGAAGTTGTGGGACGTGGTGTGAGAGGTAGACCTCCTGTTGGATGGCAGAACAGAGGAAGAGTATGTGAGAGAAATGTGAGGGGGGGGAGGGGAGATGGAGAAAGTGTGGAGGGAGTGAAGGAACAGGGAAAACTGGAGCCTTTTTTGCCGTGGCCACCCCCTTGGTGGGAGTTCCCGGAGGGAGCAAGGCGTCGGAGCTATAGATAGATAGATAGATAGATTTTTGTCGTCACATCAGGGACAGCCACAAGTTTTTGTGCATGAAGCTTCATTTCTCTTATTTTCATCTTCATTCAAAGTTGATCACAATGTTTCCCTTCTGAGTGAATCTTGTGTTAACTATCTGTGTACTGTACCATCCAGAGCCTCAGTAACTTTTTTCTTTTTGTCTACAACCTTCATTTTATCATCCATTGACTTTAAAACCAGTAGATTTTCTTCTCATTGTTACTTCTTCATTACAGTGGCCCAGGTGTGAGTCAGCACTGATCACATCACCAACTCGACCCAACTCAGTCACAACATCTTCCATCTTACCATCCACTAGTTTCTTCATTTGATCTTGCATATCCTTCATTCCTTTCTTGATTTCACTAATATCCTTTTAACTCTTTTCAGACCAATGTAGCACATATCACATGACCAGTTAATTAACTTGATATTATCAGCCTTCACACCATTGAGGTGAACACATTTCAAATGTGTCCAACGAGTACAGGTTTACAACCAAACCATTTATCCACCCCACCAGTTATATCCCCACCAGAATAACACCAGGCCATGATTGGTCAGGGTATTCAATTATCAAGTAGGAAATAACAGTATACTGCTTGTGTATTATAACTATGTTTGATATACCTGTGTATTATAACTATGTTTGATATACCTGTGTATTTTAACTATGTTTGATATACCTGTGTATTTTAACTATATTTAATTTACAGCCTGGTCCATTGCAATGATGGTCACTGCAGTGTTGTCAGTGCTCCCTCTCCCAGGCGTGAACCACAAACTTCAGTCCAAGACACACATCTGAAGCACTCACTAGTGAGAGAGATGGTAATGGTGGTTGGCAGGCTTGGATGCTGAGCCAAATTAATGACAATGAAATAATAATCTGTATGTGAGCAATTTTGTTTTTATGTTGATGCAACAATAGACACCAAATGATTCCTGATGTATTAATATGCTATATTTCATGATGCAGAATATTACAGTTGCTGTTTGGCTTTGGTCAACCAGACTAGGGACTGCTCGGCCAGACAGTCTGGGAAACTACAACTACAACAACAACAACAACAACAACATTGTAATGCTCGATAAATTAGTTTTGATTAACTGTTAAGATGTACAGTTGGCAAAAAAAGTGTTATTAGCATCCTTTAACAGTGTGATGTAATGGTGGTTGGCCTGACTGGTGAGTGAGGTGTGATGTGAGTGTCATATATACCCCCGTCACCCTCCTGGACCCCTCAGTGTCTAATGGACAAGCAAGTAGGAATGACGTACTTTCACCCAGTGCTACTTTTTCTGGGTATTTCATGGATATTGTTATTCTAAAATACTCAAACATATTTCCGTATGTTTAAGGATGAATAGTTAAATAGTAATAGTTCTTGAACACTCAAAATTTAATTTAAAATCAGCTGAACATTTGATGTAAAAAGAAAGGGAATGCCTTGTCATTGCCGCGGCCCGCGAGGCAAAGCTGCTCAGACGGTGGAGTACCAACCCCGCCGTGCTTATCAATGTCAAAATTAACGTAGGGATGGTAACGAAACTTATTTTGCCGACTGTACAAGTGGATGGAATATGTTGCTATACCATAGTATATGAACATATTCCATGCACCTGTAGTTAGTTTATGTATATTGTTATTATTATTGACATAATAGGTAGCAGAGACCTCCTGACCAGGCTATTAAACAACCTCTTTCCATATAGGTGTGTATGTGTGTGTGTTAGAGAGAGGGAGAAATTATGTGTGTGTGTGTGTGTGTGTTAGAGAAGGAGAGAGAATGTGTGTGTGTGCTAGAGAGGGAAGGAGAGAGAATGTGTGTGTGTGTGTGTGTTAGAGAGGGAGAGAGAATGTGTATGTGTGTGTGTGTTAGAGAAGGAGAGATAATGTGTATGTGTGTGTGTTAGAGAGGGAGGGAGAAATAATGTGTATGTGTGTGTGTTAGAGAGGGAGGGAGAAATAATGTGTGTGTGTGTGTTAGAGAAGGAGAGAAAATGTGTATGTGTGTGTGTGTTAGAGAGGGAGAAATAATGTGTGTGTGTGTGTTAGAGAGGGAGGGAGAAATAATGTGTGTGTGTGTGTGTTAGAGAAGGAGAAATAATGTGTATGTGTGTGTGTTAGAGAGGAAGGGAGAAATAATGTGTATGTGTGTTATCGTGTTAAGTAGTGTGTAGCTGCCTGTGTTAAATTAAAAGATGACAGTTAACCTATTTATTGTAAAGTTTATCATCTAAGGAACAGAGGGAAGCTGTCAAACTCTTACGTGAGTTACCCCTATATGGATGATTATATTTGACCGCGACTGTACATATGTTATTAGAATAGAAACTGGTTCTAAATGTTACTTTATCTGGTAATATTTAGCATTACAGTTAATTCTCATTTTACACTTTGATATTTGGGTGTGTAATGTAATGTATGTAATGAAACTGTGTACATAAAACTCTCATTGTACAGTACACTTGTATATTGAGTGTGTAATATAGTGTACAATAAGTGTTTACAGTACATACTTACACACACACACACACACACTTGTATATTGAGTGTGTAATATAGTGTACAATAAGTGTTTACAGTACACACACACACACACACACACACACTATTAAAACAACACCACTCATCAGGCTACAGTATTTATTTTCAAGTGTCATAAATAATAGCAAGAATAAATATAATTATATTACAGAATACAGTAGGTGATGGAATGTTAATAATATATTATTAACCAAAGAAAAGAATGGATTGAAATTTAAATCTATAACACTTTATAATTACATTGGTTGTACACTCTCCTCTCTTTTTATGCGAGTTTAAATTATGCTAATTTGAAATAGTGCGTATCATGGAAAAAAATTAAATAAATGCAATTTACAGGAACTCTTAAAATAACACGAACAAGGAGGCTCGATTTTCAAGTTAAAGTACCATTATTTCTTGTGAAAATGTACAATTTACTTTATGCGAAATTCACTTTATGCGACACAACCCTTCAGGAACCTAACCTACCATAAAAAAAGAGGAGAGTGTATTGTAGGTTGTGTTGTGAAGTTATGAAGAGCTGATTGAATTTGAATTATACTGTATAATACTTTATATTTACATTGGTTGTATTACAGGTTGTGTTGTGAAGTTGTCAAGACACACACACACACACACACATCACATTGGCATCACATCACTACAGTTCTTAATTACTCTACAATAAATGGTGAGTTTTTTTATACATTTTTTTGAGGACTGTTACACACAACACTTTCATATATGGATATTTTAAAAATAATTCATTCATTTATTTATTCCTAGAAGTAATTCATTTATTTATTCCTAGAAGTAATTCATTTATTTATTCATAGAAGTAATTCGTGTATTTATTCCTAGAAATAATTCATTTATTTATTCATAAAAAATATTCATTTATTTATTCATAAAAATAATTCGTTTATTTTTTTCCTAGAAGTAATTCATTTATTTATTTGTTTTTTCATTCCTTCATTCATTGGGAGAGAGAGAGAGAGAGAGAGAGAGAGATGAAATATAGATAGACTCATAGATAGATAGAGAAAAGAAAATAGATAAATGAATTGATTGAGAGAGAGTAGAAATAGGAGCAATCATAGTAGGTGCAATTTAAAGCTACAGTACTTATAAAGAAATTTTCTAATACCAAACTGGAATCCTAACCAAAGTTTACAATATAAAAACTAATTTTCTCCCAACTCGTCGTGACCCCCAGAAAAAAAAAAATTGAGAGAGAGAAAGAATGTGTGTGTATGTATATATCTGTGTATATATGTGATAGAGATAGATAGATAGATAGATAGAATGTGTATAAGAGAGAGAGAGAGAGAGAGTGAGAGGTAATATAATTAGCCAGTACTAATGATTTAAGAAGTCACAAAGAAAAAAGAATTTCGATGTACGGCTGTGAAAAAAAAATATATATATATATATATATTGTTTGGATAGTAACACACATACTGTATATACATACATACATACATACATACATACATACATACACATTCTCTCTCTCTCTCTCTTTCTCTCTGAAAAATACATAGAGAGAAAGTATACCATGAAACTAATACACACACACGCACACACACACACACACACACACACACACACACACACACACACACACACACACACGCACACGCACACACACACACACACACACACACACACACACACACACACACACACACACACACACGCACACACACACACACACACACCAACAAGAGAATCTACCCATAAGGAAATGTTATTGTTGTATATTGTGAAGTTCTTGTCTGATATGTATAACACCTGACTGGCTTATTGGCTGGTTGGCTGTACCCTTATCTCCTCACCTCTCCTCTCCTCTCCTCTCCTCTCCCTCCTTTCCTTCTCTCTTCTTGTTGTCCCTTCCCTCCTTCTTTCCTCTTCCTCTCCCTCCTTTCCTTCTCTCTTCTTGTTGTCCCTTCCCTCCTCCTTTCCTCTTCTTCCTCTCCCTCCTTCCCTTCCCTTTCTCTCCTCTTCTTCTCCCTTCCTTTCCTTCTCTCCTCTTCTCTTCTCATTTCCCCCTAACGGGAACCGCCTTGTCGTGGTGGGGGGCTTGTGTGTCTCCGAGACCTGGCGAGCTAGACTAGAGGGGGCTGCGGCCCCTGCTCTTCCCCGATTGTGGGGAGAGAGGGCTTCCCATGCTAGGAAGGTCGCCAGTGAGAGACCAGACTAAATGGTTCCCATCTTTTAGTTCTTCAACTGTCCCGCTTTTCTTTTCATTTATTTCTTGCTTGCTGTCCCACCTCTCTATCACCTTTTTCTGGCACTATACCACGTCCATGTTGATAAGCCTAATATCCAGCAATCAATCAATCCTTCTCTCCTCTTCTTGTCCCTTCCTTCTCTTCCCTCCATCTTCTTGTCCCTTCCTTTCCCTTTTCCCTTCTCTCCTCTTCTTGTCCCTTCTCTCATCACCTTATCCCTTCCTTCACTTCCTTGCATTTCTCTCACTTACTCCTCCATGTTTGTCAAAGTTTAATAATAATAATACAAATAATAAATAATATAATAATAGTATGATAATAATAATGTAGTAATTCTAAAATAAGTGATTCATTTGTATTATTTTGTACCATACATAAATTAATTAGGTTATATTTAGTTACAGAATTGTTTTGAAGTGGAATTATACAACAACAGCAAATACTACTACTACTACTACCACCACCACCACTACTACTACTACTACTACTGTGAGTGTTTTATGGAGTTGCTGTGTGTGTGTGTGTGGTTTCTCTTCACACACACACAGGTATTATAAAAACAGTAACATATTGTGTGTGTGTGTGTGTGATATTTCTCTCTGCAAATACACACACAATGTTAATGTTATAATATCTGTGTGTGTGTGTTTATCTCTCTCTCACACACACACAGTATCATAATATCAATAATTTTTACTTAAACCCTACACTCTTTTAGGTATGTAAATTGAGGTTATTATAATATTTGTCTGTCTGTCTGTGTGTAACTCTCTCACACACACACAGACAATATTATAACATCAATCATTTTTAATTGAACCCTATACTATTACAGGTTTAAATTAATTAATATATTCACCTGGTGGGATGATAATTATTTAATAAAATATAAAAATTAATATATTTATTTTTTCTTTTATTTACACTAGTATTTTCTTGTTGTCTTCTCTGTTTTGTTGTTTTCTCTTCTCTTCTCTTTTCTTTCTTTCTTGTGTTGTCTTCTCTCTTGTGTTGTGTTGTCTTCTCTCCTCTCTCCACACCTGTAAAGTAGACAGATTAATTAGTGTTAAACCTTTTTGTGTATTGAGTACAATATATTTCTAAATCCAATCTACATACATACATACACACATACAGTCGTGGTCAAATATAATCATCCATATAGGGGTAACTCACGTAAGAGTTTGACAGCTTCCCTCTGTTCCTTAGATGATAAACTTTACAATAAATAGATTAACTATCATCTTTTAATGTAATACAAGTAGCTACACACTACTTAAAACAATAACACACACACACACGTTAACTACCATCTTTTAATTTAATACAAGTAGCTACACACTACATAAAACAATAATATCATATGTGGATGATTATTATTGACCACGACTGAAGCCCATGGTCAGAGAAGAGCAGGGAATCGAATGCATTATTCCAGACTACCTTCTTCTGGTGTGTTATGGACGGTATTGATAATTCAAGTGAATGCTTAATCATACATATCAACATCAATAGTGAGTGATATCACGTCTAACTGGCAACTATCCCACACAGCCACGGTATGAAAGTTGCCGTTAGACGTGATATCACTGACTATTGATGTTGATATATGTTATTAAACATTCACTTGAATTACCAATGCCATTCGTAACTCTCTAGAAGGCGGTAATCTGCAATAATGTTTTAGACTCCCTGCTCTCCTCTCACCATACCTTCAGCCAAGAGGGGGGATACCAATTGGTGCATGTGACTGTACACAAACACACTCACCAACAACACAACATACACTCTGTGAGGAAGTCCAGTTCAGGCCATCACCTTCCTCAGGAGCTCAGGGCTGCTGGGCCACACACCTTCATGGCCTTCCTCAGGAGCTCAGGGCTGCTGGGACACACACCTTCATGGCTTTCCTCAGGAGCTCAGGGCTGCTGGGACACACACCTTCATGGCTTTCCTCAGGAGCTCAGGGCTGCTGGGACACACACCTTCATGGCCTTCCTCAGGAGCTCAGGGCTGCTGGGACACACACCTTCATGGCCTTCCTCAGGAGCTCAGGGCTACTGGGACACACACCTTGAGGAACAGCAACAACAACAACAACCTGTAAACAATGTGTTCCTTTAATATCAATAACATTACTTCATTAACTCTAAGTCATTAATTGTATCATGTGGTTCAGAAGAGGATTTAGGTTTTCAACAGAACCTTTCTCTGTGTGGTGCATAATTCATCATAACAACACTAGGGGTTGATTCCACAGTGATTGGTATTGGTTTGTAAGTATACAAACAAAACAATGTTACCCATGTATAGTAAATGACTTAGAGGTGAATTACTTAATGAATTTGGTGAGTAAACTATACAGTGATCATCATTATCTAACTGTTTTAATAGATTTTATGAATACGGATATTCAGCTTTTGGAAAATAATGAAACCTTATAAGTGTGGTTGGTTGGGAAGCGTACAAACTAATACCACTGTGGAATCAACTCTAAAATAATGAAGCCTTACAAGGGTGGTTGGTTGGGAAGCTTACAAACAAATACCACTGTGGAATCAACTCTAAAATAATGAAGCCTTACAAGTGTGGTTGGTTGGGAAGCTTACAAACCAATACCACTGTGGAATCAACCCAATAACAAGGCTATCAATTCCTCCAAGCTATCCTGACATACACACCAACCCAACACAATAATTAAGGTGCAAGTAGTGTTGGTAAATCTGGAGTAAATGATTCCTCCTAACTATTCCAGACAACAGGACACCATTCTATTAAACACATTATGGAAGACTGCAAATTCTGCCATGTACAGTTGTGGTCAATAATAATCACCAACATATGGGCATCTCAAACAATTTACTGTCTAATGTTTTCATGTTCACATATGATGATATTGTTTTAAGTAGTGTGTAGCTGCTGGGATTAAATAAAAAGATGATAGTTAATGTGTGTGTGTGTTTTTGTTTTAAGTAGTGTGTAGCTGCTTGTGTTAAATTAAAAGATGGTAGTTAACGTGTGTGTGTCTGTATTATTATATTAAGTAGTGTGTAGCTGCTTGTGTTAAATTAAAAGATGGTAGTTAACGTGTGTGTGTCTGTATTATTGTTTTATGTAGTGTGTAGCTGCTTGTAATAAATTAAAAGATGGTAGTTAACCTATTTATTGGAAAGTTTATCATCTAAGGAACAGAGGGAAGGTGTCAAACTCTTACGTGAGTTACCCCTATATAGATGCATTATATTTGACCGCGACTGTACATAAATACAGTCACCAACAACATACACTATGTGAATGTCTGTCTGTCCAGGATTTAACACAACACTACATTCTAATAAACACATTACAGAAGACTGTAATGTACACAAACACACTCACCAACAACATACACTCTGTGAGGGCACTGTGAGAAAGTCCGGTTCAGGCCATCACCTTCCTCAGGAGCTCAGGGCTGCTGGGCCACACACCTTCATGGCCTTCCTCAGGAGCTCAGGGCTGCTGGGCCACACACCTTCATGGCCTTCCTCAGGAGCTCAAGGCTGCTGGGACACACACCTTCATGGCCTTCCTCAGGAGCTCAGGGCTGCTGGGACACACACCTTCATGGCCTTCCTCAGGAGCTCAGGGCTGCTGGGACACACACCTTCATGGCCTTCCTCAGGAGCTCAGGGCTGCTGGGCCACACACCTTCATGGCCTTCCTCAGGAGCTCAGGGCTGCTGGGACACACACCTTCATGGCCTTCATCAGGAGCTCAGGGCTGCTGGGACACACACCTTCATGGCCTTCCTCAGGAGCTCAGGGCTGCTGGGACACACACCTTCATGGCCTTCCTCAGGAGCTCAGGGCTGCTGGGCCACACACCTTCATGGCCTTCCTCAGGAGCTCAGGGCTGCTGGGACACACACCTTGAGGAACAACAACAACAACAACCTGTAAACAATGTGTTCCTTTAATATCAATAACATTACTTCATTAACTCTAAGTCATTAATTGTATCATGTGGTTCAGAAGAGGATTTAGGTTTTCAACAGAACCTTTCTCTGTGTGGTGCATAATTCATCATAACAACACTAGGGGTTGATTCCACAGTGATTGGTATTGGTTTGTAAGTATACAAACAAAACAATGTTACCCATGTATAGTAAATGACTTAGAGGTGAATTACTTAATGAATTTGGTGAGTAAACTATATAGTGATCATCATTATCTAACTGTTTTAATAGATTTTATGAATACGGATATTCAGCTTTTGGAAAATAATGAAGCCTTATAAGTGTGGTTGGTTGGGAAGCGTACAAACTAATACTATTGTGGAATCAACTCTAAAATAATGAAGCCTTATAAGTGTGGTTGGTTGGGAAGCGTACAAACTAATACTATTGTGGAATCAACTCTAAAATAATGAAGCCTAACAAGGGTGGTTGGTTGGGAAGCTTACAAACCAATACCACTGTGGAATCAACCCAATAACAAGGCTATCAATTCCTCCAAGCTATCCTGACATACACACCAACCCAACACAATAATTAAGGTGCAAGTAGTGTTGGTAAATCTGGAGTAAATGATTCCTCCTAACTATTCCAGGCAACAGAACACCATTCTATTAAACACATTATGGAAGACTGCAAATTCTGCCATGTACAGTTGTGGTCAATAATAATCACCAACATATGGGCATCTCAAACAATTTACTGTCTAATGTTTTCATGTTCACATATGATGTTATTGTTTTAAGTAGTGTGTAGCTGCTTGTGTTAAATTAAAAGATGATAGTTAATGTGTGTGTGTGTTTTTGTTTTAAGTAGTGTGTAGCTGCTTGTAATAAATTAAAAGATAGTAGTTAACGTGTGAGTGTGTGTATTATTGTTTTAAGTAGTGTGTAGCTGCTTGTGTTAAATTAAAAGATAGTAGTTAGCGTGTGAGTGTGTGTAATATTGTTTTAAGTTGTGTGTAGCTGCTTGTAATAAATTAAAAGATGATAGTTAATGTGTGTGTGTGTATTTGTTTTAAGTAGTGTGTAGCTGCTTGTGTTAAATTAAAAGATGGTAGTTAACGTGTGTGTGTCTGTATTATTATATTAAGTAGTGTGCAGCTGCTTGTAATAAATTAAAAGATGGTAGTTAACCTATTTATTGAAAAGAGTTTATCACCTAAGGAACAGAGGGAAGGTGTCAAACTCTTACGTGAGTTACCCCTATATAGATGCATTATATTTGACCGTGACTGTACATAAATACAGTCACCAACAACATACACTCTGTGAATGTCTGTCTGTCCAGGATGTAACACAACACTACATTCTATTAAACACATTACAGAAGACTGTAATGTACACAAACACACTCACCAACAACATACACTCTGTGAGGGCACTGTGAGAAAGTCCGGTTCAGGCCATCACCTTCCTCAGGAGCTCAGGGCTGCTGGGCCACACACCTTCATGGCCTTCCTCAGGAGCTCAGGGCTGCTGGGCCACACACCTTCATGGCCTTCCTCAGTAGCTCAGGGCTGCTGGGACACACACCTTCATGGCCTTCCTCAGGAGCTCAGGGCTGCTGGGACACACACCTTCATGGCCTTCCTCAGGAGCTCAGGGCTGCTTGGCTACACACTTTCATGGCCTTCCTCAGGAGCTCAGGGCTGCTGGGACACACACCTTCATGGCCTTCCTCAGGAGCTCAGGGCTGCTGGGACACACACCTTCATGGCCTTCCTCAGGAGCTCAGGGCTGCTGGGACACACACCTTCATGGCCTTCCTCAGGAGCTCAGGGCTGCTGGGACACACACATTGAAGAACAACAACAACAACAACAACCTGTAAACAATGTGTTCCTTTAATATCAATAACATTACTTCATTAACTCTAAGTCATTAATTGTATCATGTGGTTCAGAAGAGGATTTAGGTTTTCAACAGAACCTTTCTCTGTGTGGTGCATAATTCATCATAACAACACTAGGGGTTGATTCCACAGTGATTGGTATTGGTTTGTAAGTATACAAACAAAACAATGTTACCCATGTATAGTAAATGACTTAGAGGTGAATTACTTAATGAATTTGGTGAGTAAACTATATAGTGATCATCATTATCTAACTGTTTTAATAGATTTTATAAATACGGATATTCAGCTTTTGGAAAATAATGAAGCATTATAAGTGTGGTTGGTTGGGAAGCTTACAAACTAATACCACTGTGGAATCAACTCTAAAATAATGAAGCCTTACAAGTGTGGTTGGTTGGGAAGCTTACAAACCAATACCACTGTGGAATCAACCCAATAACAAGGCTATCAATTCCTCCAAGCTATCCTGACATACACACCAACCCAACACAATAATTAAGGTGCAAGTAGTGTTGGTAAATCTGGAGTAAATGATTCCTCCTAACTATTCCAGACAACAGGACACCATTCTATTAAACACATTATGGAAGACTGCAAATTCTGCCATGTACAGTTGTGGTCAATAATAATCACCAACATATGGGCATCTCAAACAATTTACTGTCTAATGTTTTCATGTTCACATATGATGTTATTGTTTTAAGTAGTGTGTAGCTGCTTGTGTTAAATTAAAAGATAGTAGTTAACGTGTGAGTGTGTGTAATATTGTTTTAAGTAGTGTGTAGCTGCTTGTGTTAATTAAAAGATGGGAGTTAACGTGTGTGTGTCTGTATTATTATATTAAGTTGTGTGTAGCTGCTTGTAATAAATTTAAAGATGGTAGTTAACCTATTTATTGAAAAAAAAGTTTATCATCTAAGGAACAGAGGGAAGGTGTCAAACTCTTACGTGAGTTACTCCTATATAGATGCATTATATTTGACCGTGACTGTACATAAATACAATCACCAACAACATACACTCTGTGAATGTCTGTCTGTCCAGGATGTAACACAACACTACATTCTATTAAACACATTACAGAAGACTGTAATGTACACAAACACACTCACCAACAACATACACTCTGTGAGGGCACTGTGAGAAAGTCCGGTTCAGGCCATCACCTTCCTCAGGAGCTCAGGGCTGCTGGGCTACACACCTTCATGGCCTTCCTCAGTAGCTCAGGGCTGCTGGGCCACACACCTTCATGGCCTTCCTCAGGAGCTCAGGGCTGCTGGGCCACACACCTTCATGGCCTTCCTCAGGAGCTCAGGGCTGCTGGGCCACACACCTTCATGGCCTTCCTCAGTAGCTCAGGGCTGCTGGGACACACACCTTCATGGCCTTCCTCAGGAGCTCAGGGCTGCTGGGACACACACCTTGAGGAACAGCAACAACAACAACAACAACAACCTGTAAACAATGTGTTCCTTTAATATCAATAACATTACTTCATTAACTCTAAGTCATTAATTGTATCATGTGGTTCAGAAGAGGATTTAGGTTTTCAACAGAACCTTTCTCTGTGTGGTGCATAATTCATCATAACAACACTAGGGGTTGATTCCACAGTGATTGGTATTGGTTTGTAAGTATACAAACAAAACAATGTTACCCATGTATAGTAAATGACTTAGAGGTGAATTACTTAATGAATTTGGTGAGTAAACTATATAGTGATCATCATTATCTAACTGTTTTAATAGATTTTATGAATACGGATATTCAGCTTTTGGAAAATAATGAAGCCTTATAAGTGTGGTTGGTTGGGAAGCGTACAAACTAATACTACTGTGGAATCAACTCTAAAATAATGAAGCCTTATAAGTGTGGTTGGTTGGGAAGCTAACAAACCAATACCACTGTGGAATCAACTCTAAAATAATGAAGCCTTACAAGTGTGGTTGGTTGGGAAGCTTACTAACAAATACCACTGTGGAATCAACTCTAAAATAATGAGGCCTAACAATGGTGGTTGGTTGGGAAGCTTACAAACTAATACTACTGTGGAATCAACTCTAAAATAATGAAGCATAACAAGGGTGGTTGGTTGGGAAGCTTACAAACCAATACCACTGTGGAATCAACCCAATAACAAGGCTATCAATTCCTCCAAGCTATCCTGACATACACACCAACCCAACACAATAATTAAGGTGCAAGTAGTGTTGGTAAATCTGGATCAAATGATTCCTCCTAACTATTCCAGACAACAGGACACCATTCTATTAAACACATTATGGAAGACTGCAAATTCTGCCATGTACAGTTGTGGTCAATAATAATCACCAACATATGGGCATCTCAAACAATTTACTGTCTAATGTTTTCATGTTCACATATGATGTTATTGTTTTAAGTAGTGTGTAGCTGCTGGGATTAAATAAAAAGATGGTGGTTAACGTGTGTGTGTGTGTAATATTGTTTTAAGTAGTGTGTAGCTGCTTGTAATAAATTAAAAGATGATAGTTAATGTGTGTGTGTTTTTGTTTTAAGTAGTGTGTAGCTGCTTGTATTAAATTAAAAGATGATAGTTAATGTGTGTGTGTTTTTGTTTTAAGTAGTGTGTAGCTGCTTGTGTTAAATTAAAAGATGATAGTTAATGTGTGTGTGTGTGTAATATTGTTTTAAGTAGTATGTAGCTGCTGGGATTAAATTAAAAGATGATAGTTAATGTGTGTGTGTGTTTTTGTTTTAAGTAGTGTGTAGCTGCTTGTGTTAAATTAAAAGATGATAGTTAATGTGTGTGTGTGTTTTTGTTTTAAGTAGTGTGTAGCTGCTTGTGTTAAATTAAAAGATGGTAGTTAACGTGTGTGTGTCTGTATTATTATTTTAAGTAGTGTGTAGCTGCTTGTAATAATTAAAAGATGGTAGTAAACCTATTTATTGAAAAGAGTTTATTTATCACCTAAGGAACAGAGGGAAGGTGTCAAACTCTTACGTGAGTTACCACTATATAGATGCATTATATTTGACAGCGACTGTACATAAATACAGTCACCAACAACATACACTCTGTGAATGTCTGTCTGTCCAGGATGTAACACAACACTACATTCTATTAAACACATTACAGAAGACTGTAATGTACACAAACACACTCACCAACAACATACACTCTGTGAGGGCACTGTGAGAAAGTTCGGTTCAGGCCATCACCTTCCTCAGTAGCTCAGGGCTGCTTGGCTACACACCTTCATGGCCTTCCTCAGGAGCTCAGGGCTGCTGGGACACACACCTTCATGGCCTTCCTCAGGAGCTCAGGGCTGCTGGGCCACACACCTTGAGGAATAACAACAACAATAACAACCTGTAAACAATGTGTTCCTTTAATATCAATAACATTACTTCATTAACTCTAAGTCATTAATTGTATCATGTGGTTCAGAAGAGGATTTAGGTTTTCAACAGAACCTTTCTCTGTGTGGTGCATAATTCATCATAACAACACTAGGGGTTGATTCCACAGTGATTGGTATTGGTTTGTAAGTATACAAACAAAACAATGTTACCCATGTATAGTAAATGACTTAGAGGTGAATTACTTAATGAATTTGGTGAGTAAACTATATAGTGATCATCATTATCTAACTGTTTTAATAGATTTTATGAATACGGATATTCAGCTTTTGGAAAATAATGAAACCTTATAAGTGTGGTTGGTTGGGAAGCTTACAAACAAATACCACTGTGGAATCAACCCTAAAATAATGAAGCCTTACAAGTGTGGTTGGTTGGGAAGCTAACAAACCAATACCACTGTGGAATCAACTCAATAACAAGGCTATCAATTCCTCCAAGCTATCCTGACATACACACCAACCCAACACAATAATTAATTAGTGTTGGTAAATCTGGAGTAAATGATTCCTCCTAACTATTCCAGACAACAGGACACCATTCTATTAAACACATTATGGAAGACTGCAAATTCTGCCATGTACAGTTGTGGTCAATAATAATCACCAACATATGGGCATCTCAAACAATTTACTGTCTAATGTTTTCATGTTCACATATGATGTTATTGTTTTAAGTAGTGTGTAGCTGCTTGTGTTAAATTAAAAGATGGTAGTTAATGTGTGTGTGTGTTTTTGTTTTAAGTAGTATGTAGCTGCTTGTGTTAAATTAAAAGATGGTAGTTAACGTGTGTGTGTCTGTATTATTATTTTAAGTAGTGTGTAGCTGCTTGTAATAAATTAAAAGATGGTAGTTAACCTATTTATTGAAAAGAGTTTATCACCTAAGGAACAGAGGGAAGGTGTCAAACTCTTACGTGAGTTACCCCTATATAGATGCATTATATTTGACCACGACTGTACATAAATACAGTCACCAACAACATACACTCTGTGAATGTCTGTCTGTCCAGGATGTAACACAACACTACATTCTATTAAACACATTACAGAAGACTGTAATGTACACAAACACACTCACCAACAACATACACTCTGTAAGGGCACTGTGAGAAAGTTCGGTTCAGGCCATCACCTTCCTCAGGAGCTCAGGGCTGCTTGGCTACACACCTTCATGGCCTTCCTCAGGAGCTCAGGGCTGCTGGGACACACACCTTCATGGCCTTCCTCAGGAGCTCAGGGCTGCTGGGACACACACCTTCATGGCCTTCCTCAGGAGCTCAGGGCTGCTGGGCTACACACCTTCATGGCCTTCCTCAGGAGCTCAGGGCTGCTGGGACACACACCTTGAGGAACAACAACAACAACAACCTGTAAACAATGTGTTCCTTTAATATCAATAACATTACTTCATTAACTCTAAGTCATTAATTGTATCATGTGGTTCAGAAGAGGATTTAGGTTTTCAACAGAACCTTTCTCTGTGTGGTGCATAATTCATCATAACAACACTAGGGGTTGATTCCACAGTGATTGGTATTGGTTTGTAAGTATACAAACAAAACAATATTACCCATGTATAGTAAATGACTTAGTGGTGAATTACTTAATGAATTTGGTGAGTAAACTATATAGTGATCATCATTATCTATCTATCTATAACTCTGACACCTCGTTTCCTCTGGGAACTCTCCCCAAGGGTGTGGCCACGGCAGAAAAGTCTCCAGTCTTTCTTGTTCAAACACTCCCTCCTTACTTGGTCCAGCCCTCCCCTCCCCCTCATGTTTCTCTCCTTCCCATACTCTTCCACTCTGTTCTGCCATCTAACTGGTTGTCTGCCTCTCACACCACATCGCACAACTTCACTTCCATACACCTTTACAAACTCCTCACCTTTCATTCTCTCTACATGTCCAAACCACCTCAGAATATTACGTTATACTCTCTCAACCACTCTACACTCAATATCAATTGCCTTCTCACTCATACCACATCTCTTATACACACTTTCATCACTTTCTCCATTCCACCTTGTCAGTCCACATGCACCTCTCAGATAACTCATTTCCACAGCACCTATTCTTGACTGATGAGACCTACTCCATGTCCATGTCTCCGACGCATACGTCAGTGTTGGCAAGATTATACTATTTCGTAGTCCCCTTTTCACTTTCATACTCACACTTCTACCTTTCATTATCCTCCAAAGTGATCCTATGACCTGTCTACCCTTCATTGCTCTCTCCCTAATTTCTCCTTCCATACTTCCATGTTTACACATTACTACACCCAGGTACTTAAACTCCTTCACTTCCTCCATCATTATCATTATCATCATTATCTAACTGTTTTAATAGATTTTATAAATACGGATATTCAGCTTTTGGAAAATAATTAAGCCTTATAAGTGTGGTTGGTTGGGAAGCTTACAAACAAACACCACTGTGGAATCAACCCTAAAATAATGAAGCCTAACAAGGGTGGTTGGTTGGGAAGCTTACAAACCAATACCACTGTGGAATCAACCCAATAACAAGGCTATCAATTCCTCCAAGCTATCCTGACATACACACCAACACAACACAATAATTAAGGTGAAAGTAGTGTTGGTAAATCTGGAGTAAATGATTCCTCCTAACTATTCCAGACAACAGGACACCATTCTATTAAACACATTATGGAAGACTGCAAATTCTGCCATGTACAGTTGTGGTCAATAATAATCACCAACATATGGGCATCTCAAACAATTTACTGTCTAATGTTTTCATGTTCACATATGATGTTATTGTTTTAAGTAGTGTGTAGCTGCTGGGATTAAATTAAAAGGTAGTAGTTAATGTGTGAGTGTGTGTAATATTGTTTTAAGTAGTGTGTAGCTGCTTGTAATAAATTAAAAGATGGTAGTTAATGTGTGTGTGTGTTTTTGTTTTAAGTAGTGTGTAGCTGCTTGTGTTAAATTAAAAGATGGTAGTTAACGTGTGTCTGTATTATTATTTTAAGTAGTGTGTAGCTGCTTGTAATAAATTAAAAGATGGTAGTTAACCAATTTATTGGAAAGTTTAACACCTAAGGAACAGAGGGAAGGTGTCAAACTCTTACGTGAGTTACTCCTATATAGATGCATTATATTTGACCACGACTGTACACAAACACACTCACCAACAACATACACTCTGTGAATGTCTGTCTGTCCAGGATGTAACACAACACTACATTCTATTAAACACATTACAGAAGACTGTAATGTACACAAACACTCACCAACAACATACACTCTGTGAGGGCACTGTGAGAAAGTCCGGTTCAGGCCATCACCTTCCTTAGGAGCTCAGGGCTGCTTGGCTACACACCTTCATGGCCTTCCTCAGGAGCTCAGGGCTGCATGGCCACACACCTTCATGGCCTTCCTCAGGAGCTCAGGGCTGCTGGGACACACACCTTCATGGCCTTCCTCAGGAGCTCAGGGCTGCTGGGACACACACCTTCATGGCCTTCCTCAGGAGCTCAGGGCTGCTGGGACACACACCTTGAGGAACAGTAACAACAACAATAACAACCTGTAAACAATGTGTTCCTTTAATATCAATAACATTACTTCATTAACTCTAAGTCATTAATTGTATCATGTGGTTCAGAAGAGGATTTAGGTTTTCAACAGAACCTTTCTCTGTGTGGTGCATAATTCATCATAACAACACTAGGGGTTGATTCCACAGTGATTGGTATTGGTTTGTAAGTATACAAACAAAACAATGTTACCCATGTATAGTAAATGACTTAGAGGTGAATTACTTAATGAATTTGGTGAGTAAACTATATAGTGATCATCATTATCTAACTGTTTTAATAGATTTTATAAATACGGATATTCAGCTTTTGGAAAATAATGAAACCTTATAAGTGTGGTTGGTTGGGAAGCTTACAAACCAATACCACTGTGGAATCAACCCAATAACAAGGCTATCAATTCCTCCAAGCTATCCTGACATACACACCAACCCAACACAATAATTAAGGTACAAGTAGTGTTGGTAAATCTGGAGTAAATGATTCCTCCTAACTATTCCAGACAACAGGACACAATTCTATTAAACACATTATGGAAGACTGCAAATTCTGCCATGTACAGTTGTGGTCAATAATAATCACCAACATATGGGCATCTCAAACAATTTACTGTCTAATGTTTTCATGTTCACATATGATGTTATTGTTTTAAGTAGTGTGTAGCTGCTGGTATTAAATTAAAAGATGATAGTTAATGTGTGTGTGTGTTTTTGTTTTAAGTAGTGTGTAGCTGCTTGTGTTAAATTAAAAGATAGTAGTTAACGTGTGAGTGTGTGTTTTTGTTTTAAGTTGTGTGTAGCTGCTTGTAATAAATGAAAAGATGGTAGTTAACCAATTTATTGGAAAGTTTATCATCTAAGGAACAGAGGGAAGGTGTCAAACTCTTACGTGAGTTACCCCTATATAGATGCATTATATTTGACCACGACTGTACATAAATAGTCACCAACAACATACACTCTGTGAATGTCTGTCTGTCCAGGATGTAACACAACACTACATTCTATTAAACACATTACAGAAGACTGTAATGTACACAAACACACTCACCAACAACATACACTCTGTGAGGGCACTGTGAGAAAGTTCGGTTCAGGCCATCACCTTCCTCAGTAGCTCAGGGCTTCATGGCCACACACCTTCATGGCCTTCCTCAGGAGCTCAGGGCTGCTGGGACACACACCTTCATGGCCTTCCTCAGGAGCTCAGGGCTGCTGGGACACACACATTGAAGAACAACAACAACAACAACCTGTAAACAATGTGTTCCTTTAATATCAATAACATTACTTCATTAACTCTAAGTCATTAATTGTATCATGTGGTTCAGAAGAGGATTTAGGTTTTCAACAGAACCTTTCTCTGTGTGGTGCATAATTCATCATAACAACACTAGGGGTTGATTCCACAGTGATTGGTATTGGTTTGTAAGTATACAAACAAAACAATGTTACCCATGTATAGTAAATGACTTAGAGGTGAATTACTTAATGAATTTGGTGAGTAAACTATATAGTGATCATCATTATCTAACTGTTTTAATAGATTTTATGAATACGGATATTCAGCTTTTGGAAAATAATGAAGCCTTATAAGTGTGGTTGGTTGGGAAGCGTACAAACTAATACCACTGTGGAATCAACTCTAAAATAATGAAGCCTTACAAGTGTGGTTGGTTGGGAAGCTTACAAACAAATAGAAGGTGGATAGAGAGGTGGTGGGATGGTAAGCACACAAGGTAAAAGATAAAAAAATAATAATAATAAGTCAGTTGGAGAAGTGAAAGGCCATATTAGTCCAATTTAGCCAAGACTTAAACCAAATATACAGAATGATAAAATTTACTGAAATACAGACAAAGAACAAATTAACTTTTGTGATAATATTGTATTAGTTTGTCACCATCCCCTAAAACAACACACACACACACACACACACACACACACTGGCATTAATATTGTATTGGTTTGCCACCACCACCACTTAAAAAACACACAAACACACACACACACTGGCAGTACAATATTTAAGTTATTTTTACTTTTAATAAGGTTAACAAAGTCACTCAGTGATTACCAAAATAACAAACTCAATAATAATGTTTTATTACAAATACTGTAAATACTGACCTTTCAAAATAACAAACCTAATAATAATAATAATGATATTGTATTTCAATAACAGTGTGACATTTTCTATATGTTGTAAATCCTTGAAAACCACAACAGTGTGTGTACAAATTCTTGTGGCCAACAGTACAGTACTTATATATACTGGGGAAAAAAACCATTATATACATATACTATATAATATACTCACTTGACAGAAATACAAACATATTATAATATAACCACTTGATGTACAGTTGCCAAAAAAGGTATTGCAACAAATCTTGATAGAACTTTAACCATAGTAATATCCACAACTATTTGTACATGGACTATAATCATGTATAACAGAAGGAAATATACATATCCTTCTGTAATACATACTTATAATCCCTACAAACAATTATGGACATTAATATATATAATGTTGTATCAATAGTTGACGCAATACCTTTTTTGGCCACTGTACATACATATACATACCCTGCTTAGCCTTATAGCCTTGATGCCTTTTCTGTTGGTGTGGGGTGTTGAGGTGATGAAAGTGTCATCACCTCAGACACACATCAAGTACAGTACTGCATCACATCACTTTTGATTTTTTCAGTAGATCTCTTGTATATATTTATATGTCCCCCATCTTGGTGGTGTGACCTGTAAATGTTGATTGATATTAGACACCATAACAGCCAAGGTACGGTGAATAAAACACTCTTGTCGATGGAAACAATATATTTAACCAAACAGTTTCAGTGGTCTAGAGAGAGGAAAGATGGTGGCAGTGTTCACCCAAACTGTTTGGTTAAATATATTTTTTCTGTCGACATGAGTGAGTTTTATTCACCAAATTTGATCAACCCAAGGTCACATGGCACCCAAGGAAGGTCATTTACAAGTGGGAAAGGTCATATGGCACCCAAGGAAGGTCATTTACAAGTGGGAAAGTCAAGGGGGAAATTTTGTGTTGGTAAATCTGGAGCCACTCATTCCTCCAAACTATTTTTCCAAGCAACAGAACACCATTATTTTTGCTATTCTGGTTCTGCTTCCTGGCATACATTGGAGGAATCAAGGCATTTTCTCTCTAACAAAAGGGGTGTGGGAGTAAGGGACAGGCTTGGGGGGTGCGGGAGTAGGGGACAGGCTTGGGGGGTGCGGGAGTAGGGGACAGGCTTGGGGGGTGCGGGAGTAGGGGACAGGCTTGGGGGGTGCGGGAGTAGGGGACAGGCTTGGGGGGTGCGGGAGTAGGGGACAGGCTTGGGGGGTGCGGGAGTAGGGGACAGGCTTGGGGGGTGCGGGAGTAGGGGACAGGCTTGGGGGGTGCGGGAGTAGGGGACAGGCTTGGGGGGTTTTGGGGAGTGCGGGAGTAGGGGACAGGCTTGGGGGGTGCGGGAGTAAGGGATTGGGGAGGTTATGGGAGGGTGCGGGAATAGGGGATAGGCCTTCTACCAACCCAACCCACTCCAAGCCTGTCCCCTTACTCCCGCACACCCCAAACCCCCCCCCCAAGCTTGTCCCCTTATTCCCACACCCCCTAAGGCACCAAAGATAACAGATGAAATAGAAGGGTACAGTTGTGTGTGTGTGTATCTATATGTGTATGTGTATGTGTGTGTGTGTGTTATTCCTTTAATAAGTACAGCAGCCACAATGCAATAACCACTAACACCTTCCTTCAATCATGCAAATAAATCATTATTATATCCAACTATAATCTTGAAAATAACACCTTACGTCAATTCAACCCCCTCACTAATTATTATTGAAGTGCTGCAAAATCATACACATGTTATTCTTTATTACCAAGATATTTACTATAATGGAAGGAAAATGTCGATAGATATTATTATTATTATTGAGGTGCTGCAAAATCATACATATGTTGTTCTTTATTACCAAGATATTTACTACGATGGAAGGAAAGTGTTGGTGGATATTTGATTGTGGCTGTACAGTACACAACAACAACAACAACAACAACAATAATAAACTAGACAAAAACATTGTTAAATTTACAGAAATACCTGGTTCACTTTATTGTATATTTTAGTATCATTAACCACTATTTTGGACCATTCTAACACACTTTTCATCTATGGTGTTTCTCTCAAGAGATATTTACAAACATAATTTGGAAATCAGTCTTTGTTAAGGAATTAGTAAACTTATTTATCTTATTTATGATTATTTATCATTATTATATTATATTTTCTTTTGATATATATTTGTGGTCTAAAATGTTTTGTCCCAACACCCGCTGGTTGAAAGTTTGTAAACATTGCCTCAGAGGAATTATAGAAGAAGCTCGGCATGACTGTATGATTGACTGACCTTCCCTACATGTTGTAAACCCACAGGAATTATCCACCATCATGAGTAGCATAATCTCAACAGTCTTACCTAACCTAACCTATACCACAGCAGACTACGGTGACCTAATCTGGGCAAACTACCGGGATATAACAGGTGTAAACAATCATAAAGTGAACGGGGAAAATTCCTGGGAACTATCTGGATGTGGTAACACTGTGCAGCTCTAATAATAACAACAACAACAACAACAATAACAATAACAATAACAACAATAATAACAATAATAATAATAATAATAATAATAATAATAATAATAATAATAATAATAATAATAATAAAGGTAGTTAAAATGCATGTAGCGTTGACATGTAACCACAGATTGAGTTGCATGTATTTGTAAATCTGTGCAGTTATTTCGGAATTACTTCGTCACGAGAATGTAGATAATGCAATGAGGCTAGTGCATTAGGATATAGACACCGTAGACTTATACTGCTACGCTGGACTTGGTCTGAATCGCCGCGCTGGACTTACGCTCGCAATATTTCGAAGTGTTTTTTGGCTAAAGTGAGTGCAACCGCCAATTATATTCATTACACACGAACATATAACATTATTCCATACTGAAATATACATAAATACAATAGTACATATTTGCCATGTGGGACTTATATACATATTTTCCCAACAAACTACTATAAAACAAAGATAAACTAATTTACGTTTTTTCCCACAACCAAAACCCCCGGATTCCCAGTGGTCTCCCCCAAGATGGAAGGGGTTAGGGAATATGTATAAACCAAGTGATTTCCAAACAATATTATGGTCACTAATGAATAAAACTAGTAAAAATAGGCAGGAACAACTTAAAAACAACAAAAACATGTGGAATTTTTATGCAGAATTACGTAAATTAGTTCAAAACACACTATAACACATTGCAATCTGAAAACCTTCGAGTCATAAGCAGATTTAGACAAACGTTTGACTATTACCGAAAATAGGCTTAGAATGGTCTAAATAAGTGAATAATGAAGGTAGAAAATAGCCTTAGAATGGTCTACATAAGTGAATAATAAAGGTAGAAAATAGTCTTAGAATGGTCTACATAAGTGAATAATGAAGGTAGAAAAACTGTACACAATAACTACCGGTAATTCATTCAATATTTACCAAATTATTCTTTTTCATTATATATTGCTTGTCCATTTTATCTATAGAAGGCACATGGCCACGGAGAAACAATAAGAAAAATACAACTAAATAGGCCATATTCAAGAACATCCGTGGTGTATACGATGGTGTAGTACTGTACGACGGCTCTCTAGTTTGTATGTGGAGTCATCGTATCGGTACCATGCCATCGTATGTACCACGAATGTTTTTTTACTATGGACCATGAGGTGTTGAGTACTTACAGTTGTTGTTGTCAGAATGTCAGTGTTGCCAGGGCCAGGGGAGGTTGTTCTCAGTGTTGCCAGAAGTGACAGTTATCAGTGATGCTGGCAATATATTATTGATTAAATATAGCGTTATATAACTTCTATAAAACAAAAGAAAATAAAATAAAATAAGATTAATTAATTAAAGGAGACATGGAACAACAGCAAAGGATAAAACAAATAAGATATGTGCCGTTGAAAAGGCTACACACCCTTGTTCTTGTTCTTTGTTGTTACAGGAACCCCGGGTGTTTATTCCAGGGTTGGCCTTTGTATCGGTAGCTCATGTAAATAGAAATAATAATAATAATAATAAAAAAAACACGCATATCTATTCACTCTCTACATCTTGCATACCCCATTTTCTCCAAGAATTCTTTCCCAGCACCAATCATTTCATCTGTGGTCTGCTCACACAAACCTAACAGTAATATCATCCATTCTCTCCCTGTTAATTCCATTCCATCACATTCCATTTCAGTCAAGATGATTTGCATCATCTCTGTTCTGTCTCTCTCATATCACCACCCAGACTTCCCTCATACCACTTCACACATACTCTATCACCACCCAGACTTCCCTCATACCACTTCACATACTCTATCACCACCCAGACTTCCCTCATACCACTTCACATACTCTATCACCACCCAGACTTCCCTCATACCACTTCACACATACTCTATCACCACCCAGACTTCCCTCATACCACTTCACATACTCTATCACCACCCAGACTTCCCTCATACCACTTCACACATACTCTATCACCACCCAGACTTCCCTCATACCACTTCACATACTCTATCACCACCCAGACTTCCCTCATACCACTTCACACATACTCTATCACCACCCAGACTTCCCTCATACCACTTCACACATACTCTATCACCACCCAGACTTCCCTCATACCACTTCACATACTCTATCACCACCCAGACTTCCCTCATACCACTTCACACATACTCTATCACCACCCAGACTTCCCTCATACCACTTCACATACTCTATCACCACCCAGACTTCCCTCATACCACTTCACACATACTCTATCACCACCCAGACTTCCCTCATACCACTTCACACATACTCTATCACCACTTTCTTAACCCCAAGGAATATCAACCCGGGTTGGTGTTGGGTGTGTTCTATTTACACCAGACAACCCGGGTCTTTCCCACCAACCCAGGTTGCCAACCCGGGTTGATCAAGTGGCATAAATAGAAGACGCCTTAAGATTATCTAATTTACTTACTATTTATTGAGAGAGAGAGAGAGAGAGAGAGAGAGAGAGAGAGAGAGAGAGAGTGAGAGTTCAGTGGTCGCGTTCAATATTTTATTCTAAATCTACATTATTATTTTTTTTCCGTCTTTTTCGTACAATAATATTATTTTTATAAACAACAATAAACTTTTGAATTTAAATAAAAATAAAACCATAATTAAAAATAAGATAAACTGAAATGCATTAACAACGGTGGCGGCAGCGGCGGCGGCGGCGGCGGGGCGTAGGCGGCAGCAGCGGCGGCGGGGCGGCGGCGGGGTGGCAGGCCGCCGCCGCCCCGCCGCCTCTGCCCCGCCGCAGCCGCCCCGTCGCCGCCGCCCCGCCGCTGCCGCCACCGTCGTTTTTTAATAATTAGTTTTTTTAATTGTTTTTTTTTTATAATATATATTTTTTTAAATATTTTTTAATATATATATATATATATTTTTATTTTATTTTATTTTTTTTCGTTGTCGTCGCCGCCGCCGCGGCGGTTGTGGCGGTGGCGGTGGCGGCGGGGCGGCGGCGGCGACGACGAAAAAAAATAAATAATAATAATAAAAAAGTTAATTATTACAAAAAAAAAATAATTAATAAAAAAAATATTAAAAAAAAATATATTATGTGTGTGTGTGTGTGTCTGGAGGTGAAGAGGTGGTGGTGCAGGAATCAGAAGCCTCCATACACACACACACACACCACTATCTCTATGGTAACAGAGAGAGAGAGAGAGAGAGAGAGTGTGTGTGTGTGAATATTGAGACGAGAGAGAGAGAGAGAGAGAGAGAGAGAGAGAGAGAGAGAAATCCAGTTTATACGAGATATGGGGGTTGAGTTTAAACTAGATAATAAAAGTTATATTAATTCCACATCATGTATTGTTTGTGGTCACTTCAAATTTCGTGTCTACAAATAAATTATTATATGGGTAATTCTTTATTTCACTAATAATAATAAAATAATAATAAAGAATATATACGTTTATGATTTTGTATCACCTAATAATAATAATAATAATAATAATAATAATGATAATGATAATAATAATAATAATAATAATAATAATAATAATGATAATGATAATGATAATGATAATGATACTAATACTAATACTAATACTAATACTAATACTAATACTAATAATAATAATAATAATAATAATAATAATTGAAGGGGTTGAGTTGACATAAGGTGTTGTTGTATGATTATATTTCGCAACTAATAATAATAATAATAATAATAATAATAATAATAATAATAATAATAATAATTGTATTTAATGTTGATGTTTGTTAATAATACTAAAATATTTACAAGTTATTATTCCCTCTCACTCTCTCTCTCTCTCTCTCTCTCTCTCTCTCTCTCTCTCTCTAATATTATAAAAACGATGTATCATAGTTATCAGACGATCTACTTTATATGTCTCTATGTCGGTATGTATGTCAGTTCCTTATAGCACAATATAGGTGTGTGTGTGTGTGTGTGTGTATGTGTGTGTGTGTAGCTCCTTCCATATAGGTGTGTGTAGGTGTGTGTGTGTGTGTGGAAGGAGCTACACACACACACACACACACACACACACACACCTATATGGAAGGACTTACACACACACACACACACACATACACACACACCTATATGGAAGGACTTACACACACACACACACACACACACAGACATTTGATATCATGGAGAAATAAAATAATTAATTCTCAAGACATCTTACACCATCCCTTACTTATACTATTGCCCTGGTAACACTGACAGGGGGGTGGGGGGGGGGGGGTATGGGGTTGGGGGGGTAGGGGGGTTACAAGGGGGGGGCCAACCGGCCAAGTGTGTATATAAAGGTGCA
>JAWZYT010000217.1:997500-1005000 GCA_034508575.1 Petrolisthes manimaculis
GTCAAAACTCACAACTTTCCCGCCAAATTCGATAAAAATAAAATAGTTACCGCCGGATTGTGTAAAAACGGTTTGAACAGCGAACAACCACAGTTTACCGAGTCCAATAATGTTGTCGTTGTTGAATTTACTGTTGTTAATGAAAAGCCGAACTCCATTGAACTCTACGCTGTCAATAATAATAATAATAATAATAATAATAATAATAATAATAATAATAATGATAATAATAATAATAATGATGATCGTAATGATAATAATTCACTTGTTATAAAAAATACTGATAAAGATTATATTGAAAAAACACAGTATTACTCTCAAGATGCAAAACACACATACAACAACAACAACAACAACAACAACAACAATAAGGCCCTTACAACAACAACCAACAACAACAGCAAAAACAAAGCCCTGACAACAACAACCACCCACTACAAAAACAAAAACAACAACAACAACAACAAAATCTTCACACCAACAACAACAACCAACAACAACAACAACAACAATACAATAAGATCGAAGGTGTACACATTCTTGCTATGTTTAGCGAGACAGTTCGGCATTTTGAAATCTCCCCGCGTCTTAATCCTGGTGGCAGCTTACTGTACTTTATGTAGCGGACAGTACCAATTCTCCTCCTTCTTCCCCTTCGTCATGAGATCCAGGGGCTTCACACCAGAGGACGTGTCTATATGTATGTCATCATCAAGTTTAACTAATATGGTTATAAGAACAGCCACGTCGCTACTCTCAGATTGTCAGTGGTTTAATAAACGTGTTGGTTACATGTTTGGTATGGGAGTTGTGGCCACGGCTATATTTGGTAAGTACTCTACATACATACATACATACAATACATACACACAGTTCCTTTCACAGACATACATACATACATACAGTTGCTTTCAGACATACATACATAAATAGATTTAGTTGCACACACACACACACACACACACACATGCATAGTTGACTTAATACAGTAAAGATACAAATAGGTGAGGACACATACATACATACATACATACAATTGTGATATACAGTAATACGTGGAATAATCAGTCAAATAAAAGTATGTATATATTTATCTTAAGTTATTTATACAATTATTATTTCACTCTCTCTCTTTCACACACATCCTCTCTCTCTCCCTCATACACACACACACCCTCTCTCTCTCTGTCTCTCATACACACACACCCTCTACCTCCCTCCATCTTCCCCACACACACACACATACACACACCCTCCCTCTCTCCCTCATACACACACACCCTCTCTCTCTCTCCCTCTCTCTCCCCCTCTCTCTCTCATACACACACACCCTCCCTCCCACACACACACACTATCTATCTACTAATTTCTACTCCATACAGGTGTCAGTGTTGCCAACGGTGGAGAATTAGTCTGGCTGTGTTTGTGGGGCAGCGGCGTTGGTATCACTGTCGCCTTAACCCAACTTTTAGCGGTCGATATGTTAGGGTTAAAGCAAGGAATCGATTTTTTAAGTGTAGCAGGAATTATATGCGGTTTTTGGCTACTTTCTTCAGGGACTGTGCATGGTGAGTGTGTGTGTGTGTGTATTATAGATGTTTTTCTGTGTGTGTGTGTGTGTGTGTTTTAGATGTTTTTCTGTCTGTGTTTTTTTTTTTTTTTTTTAGATGTTTTTCTGTGTGCGTGTTTTTTCTTTTTTTGTGTGTGTGTGTTATTGTATGTGTGTGTGTTTTTTTTTTTTTTTTTGTGTGTGTGTGCGTGCTTTATATTTTATAATATGTTGTATTATTTTTCATATACAAAACACACACAAAAAAAACTGCAAAATAATAATAATAAAAATATATTTAGGCTCGTAGGACTAAATGTTATTGTTTTAAATATTTTTGACTAAATATATTATTGTTTTTATAATTTTGACTTAATATTATTGTTTTTATAATTTTTCTTAGGCTTGTAGTGACTAAATATTATTGTTTTTTATAATTTTGACTAAATATTATTGTTTTTATTATTATTTTTAGGCTCGTAGTGACTAAATATTATTGTTTTTATAATTTTGACTAAATATTATTGTTTTTGTAAATATTTTTAGGCTTGTAGTGAAACATATTATTGTTTTTGTAAATATTTTAGGTTCGTAGTGACTAAATGTTATTGTTTTTATGTATACAGGCGTGATAACGGATGGTACCGGGTCATACACCATCAGTCTGTATATCCTTGGTATCAGTGTGTGTATGGCTGTGTGTCTGTTATTCCTGATGCCGTGCGCCGCGGCCTGGGAAAACCGACGCCAAAACAACAACAACAACAACCGCAAGATTAATGGAGCTGCCAAAATTCCCGCCAAAAATTCCAGCGATTATTATTTTCACCAAAATTTGGAACGCGGAGAAGAACTTGTATTTTTCAATGTTTTTGGTATATAAAAAAAAAAAAAAAAAACAGAATAACAACAACAACAACAACAACAACAACAACAACAACATTCGTAAAATTAATATTGCCACCAAATTTCTACCCCCCTCCCCCAAGCCTGTCCCCCTATTCCCGCACCCCCCTAAACCCCCCTCCCAAGCCTGTCCCCCTATCCACCGCACCCCCCCTAGACTGTCCCCTTATTTCCGCACCCCCCCCCTATACTGTCCCCCTATTTCCCCCCCCAGCCTGTCCCTTATCCCCTGCACCCCACCCCCCTCAAGCCTGTCCCCCACCCCCCTCACCCCCCTTTTTTTAATACATTTTGTGAAATGTTTGGAATAAATAATTAAATTGGAATAAATAAATTAAAAATTCATTAGTGTTTTTATTAATACCTAAAATGTTGAACACCTAAATTTAATACTAAATCTATGGACAGTAAAAAAAACAAAAAAAAAACAATGGGGGGGGGGGGTTGAGTCTGCTGTCTGAGGTGTTCCGGCTTAGTCAGACATAGCCAAAGCTGACTGAGGTCTGAGGTGGGTGTATAGTTCTCTAGTCCACTCATCACAATCATCATACTTATAATTGTGTTTCATACTACACTCTGTACCACTCATTCACACTCATTATAATCTTTAATTAATAACCTTTTAACGTCAGGTATCGCTCATAGTAATAATAAAAGAATAATAATAATAATAATGTTGGAACCTTACGTGTGTGTGTGTGTGTGTGTGTGTGTTTTCAGGAGACTGTGCGAGTTGACAAATTAATAGTTACCATGTATAAAGTTAAGAGTGACTATTTGTTCCATCTTTACATTTATACAAGTTACCCCTGTTATTAATTTAGAAAACTATATAAATATTTACATTCTCTACTATCACATAATTTATACAAGTGACCCATTGTCAATATATATAGAAAACTGTGTATATTTACATTTTCTATGATCATATATTTAAGGGTAAACCAAACCCCCCCCCCCCCAAGCCTGTCCCCCTATTATATTTCTAAGGTTTTATTTATTTAGGTTTTATTTCTAAGTTTTTTTTTTTCTTATTTTTTTTTATAATTGTTTTTAAGTTTTTTTTTTCTTAGTTTTTTTTTCTAAGGTTTTATTTCTAAGTTTTTTTTTTAAGTTTTTTTTTCGAAGGTTTTATTTCGAAGGTTTTTTTTTAAGTTTTTTTTTCTAAGTTTTTTTTTCTAAGGTTTTATTTATAAGGTTTTATTTCTATTTTTTTTTCTTAGTTTTTTTTTAAGTTTTTTTTTCTAAGGTTTTATTTCTAAGTTTTTTTTTCTTAGTTTTTTTTCTTTTTTTTTCTAAGGTTTTATTTCTAAGTTTTTTTTTTATGTTTTATTTTTAAGGTTTTATTTTTAAGTTTTTTTTCTAAGTTTTTTTTCTAAGTTTTTTTTTCTTAGTTTTTTTTTAAGTTTTTTTTTCTAAGGTTTTATTTCTAAGTTTTTTTTTCTTAGTTTTTTTTCTTTTTTTTTCTAAGGTTTTATTTCTAATTTTTTTTTTATGTTTTTTTTTTAAGGTTTTATTTCGTATGTGTGTTTGTGTGTGTGTGTATATGTATGTATTTGGTGTATGTGTGTTTGTGTGTGTGTATATGTATGTATTTGGTGTATGTGTGTGTGTGTGTGTGTATATGTATGTATTTGGTGTATGTGTGTTTGTGTGTGTGTGTATATGTATGTATTTGGTGTATGTGTGTGTGTGTGCGTGTGTTATTGTTTTAAGTAATGTGTGTGTGTGTGTGTATTTGTTGGTGTGTGTATGTATGTGTATAATCCATCTACATGTATACACACTCAGTATACACCCCATCTATACACCATATTATACACCTCTGCCTTGGAGTCTGTATATCTCGATTACACGTGTATAATATTGTATGTATATCCCATTTATACATATACACACCACCTATACATATACACACTAAGTATACACCATCTATACAACACCTCTGCATTGGTGTATGTTTAGTATGACTCTGAGAGGACTTCATTCATACATTTACACACATATACACATACACACTAAGCATACACCCACACACACATCATCTATACAACATACACACCATCTATACACACCCACACCATCTATACATACATACACCCCATCTATACACCCATCTATACATGGGTGTATGTGTAGTATGACTGTGAGTATGAGCTAAGGTATCTTCATTCACAGTTCAAACACATCTATACATTTACACACATATACACACACCCACACCATCTATACATACATACACACCCCATCTATACACCCATCTATACACCACCTCTGCATGGGTGTATGTGTAGTATGACTGTGAGTATGAGCTAAGGTATCTTCATTCACTATACTCTCCAATCAATAACCATATGACGTCATCGTAGACCAACCTCTCCCATTGGCTCAAACAAACCCTCTAGTTATTTATGAGAGAGAGAGAGAGAGAGTGAGAGAGAGTTAGAGAGTGAGAGAGAGAGAAAGGGGGCACTACTTGGCGCATGCGTAGCTGTGTGTATGTGTGTGTGTGTGTGTGTATTCCTCCGCTGTTGAAACCATCTACCAAACCTTACTAGTATTACCCAAACCTAACTATCCACCATTCGACTACTACTACCTACTACTATCTACTACTACTACTACTACTAGGACCTTTATAGTAGTATATAATGTCTCAGCCTTATGCTATATATACATAGAAGTGAATTTTATAGTAAAAAATATATATAATATAGATATATATTATATTAAAACACACACACACCACCGAATTTCGTTTTAATACTACGGCTGGTGTTTTTGTGTGTGTGTATGTGTGTGTGTGTGTGTGTTTGTTTGTACAGTGAAATTATAAGTGGTGGTAGCGGTTGTGTTTGTCGGTGTGTGCAAACCGACAAACACACAAACAATTAAAACGAACCTATAAATAAATAAAACAAAAAACAAAAAAAACACACACACGTTAAATCCGTGTGTGTGTGGTGTTTGGAAGAAGGTGTTAAATTACAGACGGTGTTTTAATTTTATTATTATTATTATTATTATTATTATTATTATTATTATTATTAGTGAAGTGATTTATAATATTCTACAGTAATTATTTCAACTACGGACTTATTTCAACTACGGACTTCATCTACTACGGACATCAATAACAACAATAACAAGAACAAGAATATCGTCATCTGCTTGTGTGTGTGTGTGTGTGTGTATTCCTTCGTCGGTGGTGGTGGTCAGCGGGATACATCGTTGTGTGTGTGTGTGTGTGTGTAATATTGATCGCTGGTGTTGGTAATAATAATAATACTAGTTAGTTAGTTAGTTAGTTAGTTAGTTACGACTACTACTATTACTACTACTATTACTACTACTACTACTATTATTATTATTCGTATACATAGTGTGTGTGTGTGTGTGTGTGTGTGTGTTTGTAATAATAATAGTGGTTAGGTAGTTAGTTAGTTATATAGTTACTACTACTACTATTACTACTATTATTATTATTCGTATACATAGTGTGTGTGACTAAATACATACATACACATACACACACATACACATACACACACATAGAAGGGGTGGTGGGTGGGTGGGTGGGTGTAGACACAGGGGGTGCGGTATGGGGCGTGAACAGGGTACCAGCGGGGCCACACAAGGCTTCGCAGGGCGCCAACCTCTCGTAGGGGGAAGGTAGGCACTCCCCCTCCCCCCCCCCACTGCTGCCCCCCACGTGTCAGTACCCCCACCCCCTCTCCTAGTGACTAGTACCTGGCATACAGCATCTACTAAGTATACAAGTTCTAGTAACCAGGTATACACACACACACACAAATTCAAGTACCCAGTATACACACACACACACACGTTGTACTAAGTGATATACAAGGGTGTACAAGTAACCTATATACACACACACACACACAAGTAACCGGTATACACACACACACACACGTTGTACTAGGTGATATACATACAAGGATATACTAAGTGGGTATGGCCTTGAGTATTGAAAGGGTGTATAAGTAACCAGTATACACACACACACACACAAGTTGTACTAGGTGATATACATACATACAAGGATATACTAAGTGGGTATGGCCTTGGGTATTGAAAGGGTGTATAGCCCAACAAACGCCTCCTATATTATAAACTCCTACCCTCTTATAAACAATTAACACATCATGGCGTCCCTCGAAGCTGGTGGTACAGAAATGATGCCTGATTTATCTCACTTAACGCAAGAGGAAAGAGATATTATACAAGGAGTTATGAAGAGACACCAAATGGAAGAAGAGAGAGAACATGAATTAGTAAGGTATGTATATGTGTATTATTATGTATCTATCTGTCTATATATGTGTTTATTATGTATCTATATGTGTGTATGTGTAGAGAGAGAGAGAGTGTGTGTGTGTGTGTGTGTGTGTGAAAGAGATATTATACAAGGAGTTATGAAGAGACACCAAATGGAAGAAGAGAGAGAACATGAATTAGTAAGGTATGTATATATGTATGTGTTTATTATGTATCTGTATGTATGTATGTGTAAGAGAGAGAGAGCATGAACTTGTAAGGTGGATATATATGTGTTTATTATGTATCTATCTGTATGTATGTGTCTCTATCTATCTATATGTGTGTGTGAGAGAGAGAGGGAACATGAACTTGTAAGGTATGTATATATGTGTTTATTATGTATCTATCTGTATGTATGTGTCTCTATCTATCTATATGTGTGTGAGAGAGAGAGCATGAATTAGTAAGGTATGTATATATATGTTTATTATTATGTATCTATATGTATGTATGTGTCTCTGTCTATCTATATATATGTGTGTGTGTGTGTGTGAGAGAGTATGAACTTGTAAGGTGGGTATATGTATGTGTTTATTATGTATCTATATGTGTGTGTGTGTATGTGTGTATATATGTGTGTATGTGTCTCTATCTATCTATATAATTTTATGTGTGTATGTGTGTGTAGAGAGAGAGGGCATGCATTAGTAAGGTATGTATATATGTTTATTATGTGTGTGTGTGTATCTATATGTGTGTGTATG
>JAWZYT010000217.1:1017500-1020350 GCA_034508575.1 Petrolisthes manimaculis
GTGTGTGTGTGTGTGTGTGTGTGTGTGTGTGTGTGTGTGTGTGTGTGTGTGTGTGTGTGTGTGTGTGTGTGTGTGTTTGGACCTTTTTGACTTTAGACAATCCTTTTCCTATTCTCTCTGTCCCTCCTTTCCTTCCTTCTCTCTGTCCCTCCTTTCCTTCTATTTCCTTCCTTCTCTCTGTCCCTCCTTCTCTCTGTCCCTCATTTCCTTCTATTTCCTTCCCTCTCTCTCTCTCTCTCTCTCTCTCTCTCTCTCTCTCTCTCTCTCTCTCTCTCTCTCTCTCTCTCTCTCTCTCTCTCTCTCTCTCTCTCTCTCTCTCTCTTTTATTTACGAAATATTGTTGGTTTTGCAGACAGCCGCTTGGGGGGGGAGGGAGGTGTGTGTGTGTGTGTGTGTGTGTGTGTGTGTGTGTGTGTGTGTGCGTGCGTGCGTGTGTCCTGGTGGAGGGAGGGAGGGAGGGAGGTAGGTAGGTAGGGGGGAGGGGGGAGGGAGGGGATAGTGGTAGTGATTATATAGTGAAGATAAAAATGACAATAGTGAAGATGGTGGTGGTGGTGACAGAAAAACAAACAAAAACAATAATAATAACAAAAACAAACAACAAACAACAAACAACAAACAACAGCAACAATGAAAAAAAAATAGTGAAAAATACGATTGAAAAAAAAATAAAGTGGTGAATTTTTTTTTTTAATGGCACGGCGCCCCCTCTAACCGCACCCCCCACCCCCCACCCCCCGGCCCCTAATCATGTAGACCCCCCCCAATATTTGCGCACCCCCCCCCCTCCTCCCCCTCTCTTAATAATAATAATAATAATGATAATAATATGAAATAATAATGATAATATTGATAATAATAATAATAATAATATAATAATAATAATAATTAGTGTTTTAAGATTGTACAGTTGTGGAAGAAAGTTTTGGCCCTTTGTTACACACACACACACACACACACATACACACACACACACACACACACACACACACACACACACACACACCTATTGGAAGGAGCTACACACATACACACACACACACCTATATGGAAGGAACTACACACACATACCTATATGGAAGGAGCTACACACACACACACACACACATACACACAACCTTCCACAACTATACACACATCCATACACACATACATACACCTTTTATTACTATCATAACAGGTGAATTGGACCCATACACACACATACACACATACTACTACTACTACTACTACTACTACTACTACTACTACTACTACTACTACTACTACTACTTCACAACTGTACATACATACATCCATACACACATACATACACCTTTTATTACTATCATAACAGGTGAATTGGACCCATATGACGTGGGAGTGAATCCATCTGATCTCGGAATGTCAACAAGGAGAGAGAAACATTACCATCGCGATTATCGGTTACCCAAAGATGAGATTCGGGACTATGGCGGTGGTTTCGAAGCTTCGTACCGCGATAGATACCACCAGTACTTAAATCGGCTCGAGCGGACTTACGGAAATGAGGATTATTGTGACGGTAGAGCGATAGATAGTCGAAGTTATACCGAGAGGAGAAAGAAAACAGTGAGATTCAATTCGGAAGGATGGGATACTTTGGAAGATGATTTTGATGCCCTTCGGACCCTAACCGATGGACCAGTGCTACCAATGTGTACTATGAAGATGACCCTACCCCCCTACCACCCCTACCACCCCTACCAACAACCACTAGAGTACCTATAATGATGATGACTGGAGTAGAACCAATGGATAGCGTAAACATACATAGTGGTAGTAGTGGTAGTGGTAGTGGTAGTGGGAGACGATTACCGCTAACCACAACTACCACACAGCCTCCACAGCAGCACCAGTGGCTAGTAGGGGTAGTAGGGGGTAGTAGCAGTGGCGCCAGGGACCTACCACTACACACACATCACCGTAAGGAACTATGGGAGAGTGAACGTCAAGGCTCGCAAGACAGTCAGACCAAAGATAGCGGCATTGATTCTGGTACAAGTAGTAATTTTAACTCAAGTGAAGATTCAACCAAAGGAGATGTACCGAGAGTGTACAATAGAGTATGTATTATTTATTATGTACTTTATGTAGCATTTAGTACATTTATAGAACCACATAGTACATATATTAGTACATTTACACAGTCCCTAAGTACACAAGGAGATGTATTGTTTATTATGTACTTTATGTAGCATTTAGTACATTTATTAGTACATTTATAGAACCACATAGTACAGTACACACCATTACATAGGGATTTGTACCTAGAGTGTACAATAGAGTATGTATTGTTTATTATGTACTTTATGTAGCATTTAGTACATTTATAGAGCCACATAGTACATTTACACAGTCCCTAAGTACACAAGGAGATGTACCTACCTAGAGTGTACAGTAGAGTATGTATTGTTTATTATGTACTTTATGTAGCTGGTAGTACATTTATAGAGCCACATAGTACAGTACACAGTTCCTTAGTACATTTATTAGTACATTTACACAGTCCTTAAGTACATATATTTCACCAAGAGAGATGTACACCTAAAATTTAAAGAGTACATATTGTTTATTGTGTACTTTTTGTGTATATGGTAGTACATTTATTAGTACATTTACATAGTACAGTACACACCATTACATAGGAAGATGTACATTACTGAGTACGTGTTGTTTATTGTGTACTTATTTATGTAGCTTTTAGTACATTTATAGAACCCCATAGTACATTTACACAGTGCCTAAGTACATTTCATAGTACAGTACACATAATTAGAGTACATTACAGAGTACATTATTAACTTTGTCATCGCACTCTTGTGTAATGGT
>JAWZYT010000218.1:0-2500 GCA_034508575.1 Petrolisthes manimaculis
TAGGTGAGGGGGAAGGAAAGGAATAGGTGAGGGGAAGGAAAGGAGTAGGTGAGGGGGGAGGGTATTGACATGTAAGGAATAGGCATAACTAAGAAGAAGAAAAGTTAAGGTTGATGGAATGACTGAGAAGAATAAGGAACAGGTATGTGGAATAGAAGGGAGGGAGAGAGATGATGAAATGACATTACAAAGTAGAGGAAGGGACGGCTCTGGCTCGGCTTTAATGACCACAGGTATGAAAAATAGCAACATAAAAACGAGAGAGAAAAAGGGGTGATGAGAGGACAGAGTGCAAAGGGGAGTGAAGTGGGAGCAAAGGAAAGAATATGGAGCTGAAAGAGAGGTAAAGTGGAGGCAAAGAGAACAAGAGATGAAGTGAAGAGGAGTGAGTGGTGGTGGATAAAGTGAGGTTAAAATATATATATAGAGAGAGAGGAAGGAAGGAGGAAAGGGAGAGAGAGACAGGAAAAAATGTGACAGGAGGAGTAATGGTAGAGATAAAACAGAAGATAGAATGACATAAATAAGCTGAACTATTATATATACACTCTAGGTACTGTAGCCTACGCCTCTCACTGTAACACCTCGTACCCTCTACCAAACCCACTAATCATCCTCTCTTCACTATCACTATCCTCACCCATCACCACCTTCAAATCGATTGGCACCATTTTCACCAAGCCTATATATATATACCACTTCACCAGCCAACCTTCCATCTACCCTGGCGTGATCACCTCTTCAGGAAGTCGACCCCCTGACAGAGTGACAAGATTGGGGACGACTGGAAGACCCTGAAAGGAGAGAGCGATGGTGGGGGTGGTCGTGGGGAAGGCAAGGTGATGGTAATGATGGTGATAGTGGGAAAGGTATGTGATGGTGATGACAGTGGTGGTGGAGTAGTGATATATAGTGATGGGGGAGGTGGTGAGTGATGGTGATTGGTGGTGATGCTGATGGATGTGATGAGTCAAATTGGGAGAGGTTTTGGGGGAAGTAAAAGTTGGAGTGAATGATAGTGTGGATATTACGAGGAGAGGAGGGAGGTGGTGGAAGGTGTGGTTAGATAAGGAGAGAGGTGGAAGGTGTGATAGTGGATGAAGGAAGAGGTGACCTAAGTGGGTGACATAAAGAGGTGGAGGGATTAGTAATAAGCAGTGATGATGTAACCTAACCTACAGCCTACGTGGTGAGGGGAAATTTCACTAATGGTCCTAATGATTATGATAAAACTTGTATATATACGAGATTGCTTCACATAAATAGCCTACCAACCAATGGGAAAAGAACAGGTTCGTTTGTATTCCAAGTGTTGCAGCTTTGACTAGGATATCCTCGCTATACCTAGAGGTGAGGGAGTGGTGTGTCTTCCTACCTGTGATGTTGGTGGACAGTGATGTTTTCTCCTTACCTGTGGGAAAAGAGAGCCTGGTTAATGATAAGAAATAATCGGTCTATTGGTCAAACTTTGGTGAGTGTCACATCAACAACTCGCCTGGAGATTTTTCTATAATATGACTACACGGGTTCAATATTTATAGTTTCGCTTCATTAACTCTTAACAATATTAAAAAAAAAAAAAAAAAAAAAAAAATCAACTGAGGAGTGTCCATACTTCTTCACGTATCATTAAGCTAAAGAGTAAAGGTATTTAAGTGCAGTATCTTTGTGATACGCAACTTTTACTTTTCAAATTATTCTGCAAAAGGTAGGATGATACAAGAACACATTAGCAGGAACAATGTACACATTCCCCACCCGAGCCAGACCAGTTATATTTGCCTAGAGCAGACGGGTAATATCGTAATGTTGTAGCCAGGCATTACACGCTAATGTACTACTACGGCTTAATACATATACGCCTGCATATCGTACAAAATACACACAACTACTGATTACATAACACCGGTAGTAGTGAACGTATTACCTACAGTCATGCTTAAGTGTAACAACTGATAACACTTTTCGTTGTATAATAATTACTTGAAATTTAATAGAAAGCATCAAACATCCTGTGTATTGGTTTAATGCAAACAACACCAAGAGAAGTAATAATACCCTATATACGTATATCATATTGGAAAGACGACATTCATCAAAGCTGTATACTCGAATACAGCCGTACACACTCATTCACATACACGACAACAGTAAGCTGATAATAACGGTAAAGGCTACATTACACACGGATGAGGTTACAAGGTTTGGCACACATGTGTATTATAAATATAGTTAGTCTGTGTAAGATTCCGAGTGTCGTGTACAGCCAAACTCCGATATCTGTGCTATAGTGGCTGACGATAGTTTAAAAAAAAAAAAAAAACTTTGAATGTGTATGGTCACGATCACTGTAGGAAAGGAGTTGTGTGAGAGGGAGGGTAAGTAATGCATTCACCCACTATCTAAGCAGTATTCATTAGCATTTATCAACATGGAAACTAATTCGTGAATGCCTGAGTGGACCATCAACACACTGGCCCAGACCTCTATAGTATATTAA
>JAWZYT010000218.1:5000-168099 GCA_034508575.1 Petrolisthes manimaculis
AAAATAAAACCCCTCATTACGTTTTGCACGCCAGCTTGGACCCCCTCCCTCCCTCCACACACACACACACACACACACACAGGGGCTCACAAAAGGTGTCCCATTGAGATGCCTGACACAGCGAGAGGGACCACTAATGATGAGGTGTGTGTTTGTGGTGTGTGTGTATGTAGGAGTTTTATGTGCATGTGTGTGTGTGTGTGTTTTATGTACATGCGTGTGTGTGATTTATGTGCATGCGTGTGTGTGTTATATGTGCATGTGTGTGTGTGTGTGTGTGTGTGTGTTATATGTGCATATGTATATGTGTGTGAAAATGCACGAAATATAATTAAAAACACCTATAGGCCAAATTAGGATCTCAAAATATCGTGTGCAGATGGCAAGAATATTTTAAGTTACATAAATAAAACTTGTAAGGAATTCTCGTGCCTATTAATCCTATTCACAAAGACATCACATCATCCTTCTAATTGTGACTCGTGTGTGGATACAACAAAACTACATCAACACTATTATAATCCATCACCCACATTCTACTATTTTATATTATACCCTCCTCTAATGCGAATAATTTACAACAGAAACATTAAACAAACCAGAGTGCATATATATATATATATTTCCCACATTCATTACCCTGGCGTATTACAATCCCCTCGACACACAGCGATACACACATTTCACATCCAATCCCACCCCACCCCCCAAACAATTCCACATCACAAAAACATTACCCCAGCCCATGATTATTTACATATCCGGTTGCATTAAAAATATAAGGGTTGACAGTATTTTTGTAAACCGAGCCTGGCCAGTGTAGCGGAACCATTCTTATTATAGATTCGATGTCTGTCTGTTTGTTTGTGTATCTCTTCGTCTGAATCTAATTATGTCATTTACACGTACAATTGCCTGCACTTATAACTGGTACAGGAGAAGAGGAATGGTATAGCTGAATGTACAAGTTATAAGTGCTGGCAACTGTACCACTGCCAAGTCAAGAGTTCTATAATTACCATACTTCACATTCACACCTTCCTTGTACTCTTCACCACACCAATTCGTACATACGATTGTTGTTATCGAGGGTTTAAAAACAGATATAATGTAAGACTAGACGCAACTGCAATATCACATTATTATTATGTTTCTTGTTTTTGTAATCACAGAGTCACTTGATAGATCAATCATTGCAGCAGTACTTCCAGAATAATTACCTCTCTTTCCAATTTTTAGCCTGTGTAAGAATTCCTGTGACCAACCGTACCTCACAGGACACTGATGAAAGTATAAACAAAGATCAAACATAATACACAAAGGTCAAACATCATAAATATACCGAGAGTCATCCGTGAAGGTTAAATATTTCATTGTCATACATTAATTAACGTGTGTCTCAGGACGTCAGGCAGCGACATGAAGCCAGCAGCTCAACTATGCTATGCCATGCACACCACCACAACAAGAACAACACTGCTCTTTATGTCGTCGTCAAGGGGTCTGGGAATTTACACACTCTGTCGTTGTCGTCATTCCAGCGGCTTATACAAACTACACGTCAACACTAAACACCTTCAACTTTCGGCCCTAAGGTGTGAAAAAGAAGAAATATTCAGAGGGTTATGCGAGGGAACTTGGCTGAGTATTTGCATAACCTGGCCGCCAGATTCCCGGCTTTGGTTATTTTTTTTCTCTTGTTTTCTGTCGCCTCTCCTTATGCCTTTTAAACGTATACCAGCCCAACCCTTTGCATAGTGTTATCTTTTATATACTCCATCCCTTGTGGTCTTAATTCACGTTCTTATGCTGTGAAAATGATGAATACCGTATAATTATATATTTTTTAATTACTTACGGTATATAATCATTACTAGTATCTGTTGTATTTTTTTATGATTTTCAGTTTGTAGGACAGACTGCATACATAGACTAACTGCACACCAACCTACACGTAAGGCACAGCAAGGCAGTGTACAGTACGTGATTATAGCTTGCCTTAAAAACATATACATACATACATACATGATTTTGGCTTCCTAGTTTGCTATAATATGGCAATGTTGAGTTTAATTACAATGCTAAGTTAACTTCAAAGGATGAGGTTGGGATTCTTCCTGCTCCAAATGGCACCGTAAAACTAAGAAGAAAAATAGGTATACAAAATGATACCACTTTTACCTACAGACGAGAGTGGCTGGACGTGTTATTTGTGAAGCCCATTACCGCCTTTAGAAAACTGCATAACTGTCATATCGCATAATTATTCGCCCGGTCTTTTCCCGAGAATGTGACGCAATAATACTCTTTGGAACACAGCAACACAATACCTCCATGGACACACACACACACACACACACACAGGCAGGATAAACATACGCCCACATAGGCTAAACATACGCCCACACAGGCCAACACACAAATACATATATACAAGTTAAACATACGCCCACACAGGCCAACTTACACACACATACACACACATACAGGCTAAACATACACCCACACAGGCCAACACACACACACACATAAAAACTATAAACATGCACACAGGATAAACATGTGCCCCCTCCCACACACACACACACACACACACACACACACACACACACACACACACACACACACACACACACCGATACAGACATGCAAACACGGCTTTCTAAACACTTGACATAAAGGTTTCTATAGCCGCGCCCACATCACAACACATAAGCCTATTCACCAACACACAAAAACTCACTATTGTAGTCTTGGAAATCCAGAGTTCAGTGGCTGGTGTAGGCCTAGACAGTCATGTTGGTGAGACGACTACTGGGTATTTGTTGACGTAAAATGAAATATACTGTTCATCACATCAACCCACTATCAATCGATCATAGTACATAGTTCAGAAAGATAGATTAATAAAACTGTATCTGAACGCCTTTACAACGGCTAAACAAATACAGATAACTAACTAGTGACGTGCAACAGCTGCGCCTAGAACCTGTTTCCAAGGAGTTATTAAAAAAAAGATGAAAATGTGTGATAGATCTCTTTGTCATGTATAGGGTATTATTTGAATGTGTGAGACGAGAAGAAATGCTAGTATTCAGGTGAAGCTTTTTCTCGGTAAACCCGTGTTGTTCTAGTTGTTACCATTTAAGGGATGTTGGCCTAGTCCTCCACCTCACCCCAAGGGCTTAGTACACACACACACACACACACACACACACACACACACACAAAGTAAACATCTACCCTTGAGTACAGGTCTTACAAAATTCCAATATGTATACATTAATGCGAATCCACGATCACTGTACACACACAAGCACCCATGCACACCCTGCCACATGAAGCATTATTAAGGAACATTAGCATTAGCATAAACACCTCGGCTCCAGTGTTAAGCAGATTATCATAAGTCTTTTGCCAACCACATACACGTTCCCTAGTTGCTGGGGAAATGAATCAAGGGGAATGAAGAGAGGAAACTTAGAAGACGAGAGGTGGGGAGGAAAATCGTAAGGTGGGGAGTAGAATGGAGAGGTGGGGAGTAGAGTGGAGAGGTGAGGAGTAGAGTGGAAAGGTGAGGAGTAGAGTGGAAAGGTGGGGAGTAGAGTGGAGAGGTGGGGAGTAGAGTGGAGAGGTGGGGAGTAGAATGGAGAGGTGGGGAGTAGAGTGGAAAGGTGGAGAGTAGAGTGGAGAGGTGGGGAGTAGAGTGGAAAGGTGGGGAGTAGAGTGGAGAGGTGAGGAGTAGAGTGGAGAGGTGAGGAGTAGAGTAGAGAGGTGGGGAGTAGAGTGGAGAGAAGAGTAGAGTGGAGAGAAGAGTGGATAGGAGAGAAGAGTGGATAGGAGAGGGGTGAGCACTGGATTTGGAGGGGGGGAGTGGGAAGTGGTGAAGGTTAGAGTTAAAAGTGAGATGTGTGAATGGATGGGTTGGTGAAGTGTTACGCTATGTGAAGAGGGTAGATGTGTGAAAGAGAGAGAGAGGTTTGTGAGAAATGGGAGAGTGGGTTGTGAAGGGGTTCAGAGTGGATAAGCCATAAGCCTGTCTAGACTATCAAAATACTCTCTCTCTCTCTTTCTCTCTCTCTCTCTCTCTCTCTCTCTCTCTCTCTCTCTCTCTCTCGACATATCATTCTCCGTTATCTCCATTATTCCATTAATAACTAATTTTAAATATTTCTACCTGCCACTGTCTGTCTGTCCCTTATAATCTTCAGGAAACCAATCACTAACAGCAGGTCATTACATATTTACGTTCAGCTTTTAATGCTTTACCTAACGAGAAATGTTAAAACGTCCACTGCAGTTCACCAGACAAACCTAAAATTTACATGAACTTACTATGAATAATAAATGCCTTTCCTCTTAATGCCGTAGACTTAAATGTCGCCCCCAGCACCCCTTTCTCTCCCCTTTCCTAAATAATGAATAATTGCTGCCTGGCTACCGTATAATTCAAGGGAAAACTCATGCTCACACATATTTCCCTATAAAAATCTCCTCTGATAATTGGTATATATTTCGATATATAATGTCAAAGGTACGACATCATTTTATCAGCCAATTTCAGTATAATATTGGGAGAGTCTAAGCGGACACCGAGTTATATAAAAAAAAAAAATCTAAAAACTGCACGGTAAAAAAAAACAACGGTAATGGTACACATAGCATCCTGAAAAAATATAATGAATGCTAAAAGTTTTAACAACACTAGCAAAATCAAGTATAAAAATCATTCATTTAATTAAACTGTTTTTACTTCTTTTTTTATGTGACTAAAAACTCCCGTACTAAAAGAACTACTGTCAATGTCTAGTTCAAAAAGTACTGAAAAAGTATGGTTGTACAAAATACACCTGAGTACACAGGACACGGTTATACAGGTACACAAGACACGGCTATACAGAATATACAAGACACGACTATACAGGATATAAATGCGCTACAAATGCATAGGAAAAAAAATCATAGGGTACAAACATAAGACACAGCCATGCACAGGGTACACACACACACACACACACAAAGAACACAACACACAAAGGACGTCAGAAAACCGAAAGCCCAATACAACTGTCTGTCCTTCCCTCCCTCCCTCTCTTCCTCAATGGCGTCCCAGGCTGGTTGAACCAAACAGTAGGACTCTCTGTAACAAGGCACCGAGACAGTAGAGGCCACCAGAGCTCCATGTTCCCATTCACAACGAAGGAAAAACAAACATTGTGGAGGCCTCTATAGTCGCGGGCATAAAATTCTTCTCTTACGCCAGGCTAACCGTGACTTTCAATAGACGTAGAGGTTTTGGAAAGAGTGTGTGTACAGTCGGGGACACAATTTCTTCGTGCATTAACCCGGGGTGTGACTACCATATGTCTATTTAAATTCAAAGTTATATGTAGTACTTATGCTTTAAAGTGAGGATACAAAGTACGAGGTAAAATTAATGGTTATTTAGATTTTGTGAGATACACGACGACGACTAAGAATGTTCAAAACTACAGTGCTATTAGCTGAAGAAATGAAAACTGATAAACACTGTATTGTGTCCTGGACTGCGAGTGCTATTGTTGACATTTGATATGAAAAACTTGACATGATATTGAAACGTGTGAGAGAAGGGCAGCATTCTCAACATTGATGGAGCAGTAGGAAGCAAGAATTTCGTCAACATCAGGCTGGGAGATCCCCTGTACCTTTATCATTATATGTGTTAGTATTATAGCGTTACCGGTACACTCTCTTTTATCATTATATCACAAAATATATATCAAGCTTAGGTATAAATACTTATACTGTAAACATATACTGCATCCACGAGTACATACATACATATATATGTTTCTATAAAAGCAGTAAGTTGATAAAGTTCAAAGCTCCCCTCACACCGCAAGAAAATTCGACCCTCAGAGTCCAAAGTATAAAAACATATGCTAACAAGGTGAGCATCAAAGCACAGGTCATTAAGAAGTAAGAGGGTGGTCGGTCCCGTCACCTCGTTAGTAGTGATGAGGGAGGCAAGAGAAATTTGTTTTAACCACGTCAATATCATTTTCATTATGAGCGTTTCCTTCAACACCTTGCGTGGCTGGGGTCAATCACGGCCTCAAAGAATCTTTAAAACCAAACAGCCAAACTTTTTCATCAAAGATAAATACTCGTCATAAATTTTCTTTGCCTATCGGTTAGCCCTTCTTTTTAATCATAACTTTCCACATTATGTCAAAACGTCAAAATCTCCAAAAATATAGGGTTATTTTAGGAAATCATTAAGCTAGAGATGGAAAGTACAGTCATCTTCTAAAGTCCCGTTGAGTTTACAGTATTTTGGTTATAGGCCTATACTTCTGACAGGCCGTGAATCAGACATACTTGCTTTACGATTCACACACTACAGATGCGATTTGTGCCCATTCAAACAATATAAGTAACAGCATCTAATTCTCCCTGTGAGTCTATACCTTCCCTTCTCCCAAACTTTGCTCTCCTTCATATTTATAAAAAAAAAAAAAAAAAAAAAAAAAAATCTTAAACTTTGCTCTCTCTCTTGCTTCATCTTCTCTCCCAGACTATACTTCACCTCTTGCCTTCTTTTCTTTTAAACTTTGCTGTCTATCTTACTTACCATTTCTTCTCCCTCATCAGAGCCTCATGCCCTTCTCTTTTATAACCTCCTTCCTCTCCATAAGCCTCCCTTCCCTCATTGGCCCTTCCCCTCCTCATATTTCACACTCCTCTTCCCCTCACAAGGTTAATTTCATATCTATTTCTAGCACTCTTTTTTCATATATTTTACTTTATTCTTTAGTCTATCTATTTCTTTAGTCTTTTTATACTGTATATTATCACCGCCTCTCGTTTCTATCTATTCTACACAAAGGAATTCTGTTTACTTCAGTTTTATCTCCCAATATCTATCTCTCTCCATCTTCAATTACTTTCATCCCATTCCTCACTTTCTCTTGCACTCTCCCTCCAAATTCTTCCCGCTCCCTTCCTTTCCAAGATCACATCACCCCACACACACACACTCTCTCTCTCTCTCTCTCTCTCTCTCTCTCTCTCTCTCTCTCTCTCTCTCTCTCTCTCTCTAAACTTGCATATCTCGCTGCATTTCAAGACTCGTGTAGCTGATCCAAGCGAAAAGAGAGGGCAGAAACAGCATAAAACAGATAGGACACAGATACCAAGCGAACCCCAAAACACCGGGAAATGAAACTGAAAAGATAAGAATACCTTGATGCAGAAGAATGCGAAAACAAATCTTATGGGACGGGGGAATGTGAAAGGAAGAAAAAAAAAATGTCGGTGTGGGAGTGGGCTACGAAAGGAGGACTAAACTAGGAAATGAAGAAAAATAATATTAGGTGATTAAGCTAGAAAACGAAGAAAAATAATAAGAGGTGACTAAGCTAGGAAACGAAGAAAAATAATAAGAGGTAAGAATATATTGTGAATCTGGAGACTGATTGCATGAAGAAGGAAAGATTTATTAGCTGAGTATAAACAGAGATCTTACAAGGGACACAAGATTTAATGATGGTTTGATGATTTAAGCTAATTTTGTCTCTCCCAACCATGTTTTCTCCCTCATTCATCACTCACAAATATTCTCTCTCCGCTCCCAATATTCAACCTAAGAAAAATTTACACACACACACACACACAATGACTTGAGACACACACACACACACACACACACACACACACACACACACACACACACACTCAACAACAAAAACATTTCTAACAACTTTTCCACTCGGCATATCCTCCAACTCCCACCCTGACCCCCACCAGTCCTATACCACGACCCCAGACCCGTAACAACCCCTTCCCTGCCATTCCCACAATTGCCGAGGCGAGGGGAAAACTGCGTACCGTACCGTGCCCTGGGCTATCCTACGTGGAGGGAAGGAGGGATAGGCTATGGGGGGGAGGGGAAGGCTATGGGGGGAAAGAAGGGGTAGGCTATGGGGGGAAGAAAGGGTAGGCTATGGGGGGGAAGAAGGGGTATAGGCTACATCGATTGACAAGTCCATTCACAGAGGAGGCTACCCTGAAATTGTGAAGTTCCAAAACACAGAGCTGAGTTTTGAAGTGAAAATTATACGTAATGGACAAAATACATACGGTAGCCTACATGAATATGATATTATACACACACACACACACACACGAAAGTACTATTATTCCTCCCCAGATGTCCTCCCGCTCGTGTTCGTACGGTGCAACGTTAATAATATTCAGATAAACATATTTAGGCAAACACACAAATATACCATTATGCAAATTCATGTCAATCCACGCGAGCACACACAAAGGCTCGATCAACCTCGCAACCCTAAGCAAACACGATAAAAATTGTTCTGAAATACACCGGGCTTATCGGCCATAAAAGATGCTGCTAAAACTCTCTCTCTCTCTCTCTCTCTCTCTCTCTCTCTCTCTCTCTCTCTCTCTCTCTCTCTCTCTCAGTGCAAACATACCAGCTTATGAAAAATAAAAGAACATACGCAAAACGAAAAATTTACCCAGGTACGAAAATATTCCCGAAGGCATCTCGTTCAAAAGCCTGCAAATTCTCTCTGTCTCTGTCTCTCTCTCTCTCTCTCTCTCTCTCTCTTACTCTCTCTCTCTCTCTCTCTCTCTCTCTCTCTCTCTCTCTCTCTCTCTCTCTCTCTCTCTCTCTCTCTCTCTCTCTCTTACTCTCTCTGTTCGTTATCTCCACCCCTTCTGACCACAAAACCTTATCATACTTTCTACTTTACTCACTCATTATCTCCTGTCCATTCCCCCAACCCTCATCCAATTGTCCTCCCTCCCTGATTCCTCCAACAACGGTCCCCCTTCCACTACCCACCTAGCCTACCCCAACCCTCCTTTCTGAAAACCACATCTAATTTTCCTCCCCCTCCATGGTCTTTAGCCCCCTCTCTGCCCACCCAACTAAACCCCCATCCAATTATTTTCCCCCTCCACACACACACAAACATATTCTCTCTCTCTCTATGTCTCTCTCTCTCTCTCTCTTCAACTTACCCCCTTCGTGTCTTTCCATCATAACTCACCTCTCTATCAACTTTCCCGTCCCATACGTCACCCCTTTCATCATCATCATCAACCCCCTTCCCCTTTCAATCATCATCATCAACCCCTTCCCCTTCCATCACCATCATCTCCCTATTCTCCGTCGCTTACCTTCCCTACAGATCCAATCACCATTCCCTCACTCGTTCTGCCAGCCTCCTTATCATCCCTGCATCCACCTCTGTTCCTTCTTCCCCATCATTACTACCTCACATTAATATTCTAAGTAATTATCACCTGCTTCGCCATCTCGTCTTTATCATCTGTTTCATCATCATTATTTTTATTCTGTTCTTACAATTCTACTCCATTCATTTATATTTTTCTCTCCCCATTCCTTCTCTTTCGGTGTCCTGTTATTTTTTTTATTTTATTTTTCGTTTTAACCTTCCTATCTTTCCTCCCTCGTGTATCTCCCATTCCTCTCCATTTCACTCTCACTCCATCCAACCCTACCTACCTTTCCTCCCCCCCTTCCTCTCTCTCTCTCTCTCTCTCTCTCTCTCCTCGATATAATTACCAGGCCCGGGCTGTATCCAATAAAGAGAGATCTCCTGCCCTTGCTTTAATTTCATCATTACAGAAAACGGAGCAACGGCGGGAAGAGGGAAAATGGGAAGGACGAAGAGTGTGAAGAATGAGAAGAGAGAATGGGAAGTCGATAACGAACAAATAACAAAATACTGAAAGGAAGAAAAGTGAAGAAATGACGAGACAGAGTAAAGCAGGGAAGGAAATAGCAACAGAGAGAGAGAGAGAGAGAGAGAGAGAGAGAGAGAGAGAGAGATAAAACGCCTGCCAATGCTACCTGTATCTCACATTGACGTGGGAGTGAGAGAGAGAGAGATAGAGATGAAAGGGAGTCAGAGATAAGGAAAACATGACTGACAAGAGAGAGACGATGCAGTAAACAACACCCAAGTCAAAAAAAAAAAAAAAAAAGGAAAAGAAAAAAGAAAAAAAAAATACTATGAATAAACGAACGAACACAGAGAAGGAATAATGGAGTAAAGATAGGATTAAAAAAAAAAACGGGATATATTTGATGTATGAAGTAGTGAATAATGGAAGGCAAGGGGAAGAAAAAATGTAGTATGGATCGAATAATAAAAAAGAGGATGAAATTAATATTAGTTAGAAAATGGAAAAAGAAATACAAGGAAAAGACTGCTAAGGAAAGGTGGGGTGATTGAGTATGAAAGTGAGGGGAAAGAGGAGAAATTAAACCAGGAAAATGAAAAGGAAGAATCAAAAGTAACTATAAAGACAAAAATAAATGCATAGGTGACGAGGAAAAAAGATACATGGGGTGAGGGGAGGAAAGGAATGGGGGGGGGGAGGAAAGGAGGGGGGAGGGGGGAGGGGGGGAGGATGTAGAGAAGAGGAGGTTCGAGGGGGGAAGGGAAAGAGGAAAGAAGGGTCGAGGGGGGAGGGGAAAGAGGAAAGAAGGGTCGAGGGGGGAGGAGGGAGAATGTAGAGAAGAGGAGGTTTGGAGAGAAATCACTTGCGTTCCAATCTTGAGGGAGAGTCATCCTTCATGGCCTGCAGATGGAGAAGTGGGAATGAAAGGAGAGGATGGGAGGAGGGTGTGAGAGGAGAGGAGAGGAGGGAAAAGGAATGTATGAGAGAAGAGAGAAATGTGGAGAGTAGGAAAGGAGAGAGAATGTGGAGAGTAGGAGAGGATAGAGAAAGGGAGAGGAGAGAGTGAAAGGTGGAGAGTATGAGAGAGGGAAAAGGAAAGTGTGTGAGTAGAAGAGAAAAATGGAGTGTGAATGAAGGAGGAAAAGGAGAGTATGAGGGAGGGAAGGAAACGACGGTGGGAAAGGTGAACACGAAACAAGGAGGGAGAGTAAAGAGGGACCAACAGAAGAGAGGAGTCAAGGGAAGAGAAAAGAGGAGATAGCTTGAAGAGAGATGAGAGGATAAGGAAGAATGGAAGAGTAACACATGTAGTACCAGTAAACGGAGAGACAGACAGACGAGGAGACGGAGGGAAAAAAGGAGAGGGAGAGATTCTATTTATTCTATTATACCGGTTGATATTGATAGTAAACACTCCCGTTAAATGTGAAAATATATCGTATCGTTCACAAGTAATTAGCTTTCGTAAGGTGTACCTCATCAACAAGCGAAGCAGACTTTTTATTATTTTTTTTTTACTGTTCCATTAAGTGTAAGAGAGAGAATGGTGGATATACGAGTAAAGCAGGGCATAGAAGATAATAATAATAATAAAAAAAAAACTAATCACGAAAAAGGAAAAGATAAAATGATCAGTGTATAAAAAAATCATCCCGGTATTAACTTCGAACAATGCAACATTAACATACAACAATGCAGGGAAAATATAAGTGTAAGTCGTTAATATTCTATACCCATGTTGGTTATGTAAATGCAGCTACATATGCCACTACTCCCATGTTTCCCACCTAGCCTAGTCTAACATCATCAATCCATTCCCCCCTTCCCCCCACCACACAACTCACACACGGCTCTATCCTCACCAACCTACGCTTATATCAACACACACACACACACGGCTCTATCCTCACCAACCCACGCTTATATCAACACACACACACACACACACACACACTCACACAAACGGCTCTATCCTCGCCACACACACACATTCGCCTATATTCACAGCAACACACAAAACCACCAAAGACCCCAATCCAACACGGAGGCAATCAGTGTACAACGTCGGCCCCCTTCAAGACCATTCCTCTGAGTCTACAGTATAGCCTAGTCCCGTTAGGTTAGGCTAGATTTGGCTATCCATCCTGTTGCTCTCTCATGGTTCGGATGACGTGCCTTTTCGGATTCATATCAGATGCAGCAAGTCTCTAGTACTGGGTTGCTGCTAAATATAGACCACTGACTCCCTGGTAGTATTATGTATGTATGGACCGTCGTTTATCCCTGTACTTTATAATTTATTATATAGAGAAGAAATTACGATAATGTTTTTGGTGTTCCCAGTGTTCTTTTTATGTTAGTTATATTCTTCTATCACAAACTTGCCTCTATCAACAACTACATACTTTCCTGGTTCCTTCCTTCCTTTGATCTTCTTGTCATTTGTTTAACTCCGTACAATTTTCCTCCTTGATTCCCAATTTCCTCCTATAGTATATCAAAGCTCTCTTCTTCCTATAGGCTATCCTCAGTCCCTTCTGCTCTTTCCCCCAGTTTCTCTCCCTTCTGCTGCCTCCCTCTCAATCTCACTCCAACATTTTCCTTCGCTCTAACTCGTTCCCTCCACATCACCCTCACATGCTCACACTCCTTCCCTTACCTTCAGCACCCACTTTCTTCGATCAGGGGAAATGGAAATCGCAAATCATCCATCCCTGCCTTTGATATGAATCCTTCTAGACACAAGCTGAATACATATATGCCACGAACCCCTGGAAACCCAAACCATGCCAGGCTGAGCACTACGGAGGCGTCACACTACTCGGATTTAAGCCTATTTACCCAACACCGCTCAGCATCAACAACGAGGCTCGGAAGCTCATGGGGTTTTGTGTGGTGAACGACTTTGACTAGCAATCATTAAAGGGGATTGGAGGGCTGAATTGGTGGGACTATGAATATGGTTTCAGGTTTACACACACACACACATTCAAGTATACACGGTAGCCTACTGTACACACACACAGAGAGACATAAAGCTACACAACTTCAAACCGACGTACCAGAACAAATTAAACTAGACACAATCACAGCATATTTTCAACACTCATAAAAGCTTCAATCGCCCACACACATAATTTACCTGGACTGACAGACAAAACAACTCACTGCTTCCTCCATCATCCGCCCCACCCACACACCCAACCTGTCATCAAGGTTTTGCGCATCCTCCTGACTAAGCACCTCCCTCACCGACGCGTCCCCCCTCACCCCCGCCGAGCATCCTGTTATTATATACTTCTATTTACATCCGTCCTTCTGGCTAACTAACTGTGCAAGGATTTGTTGTATTGTAGTCCCTCATCCGAGAATTTCAGAATATAAATAGCGTGTAAACCAACTAGCCGAGGAAATAATTACTAATAGAATATGATAATCAACCAAATGTGCGGTGGGTCCAGATGGTGGTAGATAAAATATAAAATAAATAACAAGTTTACTTTATGGCCATCCATGTCCAAGGGCGGAGGTATAATAACTCGTTCCATAAAAAACAACACCTGTATATATAATAGTTTTTGTAAATCATGGTGCACATTCCCATACAGCTAATGAAAGCCAAGAATTCACCCTAGTTACTGGTTCTGTAATCTTATACCGATACTGTATTGGCTCGAATGGATTAGATCAACATTGGTGTTACAGAAATCTCTTCTCTGCTCCAATCAGAAAAACATTACTGATTATACCGTACTCTACTTACTCTATGTGTCTCATCGCTAAAGTAACCTAAGCAAGTGTTTAAAAACTTACCCTACGAGTGATGTAACTTTACACCAGGACATCTTCACAGTGACACTGGTAGTGGCTGGTGGAGCGGCAATGTGTGCACGCACTTGTCAAGGTCATCTTACGGGACTCCAACTTTGAGAACACAGGTGGGGGTTTCAGGTTCCAACAGACCCCACATTACTCTTGGCTCTACTTCTTTTACACACACACACACACACACACCAAACGAAGACGACGGAAAGTTCGATTTGCTTGTCTGCTTTGTGTTTGTTTGTCTATCTGACTGTCTGTTGGTCTGATAACACAAAAAAGCTATGTATGCATTCTTATGATATATTTTACCAAAGGTGGGCCTCGAGACTGAATGTAAATAGATTTTGAGTGACCCGAATCTGATTCCTGGATTTATTTTAGTATAATTTTAACTGGTTTTGCCTGGAATGGTAGAATTTGAACTGGTTGGTTAATGATCCGTCATCTCTTCATTAAATTGGATTACATCACCAAACCTATACCATAATTGTAAAAGTGAAGGAAGTGTATGGCAAAGGTAGAGCAAAGTATAGGCCAAACTAGAGGTGGACTTAACGAACCAATAAACTCTACTTAACGTGGACTGCTGTGATCTTCTGGATTTTGCTTAACAAGCTTCCTTCGGGACCTATAGTGTCTGATCCCTTCCAAGAGCCGCTTTGATCCTAAATAGCTTATCAACCTTCTTGTATGAAATTATCTCAAACTCACAATTCGAGAGAAAAATGCCCATGAAGACTTGTTTCATAATGCTATAATTTAGGCCCAGTGCCAAAATATATTTAAACATAGAAGACAGGTAATTTATGCGGAGAGGACGAGAAGGCCTACTACCGATTACTTCAGGTCTGGCTGGGATTTACCTGAGAGGGAGTTCGGATCCGGGTTCTCATTGTTTATGCATTAGGCTTCGACCGAATGAAGAAATCCTTTAGGTTAGGCCAAAGTAGTGCACACTGTAGAGTGACCATAGAAAAACAAGTTACGTGAATCGGGAATAGAACCCAAGGCCATGGCACTACTAAAACCTCTGGTGGTCCTTACTTGAACCTTAAGAACACCAGAATGAACTCACCTCGCCTATATAGACACGGTACCGTATTACATCAGACCCTATAAGGCAGGAGGCTAATACTTATTTTATAGCTTTCTTCAATTTGTTTGACATACTGTAGATGACATTGCATGGTGTGGTGGATTTGGCAACGCCTCTGCGACATTTTCTCAGTCTTGGTTGACGAACATTGGCGATTTTCATAATTAGTGATTCCATAAACTTTTGTTTATGGAACCCCATGAATGAATAGGAATACATTCAAAGATACAGACTTTTGTTTATGGAACACGATGAATATCTAGGAAGCTGATATAGAGGATAACCTTGTTGACGGTCATCCAAATAGTCTTCTAAACTTATCGTCAGACTTTTTGGCAAAACGTATACAATTCAGTCCTACTAACATCATAGCATGTGTCTCCGTCAACCCACGGACAAAATAATTTAATGTGTTGACGCCCTACCTCTGTCCCCACTGTGAATCACGAAGCACCCAACCCGACCACTCCCCCAACACGCCAACCCCACCTCCCCCGTCAGGCTTCGTCACTACACCCACTCTCCGCATCATGTGCCTCTATATTATATGTTACAAATTAAACTAAGTGCTACGGACTGCTAACATCACACTGTATTATAATTATTACATACAGTACACACACTTATGTTAAGGGTGTAGCCTACTACTGTATATTGTTGGTAAATGTGGAGCGACTGATTCCTTTACACAATTCCAAACAACAGGCCACCACAATTTTTGTTACCGTACTCTGGTCTTCCTTCCTATAACATACGTTGGAGGAATCACGGCTCTCCAGTATAGTATACCATCCCCTTACCGCGTTGACGTAGCCTAGCATCATCCGCGTCACTCCGTCCAAACCACAAGCAACACCGGTAAAAAGAGAAACTTTGTATAATATCGCTCAAGTTAAATTACTCTGCCTTTCCGTCCGCTCAAGTCACGTGGTTTTAGCGACACCGGCTGACACTCCAATTACACACGTGTTAGACAAGCAGACATACTCACTATCTCTGCCGCATAATACATTGTTCAAAAGCCACCCATACGCCCATGTGACTAAACTTTGTTTCCCTGCTCTGGACAAGTCTATTAGCGAGGGGGAGAAAAAAAGGAGTACTGGATAATTTAGTTACGGCAAAAATGTCACTTTCGCGAGATTAAATTAAGTAATAAACTCAATAACGAGACATGGGGAACGTAAAGTAGATAATCAAACTCAAGTTTTTTCATGTTAATGAGGCTATTATGTATCTATGTGTCTGTCCACCTCACCCTACATATTGTAAGTTACAAAGTTAATGAAGCCACAATAAATATAATTCAGAGGAACATCATTTAAGTAACTGATAATCGTGAACACACACATGCGATAAATACAAAATTAAACATGACATGGAAATAAATGGATATCCACATCTTACGGGATATTTTATCATAAAAGTTAGAAAAAACACCAGAGGATCTGATTTAGGGAAGAGAGAGATTGAGAACAAGAGCATCACTCGAGAAGAAAACTTACCTTGCAAGCTCTGGTGAGATTAACGTCTCTCCAAGTTCGAGGTGAAGGAAAAAAAGTTATCCCCTTTAACACGATATAAACACAGACTGGCTGACCACCGGGGGCCCTGCAGTCAACTGGCACACTCCACACTACACTCCGTCCTCTTATTCACTCGCAAGCCCGCACCAACCAGCCAAAACCCTTCACACTAGGTCAAAAATGAGATAGGATGGGCACAGTGAGAGAGCAAGGTGGAGGCGAGGCAGCGCACGTCCTCCCTCCTCGCAGTCTCAGCCTCAACTGAATTGGTGGAATGGTGCCTGGCCGGCCCCGACGACTCACCTGCCTCTGCGGCTCTGCCTGCTGCCCATGGGAGGGGGAGGAGAGGGGGATGGTCTTAGATTGTAATGGGGAAAGGAAGGAGAAGGAATAGATGGGGGATTCGGGGTAATGGTTAGGGATAGAAGGAGAGGAAGGGGATACAGGGAGGAGTTTCGGGATGCGGAGAGAAGCTATGGAAGGAAAAGTAAAAGATCCGGGATGGGAAGGAGAGTAGTTGTCGGAACTGTCAGAGAATCAGCATGAAAAAGGTTTAAATACTGTATAAAGATAGCCAGCAATAGATATGTAGGTTGTTATGTTCAACACTAAATACAAATATTTTACAATAACATTTGTATCTACATAATAGGACCTTTAGCCTCTGTGGTATATATCCCAATATAAGCTAAACAGCATCAATGAGAATTAAACGTCTGAAGTGGACAAAAGAAGCAGAACAGAAACACTGGATTGACCTGGATTATACTGGAAAGCTTGTGTGTACTGTTACTAAAGAATGAAAATAATAAACAGTAACAATATACAGTAACGTATTTGGCGAAACTATATACAGTTACCTGCAGTCACCTACTGGTAATACAATTTATTCGACATATACTGTAAGTCATAATTGATTACTTCATCCCTGTTTGAAAAAGGCTAGAAGGAGGAGTGGAGAGAAGGGCTAGAGAGAGAGATGAAGGGAAGGAGAGAGGAAGCAAGGATGAAACGGACAGGCGGGGCGAAGGTCAGAGGAGGTGCCAATCATACAAATATTGAGTTAAATTCTTACACTTCAAAACACCTGTCAATAACAACAGCTTGTCCCTCTGGCCCGTGTATCCAAACTTTCACCATTATCCTCCCATTATCACCACTGGACGCAACAACGCCTCCCCTCACCGCTTCCACTAATAGAAAGCTGAGTAAATTCCTGAAAATGGAGAATGACGTATCTGCCAGCTGGAGTGTCCGCTTGAGACCTCCACCCCACACACCACTATTATAGACTACTACAACTACTTTCTTGTTCTTTTTTTTTCCCGGCACGTATGGTCGACCTATAATTTCTTTGGTACTAGTGGCCACAAGACACACGCTGTCTGTTGGGTGTGACTCTTCCTAATGCATAGAAGATGTAGGAGCATAGTATTGCCAGATATTATTACATACGGATTGTAATATTTTGAAAACAACGAGTTATGTGTTACACCATTCCCTCCAATATTGTTTTGAGAATAAAATGTCTTTCTTACCAAATAGTGTGTGTAAGGATTACGGATTCCCCTGACCAACCATACATGAATGATGGAAGTCACGTAATATGGACAAAAATAATGAAGATCTACTGATTCCACCAAACTGTGACAAAACATATACAAAGTGTAAGAAAAAGTAAAGCTAATGCAGTTCTTTCTAGTCTCGCCGTCAGTCTGTTTTGGTCTGTGTGTCAATCTCTCGTCTTCTTATCGAGATGACGTTTTTTTGGGTACCATACAAACTATTTTGGCCTTAGTTAAAGTTTTTCTGTTATGCCTATCATGTATGTCGAGATTAATGTTGTACGTCCTTATATGTGTAATGTTTTGTGCTATGAGGATATTTTCTGGCCATTTGCAAACAAACATAACCTTGCCTCTGTAAATCTAGACATCATAGTGGATATCGCTAAATGAGTATGTGGTTTACAAAGTGAACATATATGTCCTAAAAGCTTGTGGTTTCACTTTACCCCAACCCACATGAAATTAGATCCTCAGCCGTGACATTTTATCAGGGATCCGAGCAATGACTATCACTGACCCACGGCATTTGCACCCAGCCCTCAATTGTTCCCCGACATCCGCACCCAGTTGTATGACCACATCCCAAATTGGAATGCCTGTTAAATTGGTTATTACGTACCGGTACTCCCCTGGACGGTTCAATGGACTACCATGCTTGATTCCATATTACGCTCCGTATCTCCTATAGTTCCTGTAAAGCTTCGGTCAAAAATGTCTAGTTTAAGGTTACATTTTGAAATACACACACATACATACATACATACATACATACATACATACATACACACACACACACACACACACATATATATATATATATATATATATATATATATATATATATATATATATATATATATATATATATATATTTTTTTTTTTTTTTTTTTCTCTCTTTAGCGGAATTGGAGTCTGGAATAGCTAGGGAACTAAATATAGAATATCATTAGCTAAAAGCGTGTGTTCAAGGTTGATTATAATTATTTTAATTATTTTGCAATAACGAGACAGAAAATACGAGTTTAGTGCAGTATAATAACATATATACAAATGAGGTAACTCGGGGTTGGCTATGCATTACGCAAATTGTACACCTACTTTATAAAATTATCATTAATGTGCCTGCAGGCGATATTTTAACAATTCCTCTCGGTAAACACGCATTTGTGGACTATTAACCCTTGTAACGAATCATCATTATGACTATCATATATTAATTATTTGATTATATTAGGACGAGGACTTTTTCCAGTATTGGCCACTTCTCTGTTGGTGTTGTGTTATATAACCTGACTCTCTATCCTCGCTGTTCCCACTAACCTTTTTGTTATTATCCCCGCCTGTTCTTACCGCTATCTAATTGTTGCCATTCTCTCACTCATACTAACCATCAGGAATCAGACCCAAGCTTGAACATAATATTCTCAGGTCTATTTACTCCTCTATATTTTCTGTGGTCAGAATATACTTAACTATCGCTTGTTCCCTAAATCCAAAGTTTTCTCTTTGTATATTATTATATCTTAATTTCATTACATATGGTACCTGGTATTTTTCTCTCCGACTTCTTTGGTCACGGATGAAGATTTGTTCATGTTTAATATGAGTTAATTATTAATTTATATATCCATAACCAAATATTTCAAAGAGATACTTTAAGTTATTTAAGGAGGTGTGGGAGTAGGAGGACAGGCTTGGGGTGGGTAGAAAGCCTGTTCCCCTATTCCTGTACCCCACCTAACCCCCCAAAAAAATAAAAACTTGTCCCCCTACTCCTGCACCCCCCAAAACCCCCAAGCCTGTCCCCCTATTCCCAGTGTCATCCATACACGTGAGGAGCGACTGATATATTTTTATGCTTGTTTATTCCGTAAAATTCCATGCCGCACGGAGACTATACCATAATAATATATCCTCTTAGCTCAGCGGGCAAGAGTTATGGCAAGCACCCAGAATTTATTACAACACCTTCCACTAAATATACTCAGCTGTTTCCTTGTAAGCCGTAGGTGAGTTATAGTGCGGCCGCTTTGAGGAAGGCTGGGGTGTATCTTCATGGGCCCAAAAATCATTCAACCTACTCAACACTATAGATCAAACTTTGCACCTCAAGGCTCGTTAGTTTACAGAGAGAGATAACGAGGGAATGTTTACGATATAACGTAGTAAGGATCAGGTATATAATATAGGATGTCTCACGAGTTGATATGGAAACTTGGAGAAATGCATGAAGCTTATGTAATTGTAGCTCCGTGTCCCATCCCAGTGTTAAGGTGGTAGTTCTTTTTTGGTACATTGGAGTGCCTTAATTCCTCCAAAGTATGCTAGGAAACAGGACCAGAAGAGCAAAAATAATGGGGTTCTGTTGCCTGGAATAGTTTGGAGGATTCAGTTGCTCCAGAATTACCAACACAAAACTTCCCCCTTAAGCCCACTACCCTTACCTCCCAAGTGGACAATAACGTTAGCTAAGGTTCATCTCCGGTGTGGATCAATGGACGGACATTTAAGTGGGTTCAGGTAGTACACCCTTATATGTATTTCACTAGCTGGCATCCTTTCCAAGTTTCCTCTATATTGTTTACATTCTTTGCACCTACACACACTATGCCACTCTTAACATATAATTATATACTTTTTCCACAGGCATCCCCACAAACTCAGCTGGCTCCCTCCCAATCTACTTTCAAATTGATGAATGATTCACACAGGTATTCCTAGCATATTTATTTTTTAATGCTAACGGATAACGAGTTACAAATATTAAAAGAGAAAATTAACAAACGGATACTTCCCATCTCAATTATCTTCTTTTTTGTCAAAAGATACATTTCAGTATCTGATGGAAATCTATCATCTCTTCACAAAAAGAAACTAGTAGAAAGTATACAAAAATAAGTAACTTTTATTAATATTATATAGCCATTAAATCATAATAATAACATAACTTTTCCAAATCACGACCAGAGAGGCAGATGGTTGTGACGGTGAATGTATGTATAAACAGGTGCTGTACAGGTAATGATAGTGGAAGGCAACCACATCTGCAGATCTCCAACTAATATATAATGTGGTGGTGATTGTCAGGCAGTGTGTGTGAGTGTGTGTCAGGTGTTGTCCAAGTCACACACACCTGAAACTTCCTCCTTAAAACTTCATTATAATCCAGATAATTTCCAGTTCAGAAGCTGATAAATATCTCTCTGTCTTTCTTAGCATTTGGAAAAAAAGAGAAAATGGGAGACAATTTTATATATATATATATATATATGTGTGTGTGTGTGTGTGTGTGTGTGTGTGTGTGTGTGTGTGTGTGTGTGTGTGTGTGTGTGTGTTTGTGTGTGTGTGTAAGTAGCCGGCCTACCCACATGTCTGAAGTCAAACCGTTACCTTCTTCCCACACACACTGGCTCATCCCTCCCTCCCTCACCTTCCTTACCCTTGACCCCAAACACAACCACCTCACTCCTTTCCAAAGTTGATTATTATTATTATCGTGTATTCGTTTATCTGATGAGTTAATGGAGTTATGTTGTGTGAGAAAGCTACGTTATTTATTAGGTTTAGTTAATGCTTGTGTCCATCATAGTCATAATTATATTTACTCACACAGGAACACAGACAAATAAACATGCAATTAATTAATGCACACACACGTAAATAGATAGAGCTAGTACACGCACGCAGACGTACACTGAATATAAATAAAACTCGTACACACACACATACACACACACACACACACATACATTCACACATTTCAAACACACACATACATTCACACATTCACACACACACACATACATTCACACATACACACACATACATTTACTCACACACACACACATACATACATACATACATTCACTCACGCACACACACATACACTCATACATACATTCACACACACACACACACAAACACACTTTATAGAACCATGCACATACGAGCAGTACTTTTGATCGAGTTTGAATTTACACACAAAAAATAAATATAGAAAAACAGACATACGCAATTGCAAGGGCATAACCACACCCACCCACAGCATTGCACCCAAATAAACACACACACAAACACATACTGGCCCCCCTCCCCCCCCCCCTCAATAAACACTCCCCTCCCTTCCCCTCCTCTTCCACACAGATACATACTTCCCCCCTCCTCTCCCCTCCCCCCTTCAATAAACACTCCCCTCCCTTCCCCTCCCCTTTCCACACAAACACACACTCACCTCCCCTCCTCTTCCACACAGACACATACTCCCCCCCTCCTCTCCCTCCCCCTCTCAATAAACACTCCCCTCCCCCAACATCATACCCTCCCCATCCCTCCGCCATACCCCTTCTTCCACAAGCCTAAAACCTAACCGAGCGAAGTCCATTACGGTGTGATTTTGTTTTACGGACACTAGTGCATTATGGTTTGTTTACACTTTCTCTCTCCCTCCATCCCATCGTTTGAGCTTTTGTGCTTGGTGGTTTCCGGATAGCGAACGAATTGCAACTGTATTTTTTTTTTTTTTTAGTTATAACTGATATTAATTTAATTTTTTTGCTCGTGTTTGGTGTGACGAAAATAAAAAAATCTTTCTTTATGATTATTTTAAAATATGGAAATTGCAAGTTTTAATTTTTATCCATGCACAATTTTTTTCTATAGCTAGATAATATCGTATCCAATAAATCTCATATTTGTATTTATTTATTTATTAACGAGACTGCTCATAAAATTATCTGTACATAAGGCAAATATATTGTGAATTTATGCTTTAATGTGTGTGTGTGTGTGTGTGTGTGTGTGTGTGTGTGTGTGTGTGTGTGTGTGTGTGAGAGAGAGAGAGAGAGAGAGAGAGTATGTGTGTGTGTGAGAGAGAGAGTATGTTTGTTTGTGTGTGTGTGTGTGTGTGAGCTAAGATAAGGACAAGCAAATACCGAGATCCTTTTCTGTCCTTCCATCTTTCCTTTCAGCTTTTAAATCCCTTCTTTCCACCACCACATCACTCTCCTCCTCTGTCTCCTTCTCCTATATATACTCCTCAACCTTCTTCCCCTGCTAGGCTCCATTTCCTTCTCTTGTGTATTCCTCTTTCTTTATCTACTCAGTTGCTGCTTTTTGTCCATCTCCGTCACTCCATCATCTCTTCCTGTTCTTCTCTATCACTCTTCTCCCTTTCCTCTATATTCCTTCCTCCTCTCGTCCTCCTCCTATACCTGTTCCTCAGCCTCTTCCACACAGTCAATATATCTTCTTCTTTCATCAGGGGTAAACCCGACTGTGTGTAGACTACTAGGCTTTACATTCAGAGGTATATACGGTATACAATGTCAAGATCTTAACGTATATCAATATGCATATATGTTACGTCGGGTAGGTATTCTAGAGTAAACAAACAGACATCTTGAAGCTACGGCAATGAATAAATAGAACATGATATAATAAGCCAATAACTATAGACACAATGTAAATATATTGAACACTAATCCAATGAACTGAAAACACAGTATGAAGGTTAAAAAATTGTTAAGATGAACCAGGGAAAATACAGAACAGAAACAACCTGCAACTATAAGCCAATAATGAGAACAAAGCAGAAAGAAATTGAACCAAACAGAACAAACCAATAGGGAAAATTAAACCAGCGATCAGGCATTGAATAACACAGGTCTAAACCCTATATAAACCATATATATAGATAACAGAGAAAAAAAAAATCAGAAGATAACAGTAGGGGAAATGAAATCAGCGATCAAACGGGGAACAATACACAGCTATATACCATTGAATGCAGACCCAGAGAGAGAGAGAGAGAGAGAGAGAGAGAGAGAGAGAGAGAGAGAGAGAGAGAGAGAGAGAGAGAGAGAGAGAACAATGCAGAGTTTAAACTAATGGACATACCGAGGGAACAATAAACCAACCAACCAGCCTGCCCCCACCCCCCCTCGGACCCCCATGCATGTACCCTCGTTCCTGGTATTTACGCATCCAATTTTAATCCACAGATAAAACCCCATGACGTTTGAACAGCTGGACCCCCAAAATTTTACCGTGATAAAAAAAAAAAAAAAATATAGAGAAAAATTCCACATATCCATTTTTGGGGCTTAGTCTATATTTCCATTTATTTTCCACATTCTCTCTCTCTCTCTCATTAATTTTCTACCATTTTCCATCTGTTTTCCAATTATTTTAGTCACCTCGTTTCTATTTCACCATTATTTATCATTCAAATATTTTTTCCTCATGCAGGGTTAATTTTCCGTGAGACATTTCAAACCACTCGTGCTTCCTTCATGGACGACGGCTGAATTGTTTTTATTTTTACATTTTCCCCGCTTGAAATAATAAGAGAAACACTCGTACATAAACCTCACTGCGGCCATCGCCAATGAAACTTTCCCTAATCAATCGCTCAGGCTGTCGAATTAACGCCACGCAAAGTTTGAGGTATACGCTTAAAAATGGTTGCTGCCACGGTAATGCCTCTCTCTCTCTCTCTCTCTCTCTCTCTCTCTCTCTCTCTCTCTCTCTCTCTCTCTCTCTCTCTCTCTCTGGGGAGGTGGAGATGGAAATTGGGTGGGGTGGGGTGGGATTGGTAGGAGGTGGGAGAGTAAGGATGGGGGAGGGGATGGAAGAGGATAGGAAAGGGAAAGTGATGGAACGTGAGTGGGGCTGGTAGGAGAAGGAGGTGGGAAAGAGGAGGATGAGCGAAAAGGAAGAGGATGAAAGACAGGAGAGTGGAGGAGAGGGACGGTGGTATGGGGAGAGTGGAGGAGAGGGACGGTGGGGAGAGTGGAGGAGAGGGACGGTGGTATGGGGAAGAGTGGAGGAGAGGGACGGTGGGGAGAGTGGAGGAGAGGGACGGTGGGGAGAGTGGAGGAGAGGGACGGTGGTATGGGTAGAGGTAGGAGGTACAAGGTTAGGTGAAAGGGTGACATGAATCATGGTGTTCACAAGAGTGTGAGCGAGTGTTGGAAAGTTTTCCAGGTATTAAATTAAAAATGAGAAGTCAATATATATATCGAAAAGAGAAGTGGTGGTGGCAGCATCGTAATCTTAAATATAATCCCCTTTTGTTATCTGGTATTACCTAAGCATTGCAATGATTATCTTCAATATTATGATATTGTTGATGCCAGACGATTTTCCTCACCGCATGGAAACCCAACACATCTAAGGGAGCATCGACCCCTTTATAGGCAGTGAGAATGAAGCTGCACAACAAGGGTGAAAAATTGTATTGAAAAAAAACGTCACCATTTCTCAACTAATCTTTACCAGACTTGAGAAGGTGGTCCAAATGCATCCCAGAACAATGCATGAAAAAAGACAACAGGAGTCTGGGCTCTATCTGAGGTACTGTACTTGTCAACTTGACCCGTGAAGCAGGTCAGTCAACTCGTAACCAATAAACCTTCTGTATTTTATTGTATAATTCACTTATCCGTGTGTTCGTTGCTCTCTACTTCATAATTCAATATGCAATTTGCACCGTAATTAATGAAGTAGTGTGAAACTTGGTATAATTAAAAGTTTAATAACTCATGTACAACTCACACACCAGTGAATCATTTGATTTATAACTCATATACTTAAATATGTGGTTTTCTTTTCACATATTCATATATAAGAAGTAAGTAGTTTGTTAACGCCTGAAATATCTGATTTATGACAACTGGCATGTTATTAATTTGGTGCTTATATGATATACATACATACATACATACATACATACATATATACATACATACATACATAGAACGGACTGTAATTCATTATCCTCTGTATGAGTTGCTGGTGAATAATTAATTAACTGGCTTGAATGTTGGAGTTTAACACTGCAGCAACAAAGTCAGCTGAAAAATGAGTGACAAACTTGGTGTGAGAGACGGAGAGAAGTGGTGAGATGAGGAGATGGGCGAAGTGGGAGTGGGGAAGGAGGTGAAGGAAGTAGTTAAGGAGTGAGAGAAGTGGGAAGGGGGTGAAAGAAGTAGTTAAGTAGTGAGAGAAGTGGGAAGGGGGTGAAGGAAGTAGTTAAGTAGTGAGAGAAGTGGGAAGGGGGTGAAGGAAGTAGTTAAGGAGTAAGAGAAGTTGGAAGAGGATGAGGGAGGTGGTGAAGTTGGTTAACGAAGGTGGGTAAAGGATGATAAAAGACGGTAAAGGATGATAAAAGACAGGTGAGAGGAGGGAAGAAAGAAGAGTTAGTGAGTGAGTTAAGGAAAGAAAGGTGAAGATAAATGGGTTAGAGGGTTGAAAAGAAGTGAATAAGAAGTGTTCAGCACGTGACTATAAAAAGGAAGTGAGGCGTGGGAAAAGTGAGAGGTGGCGGGACAGGAGTGACGCCCGTAGTTTTAAAAATTTGAGGGCCCTTACTGGAGCTTTATGAATCCTCCAAAATAATCCAGGCCATAGGATCCTTCAGTATTTCTAATAGGGAATCTGTTGCCTGGATTATTTTGGAGGATTCATGGAGCTCCAGTAAGGGCACTCAATTTTTATAAAGCTACGGGCGTAAGTGCATGTGAGCGACAGAGGTGTTGAGGTAGGAGGCAAAGGTCTGTAGATATATAGGAGACAGATTTGGAGGAGACATGCAGGTTTGGGAGATAGAGATGAACAGGTGGGAAGGGGGATAGGAAAGATAGGTGTGCAAATTGAGGAGAGAGATGTGTTTGTGTTTGTGTGTGTGTGTGTGTGTGTGTGTGTGTGTGTGTGTGTGTGTGTGTGCGTGCGTGCGTGTGTGTGTGTGTGTGTGTGTGTGTGAGAGAGAGAGAGAGAGAGAGAGAGAAGAGAGAGAAAGAGGTAGGTCCACTGGGAGAAATAGTACACAACTTTCCACCATTTAATCCAATAGAGCACTTTAGACCGCCACCACCACTTTGTTGATAGCCAGTTTAGCCTCACCTGTGTCTCTCTCTTCCTTTCTGTTTTTCTGTGTGTGTGTGTGTGTGTGTGTGTGTGTGTGTGTGTGTGTGTGTGTATACTGAGAGTAAGTTCGTTCGTATTTGTGTCTGACGAGAGGTATTACTATGCGTGACGATTGAGTGATGGATATTAGGCGCCGCAACATCGAGGACCTATAGCGCCAGAAAAAGGTGATAGAGAGGTGTGACAACAAGCAGGAAGGAAATAAAAAGAAAAGAGGGACAGCTATGTTAGACGAGGAAATCCCAATAAACTTCAGTTGAGATGAGTGTCAGTTTATTTTTCTGTAGGTGAGAGACTTCGAGCCATCACTAGGGACGATGAGTGATGAGTGAGGAAACTATCTGTTACTATCACAAATTAATTTAAAATGGCTAATAATGGGTTGCCCTTATTCACTCTGCCAACGGTGAGAACTTTATGGAACAATGTGAATATAACATAATGTATAATATATTCTCTGCCATTACTAATAACAGCACCCAGCACTGCCTTCTGGCCAGCACACAATAAAAACTAGAAATCACCCAATTTTATTAAAAAAAATCTGAATATATCACCACTATTCACTCTGACAGCCACTCAACCATACAGACAGACAGACAGGAAAATGATTACCACTCATTTTCATCATATTAGGACTACCTAATGTCCCGATCCTATGGATTACAACTCTGATCATATTAGTGTCGCACGTAGTTTTATGGGCAATGAAATAGCCATAAAATGACCTATTTTATGGCCATTCCTCACTGTAAATTATGATAAAACTACTGTAATTTTATACAAGCGTTAATTGAACCGTTTTATCGTACGATAATAGCAGAAACTATTTGTATACTTACTGGACAAGAATAACAAGGGAATCAAATCATGTACCCTTCCACACATACTGTTTGTAAGCCAATTTGTTACAGGAGGAAAAGTTGTAAGAAGAAGGATGCACTACTACTCCACTGCCAAGCCTTGGAGATGAAGAAAGATTTCTCATGACGTGTTATTGTTGGACTGTTTCCTGCCAATCATTAATTAACTCCAATGATACAGACATTTGTGTTTACTTCAAGGTTAAAAAGAGCAAAGGGTGCCTCACTAATTGTGTTTTTATCGTCAGTTTTCCTGTTATTACTATTACTCTTAATGTCAGATTAAAGTTCGTAATTAGTCGTCCCTGCAATCAAACAACAAGGCTAATGGCACAGCATCATTTATTGCAGGGTATAATAATTCTTGGCCTTGCCCCACCTCCTCTCCTCACCAGCACAGAGGTAGACGGAGGTGGGACGTGGTAGGAAGGAAGGGAGGGAGGGGAATGATAAGGGAGGGGTAGGGAAGAGCAAGCGATGAAGGAGGGGTGAAGGAGAGTGAGTAATGAGGGTGGGGTAAGGGAGAGAAGCCACTTGGTGAGTAATTTAGTTTGAAGGTAATATGGATGATATAGGAAAGGACGTGACTCTTTATGGATAATGATGCATGAGAGACAGACAGAAACGCAGACAAGGAGAGAAACAGTGACAAATACAGACAGGCAGAGAGAGAGGCAAACAGGGAGACAAAAAGGGAGAATACCAGACAACATAGACAGACAGAAATATGGCCAAACAGATAGAGAGACAGATACTGACAGACAAACAGGTAGGGGGACAGACAGACAGACAGACAACACAAAGGGAAGGGACAGTACAGGGATTATTATGATGGTGAATAGTGAGAGAGAAAGGATAAGGGTGAATAATGAAGGGGTGGGGGAGAGCATAGGAAGGAGGGAGAGCATGCAGGGGAGAGAGAGCGGAGGGGGGGGGGGGGAAGGGAGCGATTGGGAAGGGGAAGGAGAGCAGGGAGGGGGAGGAAGAGCAAGGGAGGGAGTTAGAGCAGGAGGGGAGGGATAGCGGGGAGTGAGGGAGAGCAGGGAGGGGGAAGGAGTTCAGGGAAGGGGAGGGTGAGGGAGAACAGGGGAGGGGAGGGAGAGCAGAGAGGGGGTGGGGTGTAGGGGGAGCAGGGGATACGCACATATAGGGGTCGGTGATTGAAGTGAGCAGGCTGGAATATGCGTAATCAATCCATCTAGTAATTAACTGGGTAGTAATGTGTGTATGTAAGCTATGAGGGCGTAAAATTGACCTGGTAATAGATGATGGCACTCGACGCCATGACACTTCACCTGGCACTCTCTCCCCTCTGCTGCTTTGTCAACTTTTGCAACAGAAACGGAATGAGAGAATTATATAGTACCTAAGTATATACACGATTGGGATATATGTTTGGGAGTTTAGTTTGAGGGAATATAGAATCCTAGTACATACTGTAACTTTTTGACATTATATGAACACGATAAGTGAAGTGTGGGTGAATTATTGAGCACTTCTGACTCCCTCAAACTAAGCCTGGGAAAAGATCTCCTCTGGTGAAGTTCTCTGTTATATTTTTGTTACTGTTTACAGGAACCAACAGCCTCCAATTCACCGACAGAAATCGTACCCCCCTTAACCTTGACATACACTGTACACTTCGGGGCTAAAACCGATACACTGTACTACACAAAAACCCTTTTAGTGGCTGGGTGTTACATATAGAAGTGGGAGGGAATGGGAAACACTGCCTCAGCCGTTGCTCGTAAACAGAGGGTGCCACTAGAAACCTTAATTGACACATGAACAACACTTATTTTTTCTCAATATTATCATCTCGCATCATCATAAGATAATGACACTGAAAGAAAATTGATCAACAGTTGGATGAGGACTGACTTGGGCCTAACCCGAACTGCATTTGCACACTTTAAGGGTGAAATTTAGGGCTAGCGATTCCTACAGACTATAATAAAGAGGCTGTTTCTTTACATAACTTGGAGGGAACAGTAACACAGCAAACTCATCCATAACACACGACTTCTTCTATCATCACAAGTGACACACCTCAGTGATTTTTATACCAGTTTCGAAATTCTCTAAGTGGGTACGAAGTGTTGACCAGAACTATTAACAGATCACCAAGCTTATTCTGCACGGGTGAAAATACTTTATAATGCCTCGCGTTCAAATAATATTCCAGGCTTCTTGCTGAGCCGTTTGATGGAACTTGAACGTGTAAAACTGTAACTGAAGGTATATAAATATTTCCCTTCAGCTTAAATAATCATAATAGTAATTTTCTACTAAATATAATCAATAACAACAGATCATAACGTCTCCAATTCAACACCAGGAATAGAATGTTGTTAGGCTTAATGCTCTTAAATTACACTTTCGTTAGGAATAGACAGCCATTCTCCGTAATTGGTAGTAATTGCCAATAATACACATCTGATGAACACCCATCAGCCAAATGCTCTTTTATTAGACTTTCGAATCGTCTGACACATCAGTCACCAGAACCCAATCACTTGCTCTCAGGCCTTTTCTAAGAACTAATCTATTTGCTCTGAAACTTGAGAATACTTAAAATATGCCTCTCAGGATCGACTATACTGTACAATAATTTAAAACCACCTTCAAAATCAAATTTCTTTGGTTTTATGATAGCAGAAACACTTACATAATTTTCCATTTACAGTCCTAGGTATTGTTGTAAAAATCTTGCCTACAGAGAAACAAACACACGAACAATCTGAGGTAGAAATGTAATCACCTTCCATATGTGGAGTACAATTATCAATCACGGTATGGATTATGCTGTACAGTTGTTGTTTTACAGGGAATGAATATCGTGTAATACTTTTCTGGTTTTAACAAAAGAAAATGGACACCAGCAATAAATACCTCCTCGATATTGTTACAGTAAGCACTCATTGGTTTGTAATTATTTTCCTTGATCTAAATTTAAGTTTGGTTTGTATCATTTGTTAATTGTATGATCGCTGTAGCTGTTCTCTGTTCAAGTGTTATCTCTCTCTCTCTCTCTCTCTCTCTCTCTCTCTCTCTCTCTCTCTCTCTCTCTCTCTCTCTCTCTCTCTCTCTCCCTCTCTCTCTCACCAAAGCGTGCACACATCGTATTAGCTCAGTCCCTCATCTCGTCGGCTAAGAATCACCAATATTGATCAAGTGAATCAATTCCTCTGAGCAAGCCGAGGGGATGGGAGGGAGGGAAGGATTGCTAGGGATTAGAGACAGCGCCAAACGTCACGGAATTGGCTTAGATTGCTTCCTGTTAGAGGGTTAGAAAGATTGAACGGAAGATGTGCCGGTACCAGGGCCAAGTAAAGTCCTCTGGGGCTTACCGGGATATACTGCAGAGTTCGTGGAGGGGGAATATTGCATGGCGTGTGTGTGTGTATACAATGGTTACCTGTGGAAATGTTTAGAACTCAAAGCATTTAAGAGGTTTATACAAAGATGAAGAGGAAGGAGAGACGAAGGAAGGTCAAGGAATAATAGTTCGACATTGAGAAGGAGTCACATATTATTTTGAGTATAGAATAGCCAAACGACCCTCCAATTCTGCCATAAGAGGTAATATCTTTTTAATTAATAACCCAGCAATGTAATAAGAAAGTTGAAGGTTACTGAGAACTCCAAGCATTGCCACGAAACACCACCTATATTACAACAGTGTTTCTTAATACCCTATAGTTCTCTGGTGCCTGACGCTTTTTTGTTTTTTTCATGTGCCGCATGTTTTTATGAACGAAAATTCTTGTGGTTCCCATTACTTTCCTGACTGAACAGTGACTGAACTTCATTACCATGGTATGGGTATTTAAGTATCTCGCTCTAATTTCGAGCTATAGGGTTTTTGGGTATCTCAGACCCCAAGTCACCAATCGTATGATGATCAGATGATGTCATTCATGTTAGACCCCTTGTGAAAACTTAATTGGATGTCTTTCATAATTTGTCCACAGATAGATCAACCATTCTAGATGGCCTCCCAACCAAGAATTCCGAGAAGAAGCTAATTAGTTTTTTTTTAATTATTATTATAAAAAATATGAAGCTTTTCATTTTAAAATGTGTTAGAAATAAAAGCATGATGCATACACATTGCTTTTGTTGATGAAAGTGAAAATTAATTATAATAGCTGTACAGTATATCTATGTTCACAATTTAAAATGAAATTATCGTAAGTAATATTCTCTCTTTTTTTTTTTTTTTTTAGGGTCTGTCGGACCCATGGTTACCAAGATATGATGTAAAAAAAAGGTGACCTATCTTTGGTCAGGGGGAATCAGAAGCCTACGAATGTCAGTCTTCAAATGTGAACAGATAGAAGGTAATTATTGTTCGTGACTAAGCTACTCGTATAGCAGACATCTTGTTTGTTTGTTTACTTCAGACTATCTCTTAATATAGTTGTAGTAGTAATAGTTTATTGACAAATTAGCAATACAAACAAATGAGATATACTGTACGTGTTATCTAATCTACTTCGTCCAAATTGAATTAATAAGTCACAATTAGTGCTGTAGTGTTCTTCATATTTCACCACAAACCAAACATCTTGGTAAGGATCATAGATTTTGTTTTAGTATTACTATCTTTTGTCGATGTTGTTGTTACAGTTGTCGTTTCTTTACTCAGTAGGGGGCAATAGTTTTCCTTGGTGGCCCAGCTGATCCGGTTTTTGTCAAAGGAAGATTATTAATTTATGGTTATTTCATGGTAACAATAAAATATTTCATCAATTAAAGTCGAACCGTAGTATATTTTTTCCTCTTGTATAATGTTAACAAATATTTTATTGAGGAACACTACAATTACATTATTTATCCAAGACATACATGAACATGACTGTGTGTATTCATTGATCACACCAATATATCCAGGAAATATGTAGGTGCGAGTATTGGGAAACCGGCAAACCTTGTTAATTGTACAAGGGAACGAGATACAAAGTTTGTCAGCATATTTTCGTTGTGTATTCCCCCGTAAATTGTGCAGCTGGATGCCTGCCTCGTGCCACTATTTGGGAATTGGAAGAGCTCGGAATTTAAAGTTGCATTGCCTAATTTCCTTCTCATGTCCTCACGCAAGTATCAGCCTGTGCCAGCTCCGAAGTTGTAGCGTTCATGTGTGTGTGTGTGTGTGTGTGTGTGTGTGTGTGTGTGTGTGTGTGTGTGTGTGTGTGTGTGTGTGTGTGTGTGTAAGAGTCCGGATACCTCCTACCTTGTGTGTGTGTGTGTGTGTGTGTGTGTGTGTACAGTTAATTCCAGGAAAACATGGACAAAATCAGGTCAAAATACGCAATAAATATAGAATCTATACCCTAAGCTCCTTCCTCCCCCAACAACATCTTAACCACCAACCCCACCCATCTCACCCCTTCCAACCACCCCCCTCTACCACCCCACCTCCATCACCTCACACCCCTCCCAACACACACCCCTCTCAACCCCACCTCCACCACCCCACCTCCACCACCACACCCCAACACCCCCTCTACCTTTCCCACATAGACCCCACCTACATCCCACCCACCACCCTCTCCATTGCGGTCAGTCCTATGCTCTTACCGTTCGTCGTAGCGGTAGAAAGCCGGATCACGCTAGTATTTCCGGTCCGGCTTGCGACAGTAACGTGTGTGTGTATGTGTGTGTGTGTGTACGACTTGTGACAGTAGCCGTTGTATGTGTGTGTGTATGTGTGTACGACTTGTGACAGTAGCCGGTGTATGTGTGTGTGTATGTGTGTACGACTTGTGACAGTAGCCGTTGTGTGTGTGTGTGTGTGTACGACTTATGACAGTAGCCGCTGTGTGTGTGTGTGTATGGCTTGGAACAGTAGCCAGTGTGTGTGTGTGTGTGTGTGTGTGTGTGTGTGTGTGTGTGTGTGTGTGTGTGTGTGTGTGTGTGTGTGTGTGTGTGTGTGTGTGTGTGTGTGTGTTTAAGTAGCGGGAACTTGTGGTAGCATCGCTGGTCACTCCTGTATACTCGTATTGGCTGATGGAGGCTATGAAGTCACTCAGTTTGGTCTGTTGACATCCGTGTTCTGATTGGCTACATGTTGTGGTTACCAAGACCAATAATTTCTTAGTCTTATTTATTGGTCTTAGTGGTTACGGCGTCACTTACTTGCTCATTACAACACACGGCCAGGTAATTAATAACATATATACACACACACACACACACAATATATATATATATATATATATATATATATATATATATATATATATATATATATATATATATATATATATATATAGATAGATAGATAGACCTATCATAGTAAAAACACACAAAGATATCTATACACAAACATTAGCAAGCACACACACACACACACAATATATATATATATAGATCTATCATAGTAAAAACACACAAAGATATCTATACATAAACATTAGCAAGCACACACACACACACACACACACACACTTTCACCACTACGGAAACCTAGTGTATGTTGTTGAAGCAAGGCGTCCTGTGTAAACACTGGATTTTTATTGTGTTTATTGACCAGAGCCGAGTGAGAGCAATGTTTAGGTGGCAGTGTTTATTGTGTGTATATTGCCGAGGAGGGAGGCAGAGGTGGAAATACAAGAGGAAGGAAAAGGAGGAGAAGAAGGAAAATAAACCAGGACGAGGAGGAGGAGGAGGAAAATAAACCAGGACGAGGAGGAGAAGGAGGAAAATAAACCAGGACGAGGAGGAGGAAAATAAACCAGGACGACGAGGAGAAGGAGGATGAGGAGGAATAAGAGGAAAATAGAAGATAGAGAAGGAGCAGAAGATGGTGGAGAAAGGAAAAGGAATAGGAGAGGTGGAGGATGTGGTGGAAGATGAGGAAAAGGGACAGGGGGAAGAGATATGAGGAGGAAAAGACAAGTAGGAGGAACAGGAGGAGAGAGATAACGAGGAGAAAATGATGAATAATTATTATATCTATTATGAGTGAAGATGATGAAGAGGCGGTGGAAGAATAGTAGCAGCAAAGATAGGAGAAGACAGAGAAGAAAGGAGGAGGAGAAAGAGGGATGGACGGAATGAAGAAAGGAAGGAAAGATGGGTGGTTAAGAAGAGGGATGAATGGGAGTAGGAACAGAGGGAAGGATTGTGAAGGAAATAGAAGTAAGAGGAGGAGAGCAAAATATTGCAGATTTAACATTAACCATTTAGAAAGGTACAATAAAGCAAATATATTATTTAAAATAATAATAATAATAATAATAATAATAATAATAGTAATAAGTTGGATACAAGTCCTATATTTTAATAGTACCGATAATAAATATACTGTAAAAATATAAGCAGCATCAGTCCTCTATTAGCCTTTACTACACAAGCATACCAACCAGATTTACCAATTGATTTAATAACCGTGTGTCAGTCAGTCCTCCAATGTTATATATTTGTTTCAGCTCCATCACACTGTGCAGTATTTAGTCATTATCAGGCAATGAGAGTAGGCTATATTCATTACATACGTGAATCCTGATGCATGGAGTGGTTAACGAGTCCATCAGTTAGTATTATATCGTAATGAAATAAATATAGAGGGGAAATATAGAGGGGAAAATAGCTGCTATGGCGATAAAATTTACACTATTTGTAATATATCAACACGATTTATTTTTCATTTTTATTTTACTAAATTACACAAGTATAGGTTTTAAAATGTGATTTTTGGAGTTAAAGAAAACGAATTGTGGTTAAAGGATAAAGAGAAAATATAGGGATTGGAAATTTTGGATGGTCAACTACGCTAGTTTAGTATTTCCAGCCATGAGCTTCCATGGACCAAACCAAACCCTACAGTAGAGTAAAGCGGCGTACAGGTTCTATTCAGCCTTTACAGGTTGTGTTCAGGGTTCACTCCCAGCCTGGGGCGGGTATTCAGTGACAGCCATATAACACGTCCTTTCAAATGGTTACTATATATTCTCGCTCAGTCGGGATTGACCCTCATGTCCTATAGAGGTGTGTGTGTGTGTGTATGTCCCTCTACCCCCCCCCCCCCCTCTCTCTCTCTCACTAACACACACACACGCACACGAACGATCACACGCTATGGGCACAAAATACATCGCTATTTTTTTACTGTAATTTAAATAATTTTTGATAATGCTCTTACCTCCGGATATACAAGATTTAAATTATGAGTTTGTGAGTACTGTCATCTAATGTATAGAATGTGTACGACGACAAGATGAATATTTATACTTTTCTTGTCACATAAGGAAATAAGTTAATATTCTTCTTTTATAATGTATATGGCATTCCGAAGCTTTTAGTTCACGGCTTCAAAATGCAAAAATAAATAAATCAAAAGCCAACACTGAAGTTCCCGTATCCAACATATAAACAAAGGACAACACTTACATAAAAATAGAACAATACCACACAACAAAGATGCCGACAGTTGTGTTACGACTAAAAATATATGTTTTCAATGTAAAGTAATCATATACACAGCCAATAACCTCCACAGTTTCACACACTACAGCATACCAATCACCCTCAGTCACGGATGTATGCATATCACTCAGGATCCTGCTAAATGAAGCATTCACCTAACTGATACGACCTTGTCCCAAATCAAATACAGTTAGGTAAACCTCTGCATAAAAGTTAGAACACGCAAACATTGCCACATTTATTTAAAAATAGTTACTCCATTGCATATCATACGGCAGTTACAGTATATATTTTTATATCCTTAAATGACTATGTGTAATGATATTTTTGTTAAAATTTTGACAACTAATTAATTAATGAACCCTCTAAGGCTCTAACGTGATCGAGAATATATATATTTTCTTTGTAAGACAATTCTTCAGGCGTACGTACAGACGGCGGCAAGGTGAGGTGTCGCCTCACCTCATTCTTAGCGTTTCTTGAAGGATAATATAAAGGATAATCATCAAACCAACACATTCACCAATACAGCATTAAAATATTCAAGGGATAAATTAGTAAACTACTTTGGTTTTTAATTTTAAGAGCCTGTGAAGCTTATATTTCCATATTGTACTTCATGTCTTGGCAGATGTGGCGACATGACTTTTGCCGCCAACTGTACAGTACCAAAATAATTAATGAATATGAAGCAACCATGACTACAAATTTTGACACAGAAAACTTGAAAAAGAAGTATTATATTTCTTATTTAATGTTTCCTCGTCATAAGCATTGTACATCGACATATATTTAAAAATATATAATCCTGACCGATGCCGAATACTTTAAAATAGCTGAGAAAAAACTTGACCCCAGACTTAACTATGTCCTTTTGTGACAGTTCTATCCAACTTTAGTTTTTGTAAAATCTCTCTCTTTTTCTGCTACATTTTATTTCTTGTTTACTTTAATTTTAGCTCTCTCTCTCTCTCTTTCTCTCTCTCTCTCTCTCTCTCTCTCTCTCTCTCTCTCTCTCTCTCTCTCTCTCTCTCTCTCTCTCTCTCTCTCTCTCTCTCTCTCTCTCTCTCTCTCTCTCTCCATCGTATGTTAATATCTTCTCTGTTTTCTCTCTCCTTCCTTCCTCTGGTGATATGGACAGAACCATTCTCTTTCAATTGTTAAAATGTACCTCCTCTCATTCTTATGATTTTTTTTTTATTATTATTATTTTTTTTTTTTTGTAATCCCTCCTCAATATTTCCATCTCTCTCGTCCTGGTCTGGTCTTTTTTATCCCCTCTTAATTTAGTTCTCACGTATTTTTCTATTTTTCTCTCTTTCTCTTAATACTGCATGAAACGTTCTGTAATTATTGACAAGCAAAATATCAGCTAAGAGCGACGTTAACCTTGCATTAAAAATTCTATCCAGGTTTTTATCGTGTGAACACAGAGAGAAAAATCACAGAAAGAACACACACACACACACAACGACTCTTAAAAAAAATCCTAATCAAGGGAAATCGTAATTAATCCCTGAGGTTCAAAGGCCAACATGATTACCGAGTTGTTTCTTTAGTGATGACTTGGCCGGTTCGGTAGTGGATCGGCTGCCTTTTATTTTTTCTATTCTTTTATTTATTTATTTTTACTTTTTTTTAATCATATTTTTTTTTTTGTACTCTGTATTTGTACGATATTCTTTTATACTTTTAGTACTTTAGTACACTGTTGGTAAATCTGGAACAAATGATTCCTCCAAACTATTCCAGGCAACAGGATACTATTGTTTTTCTTCATCTGAATCTGTTTCCTGGCATACTTTGGAGGAATTAAGGAGCTCCAATCTTTCAAAAGTATACTATCCCTTTAATTAAATAAAACATGTGGTACAAGTTCTGGGTGATTACTGATTTATTTCCAGTATTAAATTAATCCATCCAAGGTAAGAGCAAAAGTCACCAGGAATTTCTTTAGGACAACAATTTATTAAACAATTCATTTTGCTTCATAAAACTTCTAGTTCAATTAAAGTTAGACCCTCTTCTCCATTTCCTTATTGGTTAGGTTAGATTACTGTTCATGTGGCATACTTAATAATATATGTGTTGAATAAATGACTTGCCTATTACTGTTCTTGTAGCATATTTGATATTATATTTGTGTTGAATATTATTTGTGTTGAATATTATTTGTGCTGACATAATTATTGCTGGAGAATAATTTTGGGGTAGTGTACTGCAGACTAAACACGCCACACAAAAGCTGCTCCATGTTAAACAAGAGCAGAGGATATGAAATGAAACGCAAACATTCAATATTCGGAGGAACAAACAAACTAACACCACAAACCCAACACAAGTAAACCAGACACCAGTTGGATCGTTCACCACACACACACACACACACACACACACATGCATCACACACAGGCATGACACACACATACAGGCATGACACACACACATGCATGACTCACACACACACAGACATGACACACATACACAGGCATTACTCACACACACACACAGACATGACACACACACACACACACACACAGGCATGCCACACACACACACACACACACACACGACACAGGCATACCACACACACACACACATAACACACACAAACACACAGGCAGGCATGGTACACACACATTCATTCGTATATACTAGCATGCAAAGGGCTGGAAATAGAGTACAGACAGATGAAAGGCCCCGTATCAAACACACATTCATGGATCATTGCTTGCACACACACACACACACACACACACACACAATTGAACAGAATTGAACAGAATCAATTACACAAACGTTAATTAAATTTAGGACACACACACACACACACACACACACACACACGCACACACACACACACACACACACACACACCACACACACACACACACACACAATAACTGAACAGAAACAAATACACAAACGCAAAATTTACGACACACACACACACTGACACACATTAAATGGATGGGTACATGACTTACACTGTCCACCACCATCTCGTCCATCCATCTCCACACACATTCACCCCACAGGCCAAATAAGACAGATGTAATTTTTTTGTACTGTTTTTTCTATCATGCTGTAATAATTTTCCCAGTTAGGATGAGATATTTTAGTATCTGTTTATTCATTGATTTATTTCATGTATGTAATTTTCCCAGTTAGGATGAGATATCTTAGTATCTGTTTATTCATTGTTTTATTTCATGTATGTAATTTTCCCAGTTAGGATGAGATATCTTAGTATCTGTTTATTCATTGTTTTATTTCATGTATGTAATTTTCTCAGTTAGGATGAGATATTTTAGCATCTGTTTATTCATTGCTTTATTTCATGTATTTACTACCCACTTCATCAGTAGGCAATTCGCATTTATCGTTTTCAGATGCTTTGAGTGCCCATTATGAGGATGGAAAACAAAACCTCTGAAAAAATAAAAAATAAAAGGAGAGATCATTTTGTTGGTGAAGTGGAAGGTCTCCGATTCCTCCAAACTATGCCACGAAACAGATCCCCTATTATTAGTGTACCACCACTGAGGGCGTGTATTCTCTGGTATAGTTAGGATGAATCAGTAGCCTTCCAATTTGTCAACTAGAGACTCCCCACTTAAGAGCTGTGATGATATAATAAACAAAGAGAACATAGTAATACCAAATAATCTATACCTGTAGTGTAGTGGCATCATCCTACTGTTAAAAATACATCCTGGCAACATAAAATAGTCCAGTGAATTTAGCTCATTTTTTGACCGAGATTGGAATAAACGAGTAAAAACCTGAAAATTGTTGTTTGAACTCTTCTTCACAACCTCTTTAACATTTCAAATGTTCCCATGAATTCTCCTTGAGCTTTCGTCATTATTACGTCATAACATCATATCTATTATTATTTATTCCCAAATTTTCCGCTTTTTCTTGAAAACGGTGCAACTCACGAATATGCAGCTATCAAATGTCTCAGAGGGTCGAACAGATGAGTTAGCAAATTAATGAGTTGAAAGACGAAAAACAAAGGAGCTTAGGCAGACAAATGAAGCAGTAATTGAAGAGAATAAGATATTGAAGCAACAAATTAGAGAGATGTAAGGTAAAAATGAGGAGAGAGAAAGGGAGCAAAATGTGGGTTTGGACAGGCTAAAGCAAGACCAGGCAGGCTGGGTTAAAGCACAAGAGGAGACTTTTGTAGACTTTAAAGAGGTAATGAGGCAGCAAAACGAGGAACAAGAAAATAACATGGAGGAACATGTTATTCAAGTGTTGAAGAAAAAATAGAATGTGGTCAGGGGCATGGTTGACCAAAAAAAAAAAAGTGTCATTGAATTTGGTTCAATAGAAAAAGTGATGAAATAAAAAATCGAGAGGGGCGGAGCAAATGTGAAGCTAGCCAGAGGGATAGTTGGTGAGGTGGAGGATAACGACAAGGAACTACCTGGGGAAATTGATGACGTGTATAGACTTGGGAAATACAATGAGAGCACCGATAGACCATTAAAGATTAAGTTCAAGACACAGGCAGCAGCTACGAAAGTTTTAGATAGAACATGGAAACTAGCACAGAGTGAGGAATATAAATATGCCTGGATTAGGGAAGACGTAAGTGAGAAGGAGAAAACAAACAAGAAAGAACTAGTCAATGAATCAAAGGAAAAAAACGACCAAAGATCAGAATCGGAGAAGAACGAGTTTTACTGGAGAGTAAAAAATGGACAAATAAAAAAAGTGGTACAAGAAGAAGTAATAGGTGTGCATGGAACAAGGTGGGGAAATACAGAAAAGGGTGAGAGTAAAGGGAAAATAAAGATAACATACTAATATAGACGGTTACATTACTAGTAAACAAGAACTGGAGGATTATTTATGGAAAGAAAACCCTGATATGATGTGTATAGTAGAGACCAAACTGTCAGAAGAAATAAAGATTCAGGAGCTCAAAATAAACGAAGGTCGATAAAAAGTGTTGAGAAGAGATAGAGTGGGGAGAAGGGGAGGTGGTAATGATAAAGTCTCACTTAAAAGTGGATAAAGTTGAAACGGGTAAAGGGAAGGCGAAAATATTGAAAATGAGGGTAACGATGGGGATAAACAAAATGTTATATGTGGTGGTGGTTTATGTTCCCCCAAAGTCCAATACGTGGAACAGGAAGGAATAGGACGAATTACTAAGGGGTACTAAAGAGGACCTGGAAAGATTGATGAGGGAGAATAGGGACTTGATAGTAATGGGTGATTTTAATTGTAAAGAAGTTGATTGGGAGAACTTGGAAACGAAGGGTAATTTGGATTCATGGGGATCAGTATTACTTGAAATTATGATGGAAAATATTATGACACAATGGGTAACGGAAAACACGAGGTTCAGGGGTTCGGACGAACTATCAAGACTTGATTTAGTGTTAGTGAGGCAACAACTTTTTTTATATATATATATATATATATATATATATATATATATATATATATATATATATATATATATATATATATATGCAGATTCAGAAACAAGAAGGAAATGAAATTTGTGAACATTTCTAATCAACAATTAGAAAAATACATTTATTAGGTTATTACAGTAATAAGAGCATTAGGTTATCATTAGTCAGGAAGTTCTGGTGTCATCACTAACAATACCTTGTTCTCTATCACTGCCAATACTACCAACACCAACATCATCCCTTTATTATATAGTACAACTTCCATAACTACTATTACCATCACCAACAACACCACTATTACCGTCAATAACAATATATCTACCATAACCACCACCATCTCTACAGTCATCCCTGCCAGCACCATCACTACCCCAACCTCCACTATACCACGGCACCACCATACACCACCACTACACCACGGCACCACCATACACCACCACTATACCACGGCACCACCATACACGACCACTACACCAACACCAGTACCACCATTGCCACCACACACTGACGCCGCCACTAGAAGCCAGCAGGTGTAGCCCACTTAGCAAATTGACTGAGACCACAGGATTGACATTGAGAAGAGCAGCAGGAGATTCAGAAAATATTGCTCTCGAGGGTTGGTAGAATATTATACCATCTCCCAACCCCGCCTGCCGGTCATAACACTGTTTAAATACAGGATACATGTTGCAGAATTTTGGAGAAAAAAATAAAATATATATATATATATATATATATATATATATATATATATATATATATATATATATATATATATATATATATGCGAGACCAATCGATACGTCCCACTTCTATGTCCAGGCTGCATCCTCACGCGGTCAATATAAGGCATAAAGAGAGAGAGAGACACCCCTCCTTCCTCTCTCATATTATACAAGGTTTAAAGAATGTATTTCTTAAACCTTGATATTATAGTAGATTATAGGATGGTATGCTTAAATTTGGATTTTGTACTTCTGTTATGTAATTCTTTTGAAGGGAAACAATATATTATTATATTTTGTCCCAATAATTTGTACAGAGGAGATCTCGGGAATTGGTTGATGTTGACTGGCATCTATAAATGTAATAATGATAATAATTATAGTACGGTATCCCAGGAAACAGTGGGGAAGTGGAGATTATAGCACTGTTTTTTATCTTTAGTTGAAATATTTGATGAAAGATATTGAATTATTACGTGGAAATGAATTAGTATGGTAAGTGGAATCCCTCCCCGGTCAGACCAACGTCATAATTAAATAAGTTTATCTCAATATCCTTGCGAATCAGACAAACTGCCATAAATAATAATAATAATAATAATTTATTGCTGACATACTTCCATTTCATTAAGATATATCTCTTCCCCTCCAAGGGACATTCAGTCTTGCATATCCACTTCTGTTAAATGGAAATTAACTTAAAAATATCAACTTCTCCTACTGCACTCTCTTATGATAATATTTATAAAGTGAAAGTCAACCCAACTGTCTTTCAATAAGGAATAAAAACATCACATATAAAGCAACACGAAAATAACTAATTAACCAAGAAAATATTATTTAACTTGACAAAACACAAACCGGACAAATATTTACTTATAGGAAATATTTTTGCTATTATAAAAAAACCGGTTCATCACCTAGTTATGAATGAACCAATCAATATCCAGATAACATAGCAACGTAACAAAGACAGATTAATCACTTACAACTACCCTATATGTTACACACACACACACACACACACACATAATATTATATATATATATATATATATATATATATATATATATATATATATATATATATATATATATCATACCTGAAAAATATAAATAATCTAGAACTAAATGTATTATTTCAAGGAAATGAAAAATTTACAATAATAATAAAAATGAGTAACTGGTGGCATCCAATCAGATTACCTGCGGTGGTCGACCAATCAGATAGGATCCCTAGTAATACCACTGCCCTCGGAAAGTGAATCTCTAATTTAGTGGAGCAGATATTAGGTCGGTGGTATATAACCTACACGGTGGTATGTGGTGGGTGATGCTTGGCTCTATACTATACCTAACGTCTATTGGGGTAGCAAAGGTGAACAAGTGATTGGTATAGGGAATGGTGAGGATAATGATAAGAGAGAATGGTCATGATAACATATAATAATGAAAAGAGTGAAAGTCATGATAATAATAATAACAGTGAATGATAATGATAATAATTATTATTATTATAAAACTGAATGGTCATGAATATAATAACGATAAATATAATAAGAGTGAATGTTGATAAATATAATAATAAGAGTGAATGTTGATAAAAAATATAATAAGAGTGAATGGTGAAGATAATTTTATATACTGGTGGTGTTATCACTGCAATTTGCCACTAGTATTGAGAAAATGATTGATTTGAGGATGATAGAATTTCGCTTGGAAAACCTGTATGTATGACGCGGGAGAAGACGAAATAGAAAAGAGAAGAGGGACAACAAAGCACGAAGTAAATGAGGTACAGAAGAGGAATTATAAGGAAGTGGTGGGGACCGAAGGGGGGCACAAACCCTTACAATACCACCCATAATAATCCAATCCCCACCCCCCCATCTTATATGTAGCCGGAAGATGACTGCCCTCAGATTATTAACTTGGCAGGAATTTTTCTCTGGATATTTTCAGAAAAGAATACATGGAGTTTGCATCTCCCGGAAACCATTTTCGTTTTATATCTGATCCGAAATTAAACTCGGCCGCATGATTTACAAGTTGGATGGAAAGTGGAGAGGCATGGGCGAATATGGAAAGGGGAAGGAAGGAAGGAAGGAAGGAAGGAAGGAAGGAAGGAAGGAAGGAAGGAAGGAAGGAAGGAAGGAAGGAAAGCGAAGAAAGAGAGTATATACATTTTTTCTCTCAACCAATTCGCTCGTTTTATCATAGTCATTTCTCTCCTTTATTTCGACTGACCTTTATATTTTAAGTTTTCATCTCTCTTCCCTCTTCCTTTACAGTTTTTTTCCGTTCCCCATTTCTATTTTCTGTTATCGTTCTTCCTTCCCTTCCTCGTCTGTTTACACACTTCTTTCACTTCTTTTTCCCCTGCCTCATCGCTACTTTTCTCTCTTTCTCTCTCTTCTCTCTCTCTCTCTCTCTCTCTCTCTCTCTCTCTCTCTCTCTCTCTCTCTCTCTCTCTCTCTCTCTCTCTCTCTCTCTCTCTCTCTCTCTCTCTCTCTCTCTCTCTCTCTCTCTCCCCCCTTATTCCCCTCCTTCCCTCCCCCTTCGTTTCTTCCATTCCGCCCCCTTCTTCCCCCTTCCTGTATACCTCTACCTAGCGTCCAGTTAAGCTGACTCGGCGGACTGGGAGCCAAATTGCCAGGTTGGGAGCGTTGAGGTGGGAGAGAAGGAGGGGAGAGGAAGGGAGAGAGATGGAAATTGTAGGAGAGAAGGAGGGGAGAGGAGAGAGACTGTGGAATGGAGGGAAGGATGAAAGATTGTAGGAGAGAAGGACGAAGGAAAGGACGAAGGAAAGAAGGAAGGAAGGGAGGGAGTACCGTATATAAAAGAAGAAGTTAGATCTTCAGGGTGATAAGGGAAATGTGGGGGGGTGGGGTGAATACGGAGTGGGAATGGGGGCAGCAGCAGCAGCAGGGGCAGCAGGGGCAGGGGTACGAGGATGAGGATCGAAGTAGGAAAAATGTGACATGGCACAGGAGTATAGTCATAAAGAATTAAGTGTTGTCGTGAGGAGAGAGAGAGAGAGAGAGAGAGAGAGAGAGAGAGAGAGAGAGAGAGATTGGTAGCTATATTAACATCATCACCAACATCAATAAATCAGTGTTAGACGAGTGACCTTCAGTAACGCACCATTCAAAGCCTGGCAACGATGAGGACCAAGTGGGTTTGATAGTTAAAGAGGGTATATAATATAAGCTGTGGGGAGGCATAACTCAAAGTAGGCAGAGCAGTTGTCTATAGACCAGTGTATACAGTAGGTGACAGCCGAGAGTGTTCACCTTCCTTATGGACATAATTTATCACGTGAGTAGTGTGTTATTTGGTGATCAGGGGGTATGTTAATTAAGAAGGAAGTTTAATAAGAAGGGTTATAAGGGTGACACAGACAATTATTACTCTAACTGGCGACCTCATTTATATTTTATTTGTGTGTAACTATGTTGGGTATATATAGGATGGATATATATATATATATATATATATATATATATATTGGATATATATAGGATCAGTGTGTTATGGTTGTGGAAGAAGAGTTATAAGTAATGTTAGGGATTATATAACGTACTTGAGTATCGGTGATCATTGTTAAGGGGGTGTGGGAGTAGGGGACAGGCTTAGGGTGGGTAGAAAGCCTGTGGGTAGAAAGCCTATTCCCGCACCCCACTAAACCCCCAAAACCCCCGCAAGCCTGTCCCCCTACTCCTGCAACCCCCCCCCCCAAGCCTGTCCCCCACCTTAATAGTGTGTAAGGGAATATGTTTTAGGGACAGTAGTACCTTGATTCTGTATTATTTATTTTTGTGTAAGATTTTGTGTTAGATTAAATAATTATACAATAAGTGATGTTTTGTATTTTGTGTTGCCACTTTGTCTGGTACAAGAGTCTGGCCCTGTATTTGTTCCGTCTTCCTGCCTGTTTATATTGTTATGGTTTGTTTGGTTATTAAGGTGGGAGGAGAGGGAACAATTACCACCAGTACCAATAACATCACCATCACCACCATCATCACCACCAGCAACTTTACCATAAACAATAACAACTTCACCCCCACCACCACAGGGTAAATCCAATGCCAGGGTGAGTGTGGCCAAGCAAGGGTACAACTTCGAATCTCCTACAGACAGTCAGACACCTTCAATATTCATAGTAAGGATCAGGCAGGGGTGGAAAGGGAAGAGGGGAGAGCGAGGAGGGGAGGAGGAGGAAAGGGAAGGGAAGGGAAGGAAGAGATAGAGAGAAAGAGGGATACGTAAGGTGGGGAGAGCGAGGAAGAGAAACGGGAGAGGTGGGAGGAAAAGGAAGGAAAGTATGAGGGAAAGGGTAAGAGTGTACAACGATGAAGGGGAGAGGAAGAGATGGGAGAAAATGGAAGAAGGTGAGTAAGAGAGGAAGGGGAAGTGAGGGCAACGCGGAAGGGGAGATGAAAAGGTGGGAGGTTAGGATAGGAGAGAGAGAAAGAGAGAGAGAGGGGGGGATTCGTGACGTAGGGAGAGGGACGAAGAGAAGAGGAAGAGGTGGGATGAAAGGAGGAGGAAGAGGTGAGAGGACAGAGAAAGAAAGAAAGGGAGAGATACATATAAAGAAAGAGAGGGAGAGATACCGAGAAAGGTATATTGATAGATAACTAGATAGATAGATAAATAGACATATAAATAGACAGATAGAAACAGAGAGAGAGAGAGAGAGAGAGAGAGACAGACAGACAGAGAAAGGTTCACGGTCCATACTGCTGGTCAGACCTTAAGACTATCGGAAAGGCATATATAGCCCGATAAAGCAGGAGAGAGGAGAGAGAGAAAGAGGAGAATGGTACAGCAAAAGGCTCTCTCCACTCTCTGCTTTCACCGATAACCTACTTTATTTTACACTGTACTATATGGATGGTGCCCCTACCACCCACCGGACTCTCTCAACACATGCTGGCTGGAAACGTCATCTCTGAGGTTTTTTGAACAAGAATTAAGTGAAGTGTCATGGAACAGTATAATGTAGAGTTAAGAATAAAAAAAACCCTTCATCTGAGGATTTGGACTGAACTTTGTTTTGCATCACACCAGCCCTCACGACTCCCAACAAATAGATTACGGAATATTACTTTGTTTAATATTCATTTTCGCATAAATAATTACTTCAGAAAATGCATAGGAGGAGGATACACTCACGGCGGCCATTACATTAACAGAAAATGCGAAAAGTGTCTTGCATCAAGTAAACGTACTGTTGCTTGCAAAACTAGATCTCAATCAGCTTTGTATGGGAGAGCAAATAATGATGGTGAATACTGACATGATAACCAATGGTATGCGTTGATGTAGTGCATGCAGGTAGAAGAATTTAACTCAAGCATACAACATAAAACACCGTCCAGAAAAACACATACATACATACAGTACATTGATACATACTGTACATACAAACCAACTTCTATTTTTACAGTCAACCGGTATCGAAATTCGTTCTTGGTTCAAATCCGTTCAAGCCATCTCTTCACCTCCCCTCCCCCCCTGTCTCTCTGTCTCAACAATCCGTACAATCCATCTCTTCACCTCCCCTCCCTCCCCGTGTCTCTCTCCGTCTCAACAATCCAAGTTTCACTAAGTAACCTCTGGACCAAGTGTACAGTTGCGACATAAACACCTATATTTTCCTGGCCCTGTACTACATAAAACATCTGAGTCACAGTTATGTTCTGGAAAATGTGACGAAACAAAAGTAGTTATTTAATTTTTTTATATATTTTTTTAAAGGCTTGCTGCTTCCTACAATGGCAAAAAATAATTGTTATGGCAAAGCGACCTCTGCAGTTGGCGGCAAAAGTCCTGTCGTCTAATATTTTGAAGAATATCATATATATAGGACAATCATCAAACAAACACATTCACCATACAGAAATCAAATATACAAAGGGTAAGGTTATAGATTTATCTCTCTCTCTTCTTTTTTTTTAGATTACGAGCCTGTGATGCATATTTTTTCCATACTTTACTACATGACGTGGCAGGTGAGGAGACACGACGATTTATTGCCATCGGCTGTACATCCAACTTTTTCAAGGATAACAAGATTACCAGAACTGAGAGTCTCTTTCAGACCCCCTTGCCCCTTCCCACATGCTTTCAACATCGAAGACTTAAATTTCATATTTTTGTGCATCTTTCATAGATGCAATATAGGCTACACCTGTAATTATATCCCAATATATATTTTTCACCGAATTTTATTCCGCCTAATCAAATCAGTTATTTAAGGGAAACAAGTATTTTTTTTCTCTCTCTCTCTCTCTCTCTCACACACACACACACACACACACACACACACACACACACACACACACACACATACACATGCATGTACTGTACGTGAAGTATGTTATGTGTATTGTCATTGCAGTATACAGTAATGTCAGTAATAATGTAGTAATGTAGAATGCATAAGGTTGTGTCCTCAAAGTCTTTCATCTCAAGTCACCCACTCAGTTCCTCTTCTCATAATTATATAACCCAATCTGTCGTTCGTCTCCGTGACCATTTCCCTCAAGACTAATCCAGCAAATCCTTGGATCACGTCTTCAGGTGCTGTCTCCATTACTCAGCTATTGGGATATCACGATAATTGACCGACAGTGGGGGCAGTGTGTGTGTTCTGATTGGTGGGATGATTATGGTTCTGCTCTGATTGGCAAAGAGGTTAAGTAGTGGAGGAGGAGGAGGAGGAAGAGGTCAAGGAGGAAGAGGTCGAGGAGGAGGAGGAGGAGGTCGAGGAGTAGAAGGAGAAGGAAGAGAGAAAAGAGGGAGATAGAAAAGGGAGAAAGAGGGAGAAGAGGGATAATTTGATTGATTGATGGATATTAGGCGCCGCAACATCGAGGTCCTATAGCGCCAGAAAAAAGTGATAGAGAGGTGTGACAGCAAGCAGGAAGTAAATAAAAAGAAAAGAGGGATAGTTGAAGAACTGAAACATGAGAACCATTTAGTCTGGTCTCTCACAGGCAACCTTCCTAGCATGGGAAGCCCTCTCTCCCCGAAATCGGGGCAGAGCAGGGACTGGAGCCCCCTCTAGTCTAGATCGCCAGGTCTCAGAGACATACAAGCCCCCCACCACGTCAAGGGGGTTCCCGTTAGGGGGAGAGGGGGATAAGGAAGAGGAAGAGGGAGATGGGAGTAGAAGGTTATGGTGATGAAGATTGTGGTGTGAAGGGTGAGGAGAACGGGTTGGTTGTGAATGTGGTGAAAAAAGAGGAGGAGGAGGAAAAGAAAAGTAATTCGAGGAGATGTAGGAAGAGGAGAAGAGGAGAAGGAAAAGAATACAAGTAGGAAGAGGTGAAAGAGGGAGAAGAGTGTAAAGAGGAAGAGAAGGAAAGGAGAAAACTAGAAATATGAAAGAGAACAGAGAGGAGGAGGAGAGACAGTTGACGACAGCAGACAGAATAATTATAATATGTACCGAGAGAAAACATTATATCATCAAACAGACAGCAAGAGGAGATGAACAAACGAAGAAGGAGGAGGGGAAAAAGAAGAAAAGAAAGCAGAGATCAAATGAAAAGCGATAAGGATAAAGAGAGAATAAAAGCAGGGGGAATCAAATATAAAAATGAGAAAGACAGGAAGGTCAAAAGGCAACATACAGTGAAGATGGAAGAGGGGAGATAAGAAAAGATGGCAAAGAGATCAGAGCACAGCAAATGGAGAGGCAAAGGAGTTTCAAAAAATCATAATTAATCATTGACCAAGGAAAAAGAAATAAAAAGAGAGAAAGGAAAGAAAGAACTAACTGAAGAAGCTGATGAAATAGTTCAATAGACAAATGAAATAATAATAAGAAGGAGGAGGAGAAGGAGGAGGAGGAAAGTAATAAAGAACAGAGACAATAAGCAAATGATAAAAACAAGCAATGAGTAAACAAAGCAATAAATGTTATGGTAAAAAGGGGAAGCACTAAAAGAAAAGTGTAATTGATAACAAGGGGTGAAGGAACAGAAGAAGAAGAAGAAAAATGAAAGAAACAAAGAAGGAAAGCGAAGAAATGAACGCAAGACACTGAGAGCGAAGAGTATGATAATGATGACGATGATGACGAATATGATGAATGTGATGAGGTATATAAGGAACACAATAAAAGCCTTCTTGTCCATAAGGCTTTACTCCACTTTACACCCTGACATGTGTATAGTATGGATGTCTGGAGAGAAGAATTGTCTATAGTTTACACGACCTAAATTAAGTAATCTTTAGAGCAGATTCGGAGTAAGTTTCCGAACACATTGAATTTCAGTCTAACTGAAACACTCATTTCACCAAAATAACTATATTGATGATAATGTTAAGGATGTAGAGGCTAAGTATAAAGGAATAAAAGGGCAGTGCAGGCCACAGGATGCCCATGGTGGCCTGTTACGAGGTTTACCTGTTTTACTACTTTAACCAAGACTACGTGTTGAAGGAAAGGATAAATAAAGGACAAGGCTCCTCCCCACTCACCACTCCCACCGGGTATCACGGTTGGAAAAAACAGATAGAAAATAACACCTTATTTGTTATGAAGAACGCACAAGGAAAGTTTATAGGAAAGTAGGAAAAGTAATTCTAACATCTACTTTCTACTCTAATAAAAAGGAGAAGAGGATGAGAAGGAGAGGGACAGCAGTCATACTTTTCGAGGAAACGGAGGATGGAATGCAGATAAAAAGAACACGAAGAGAAAGAAAAACCAGAAAAATAATATGCAAGACAGACAGACAGGTAGACAGATAGACACGCACACAAGCAGAGAGAGAGAGAGAGAGAGAGAGAGAGAGAGAGAGAGAGAGAGAGAGAGAGAGAGAGAGAGAGAGAGCAGCACCCAACCATTGCATCAGGACTAATATCGTCTCGAGGATCAACTCAACAGTAATCCTCTCAGACCTTGACCGTGTATCCCCAATCACATTCTTGACGGGTTCTAGGTTTTGGGTGCGTAAAGAGTATTATGTGTTGTAACCTGCTCTCATTACACTCAGTCCCTCTACAGAATAATGAAAGTGATGTTGCCTGATGGGTTCTAATAGTGTATGTAGCAGGCAGGAAACTTTATATTCATGTATTCCAGGTTCACTGTAAAACTTTGTATAGAGTGTGTAACCTGAATCAATAAACAGATAAAACACCATATCTGTAGTCTCCATTCAAACCTCACCAGGAGACTAAAGTAACAGCCTCTACAGTATCTTCATTGTTTTTGTTACCGCATGTATTATTTCATTCTTATACCATATTTTATAACTACTGAAGAAGAGGTACGAGTTGTCGCTTAAGGAAATAATTTGATCTTTGTGTAATCATAGTAGGTCTATTCACATCTTTGCATTTGCGGGTGATATAACTAATAATGCAATTGGTTGGTTCATTAAATATATATACATATATATCTATAATCTATATAATATCATATTAATCCTCGGTATTTCTATGCAGTAGGTTGGCATATGATTATAATGATGTCTATCATTGTCCCATCCTAACAACAACTCCTACCCAGTAAAACAAGGGTTACACTAATGATTAATATAATACAAATATATATATATATATCTCCAAAAATGGTATGAAATTTGTGTACAAAGCAACTACGGAAAACACAGAACAAACAGATGGTGCTGTTGGTCTCCATGAATTTAGGCACGTAAAAGTACATTACAAAATTACGAAAGTTGTACGAGAAAAAGTTCCTGAGAAACGACAAGCCGACCTATTCGTACAACAGTCCACGTTACCTTTATATAAACAGCGTGTATACGTGTTGGACTGGATACATGGATAAAACTCACAGATATAAACATTCTGTGGCGTTCTGCTAAGCCCTTCACACGGAATTTAAATATGCCTGTTGACCTATATGACATGGCATTGTACAGGCTGAAGACAATTTTAGGCACTTACTGATATTTTATGTTCCATACAAGGCACCAATTAGTCAGCCAAATCACGTCAGTTAGCAAGTCAGTACGTATGTATGTTGTGTTAATAGTATGTATGTATGCATGTATGTATAGATGAATGGCTGTTTGGATGTGTACGTGTGAGTAGTGTAGGTAGTGTAGGTATATGAGTGGAGGAGCCAACATGAGGTGGTAGTGTAGGTAGGTATATGAGTGGAAGAGCCAACATGAGGTGGTAGTGTATGTAGGTATATGAGTGGAAGAGCCAACATGAGGTCCGTGAGGGTGGACTAACTCAATAGTCTCCCCACACCCCCACCACAACTTTCTCTACACTAATGGATTACACTCAACTTTTAGCTTTGGGGTAATGTCTCTCTCAAGTTTTAGCTTCGCCTCGAGTGTGTGTGTATGTGTGTGTGTGTGTGTGTGTGTGTGTGTGTGTGTGTGTAGTACAGTTTAAGAGAGACGCCACGTGTGCGTTTTCTTTTCATCTTTGTCCCACTGCACTGCACTCTCTCGTTTTTCTGTACGTCTCTTTACTCAATTATGTCTCTCTCTCTCTCTCTCTCTCTCTCTCTCTCTCTCTCTCTCTCTCTCTCTGGTGTTTAAGCCGTTGTGTGAGTGTTCCTTGATGGTTTCACATGACACATTCGAGGACGGTCACATACTTGCACAACTAAACCCACAGGTACCCTCTTTGTATGGATCGTAAGGTCTCCTAGGGTACTTCTTTTCCTTGTAACTCCTTGTAACTCTCTCTCTCTCTGTTTCGTCAGAGTACACCCCTCTACCTTTCCACCTCATATCCCCTTCCCTTCACACCATGTCCCCTCCCTCCACTGGAAACTCCCTCCTTCCCCAAAAACACCTTTACGATCACAGGGTCCTTAAGTATCAGTGGGTGATTATCTTAGTCTAATTACTCTGTTTGTGTTGACTCGTTTGTTTTGCACTAACGTTTGATAAATTGTTACTCTATTTACTTTTGTTTAATAGTTCGTGACAATAGGTTGAAGTTATCGACCACAAGAAGTTCGGGGATAGCAATGAACAACACGGACTGTTAATTCGTATTCGCCTTGTCTCATTTCATCTGCTTCCTTTTCTTATCTTCATTTGGTTCCTTTCATCATCCCTAGTCCTTTTCCCTCTCCTCACTACTCGTGTACCTCCCCTTCCCTCCACCACTTCTCACAGATTTAATTAAACAAGCTTATACCCCTCGCCTGCCAAGCAATTCCTATTTTTTTCTCCTCCCTTCTCTTCTTCATCCCTCCGTTATTATATACGAGGTCTCCCGCGATGCGTGTACCCAGTTCAAAGAGGCGAGTATCTGGAGTATTCGGAGCCATTATAGCTTTGTGAACATATTCCTGATCCTCACTTACTCTGGTGTCCAAGGCGATGACTCCTTTGAAGCTGCCCTCATCTATAGCTTTCTATTATTTCTCTCGCAGTGTAGTTATATTATATTTTAGTTTCATGGAATGCCGACCAAACCATTAATCTTCAGAGCAACATACATTATTTTTTCATTAGTGGTAATAAAATTTGTAGTAAGAATTAGAAAGAAAGTATGAAAACTATGATATCCTAAAACAGTTGGTTCCAAATGATAAGAGTATACTATCCTTTCTCTCTCTCTCTCTGACTCTCTCTTTTTAATGAATTACTTACTTACTACCTTCTAATTCTTCTTAATTCTCTGTCTCTCTTACTGTTTTTAATTGCGTGTTTGCATTATCAGTTAATTATAAAAAAAAGGTTATGTTATTACAGTTTGAAACTTTTGTAGCAAAAAATACAAAAACTGTCCACGAGGGACCTGAGTTGTAGTTGGTGTCTGAGTTGGTCGCCGCGTACTGCCTGCCATCACAAATCCGACCTCATTTGTTTAAGGGTGTGTGGGAATTGGGGGACAGGTTTGGGGGTGGGGGGTGGGGGATAAAGCCTGTCCCCTATTCCCTCACCCCCTCTAACCCCCCAAGCCTGTCCCCTACTCCCACTCTCCCTTAAATCGTTTCTGTTTGTGTATTTCTGATCCGTTTCGTCACCTTTTGTTTACATATATGATAAACTCCTGTATATTTACCAAATCCTTAACATTATAGTATGATTTCTTTATCAATTGGATTATTCTACTACCCATTGTAATTTGACTTTCTTCTGCTGGCTCAAGGTCAAAATATGAATTCCGTGGGCTTGAAAAATGCTGTACAGTGAATTATCGTCTAAGTTGGAATTTTCTTTCTTCTTATCCACCCAATCAATGCATGTTTCAGTTTAGTGTCACTTAGAAATAGGAATTTGGTTTCAATAAATCTTCTAGCAATTTCCACTTCATCACAAGCCACTTAAATTTTTGACTTTATAAATTCTAACTAGGCAATTTCATAGCAACTTATCCTATATCCTCTCAGTCTAACTCATCCCACGTTCTCTCCCCTCAACCCAATCATCCTACATAACTCCACATTCTCCCATCTCACTTTCATTCAATTCCACTCATTGTACCTCATTGTATATCAGCCAGTCTGACTCTTCTCCTCCATCTCACTCCATCTTTGCCTTAAGGGGAAGGTAAAGCTTTGGCATTTTAGGAGATAATGATTCCTCCAAACTATTCCCATTATCGTTATTATTCTAGTCCTGTTTCCTGGCATAATTTGGAGGGATCAAGGCATTCCAATGTACCAAAAGTATACTATCCCATTCAAAAATTCTTCACCTCACCCAGACCCTCCTCAGTTCACCACACCAGACCACACCGTCCCACCTCTGGTCATCTCATCTCATCCACATTATGTAGCTCCACCTCAACATGCCTTCATCTCCTATCACATCACATATCTCTTCACCTCGGCACACCCACACCAAACCAAACCACACCATCACCAAACCAAACCACACCATCACCAAACCAAACCACACCATCACCTAACCAAACCACACCATCACCAAACCAAACCAAACCTCAACACACCCACACCAAACCAAACCACACCATCACCAAACCACACCACACCACCACCAAACCACACCTCACCACCACTATCTTTCCTCACCTCACAACACATCCTCCCATATCGCATCACATCACCTCACCCCCACCACATCATCATTCTAATCTCCCTACACCCACACCCCACCACACCACACACACCCTATCCCATGACACCATCACCACACCTAACTCCACACCGCAACACCAAAACTCCATTAGCCAAAAAGCCATTAAGGTAATTCTGACTGGTACTGAACCCGGAATTACTGCTCCCCCGCCGAAGGACAACCCACACACACCAATTGGACCAGTGCTTCCCTTCTCTCAAATGTAGCAGTTTGGGAAAATAAAGTTGAAAATTCAGAGTTGTATTGCCGTTTTTATTTTCTTGTATATTTGCACTTTTATTTATACATTCCGTTTGTTTTCCTTTCCTTGTATATGCAGTACTGTATAATTCCCTGTCCCTACACACGAGGACGAGGAGCATGGAATGAGTATGTTATGAGTTTGTCTGTAGATTATCTGTTATAGAAGGAAGAGCTTCACAAGTATTGCTTCAATAATCAATACAGCCATTTCAAAATTCACATCCCCAATTAAAATACTTTACGAAACGTTCTATAATTATATTTCGCCACTCGGGGATATCGTTAACTTCTGAAGCACCATTGAGGGACTTGGGACTCGGAGGTTAATGTGGTGTTATGATTTTTATGTAGTAACGTTTTCACCGATAATAAAGATACACCGATATTTACTGTAGGTGTTATGTAAAGCTATATTTGAGAGTGTACGCAATTAAAAGATGATGTCTACAGTTTTCGGTCATGTATGATTATAAAGTTATAAGGTGAATAACGTAGTCAAAACAATGTAGGGCGCACACATTTTGTGCTAAGGGGACGGGGCTGTATTAGATGCAGTGATGTCGCTACCAGTATAGATGCATAGATGGGTACACCAACACCACTGACTGATATCGTCTTTGTAGAAAGAATAGATGGGAAATATACACTATCTGTGATTACGTAGCGATAACATAGGATTATTGTACCTTGGCAATATATAGGTGTAGAGGAATTATTATACCTCACAGCTATACCGTATAGGAGCTAGACAGATTATGTTTCATAAGTTCTGTAAGCGTGTAAAAAGAATGAAGGAAAATACCAGAAGTAATAATTATTCGTAAATATCTAGTATATTATTGATTATTAATGAATTAATGTTGTTAAATTATGCTGTGGGAGGGGCCGCACCAACTTTTGGCGGCCACTGTATATATAGGAGAGAAAAGAAAACGAATAAGAATATGAGAGAAAGAGAGCGAGAGAAAGACAGAGAGGCAAACTGAGAGGCAATTGTAAGGAGAATACTCAGAATAGTGTCGTCACTGTCTAAGAAGAACCTTGAGGGACAACATTACTCTACCCATGTAATAAGCCCAGGAATGCACAAGGCTTCCCTCTTTCACGCCAAGGTTAAGTTGGGGTAGGTTAAGATCCAAACCGTCTGGTTGGATCTTAGGGTAGGTCATAAGAGCAGAGATACTGTAGTTCATGTTCTCTGGAAACAATTTGTATGTCAATATAATCGCAGGAGAAGTGGGTGAAGGTGATTGATTTTAAACAGTTCACAGTATGAGTTTCCCTGAAGCATAAACTCCTTTGGTGCTCCTTTGCGAGCCATATTGTGATTACAAAATGCAGTTTCGAGTAATTGCATTGGTGTAGGTCAGGAACAGTCACTATTTTAATCAGAACGACGTGCGTTCAGAGACCTCCAACCTAAGCAAGGCCTGAGCAGTGATTATGTTTCAGATACAGATCTTTCCTCTAATATAACCACTTTTTGTCAGGCGCGAGGCATTACTCCGCAATTTACTCCGTAAATACCCCATTTCCAAGATATGGGGTAATTTTAAAATGGGGTATTTTAAAATTAAACAGTGTATGTGTGTGCTTGAGTTAATGATTAAATGTGTTTGTGGTGTGTGTGTGTGTGTGTGTGTGAGTTAATAATTGAATGTGTGTGTGTGTGTGTGTGTGTGAATCAATCAATGATCGATTGTGTATTTATGTGCGTGCTCGAGTTAATGTCTGAATGTGTGTGTGTGTGTGTGAATGAGTTAATGCTTGAATGTGTGCGTGAGTGTGCATGAGTTAATGACTGAATGTGTGTGGTAATAGAATTGCCACATAAATTCTGTATTCATTATGCAATTTATAACAAATCCCTTGGAATGTAGCGTTATATACAGGTGAATTTCCTGTATATAGCAGACGAAAACTCAATAACTTCAGGTGCTTACTGTAATAATTCGTTCCCATTCCAGTAATTATACTCGATCACTATTGAAGCTTTCCCTCTCCAACTCAACCCCCTGTTCGTTCCATCTCACTCGGTGACTCTGGTTCGCATCATGATCACGCGTGGTTAAGGATTCAGATTCTGGGTGGCTCGACATTGGCAACGCAAAGTGGTAAACGCGGAAGTGGAGCCAACAGTACAGTAGGCGGCTAAAGTCCTGTCGCCTCACTTGCTTCACCGAGGCACGTGATGATCATAGACTCGAGATTATTAAGTGTATAAAACGTGTGTATTTCTCTACTCCATGAACACTGCGCGTCTCAGTGAAGCAGGTGAGGCGACAGGACTTTTGCCGTCGACTGTACACTCGCTATCCACAATCCCTAGCCCACCCGAGTCAAAGCCCTAGATTTGGAGCAGGAGGTTTCTGGACGACAGGCCACCCAAACCATCTCGAGGCCACACACACATCTCGAACTAATGGAGACTTTGGGTGAGCTGTCGTCCAGAAACAGAATAGTTCAGATCTCAGGATTCGAATCAGGTGAGATAGGGATTGTGGATTGCGAGTGTACTGTACAGTTGCCCAAGAAAAGACTGCAGCCAAATTTGCTGGTGTGTGTCAATGTCTGGCAGCTGCTCCAAAGTAAACACTGGTAGTTTATCAATGGATCACTCAGAACCTATAATCTTTGTATGGATGGATGTTATTGGCTTCAGCACATTACCATCTTCATCACCACTCAAAGTTTACGAGGAATTATACTACAAACCAACCCAAAAGATACTGCAGTACAGCCACAATCAAATAACCACCAACACTTACTGTACCTTCCAGCGTGCAAATAAATTAGTATCATATCAAAATATAATCATACAACACCTTACGTCAACTCAACCCCCTCAATTATTATTATGAGGTGCTACAAGAACTTGTTGTTCTTTATTACCAAGATATTTACTACGATGGAAGGAAAGTGTCGGTGGATATTTGATTGTGGTTGTACATGTCACTTAATGTTCACCTCCAGAAACATCGTGACGAGGTGGACCAAAAGTTTTTGGCCAGAGTGTACAGTCGGCGACAGAAGTCCTGTCGCCTAATCTACTTCACCGAGACACGCTTTGTTCATGGACTCGAGAAACACGCACGTTTTCTACACTTAATAATCCTGAGTCTATGAACATTGTGTGCCTCGGTGATAGGACTTTTGCCGCCGACTGTACACTGTAAAGTAGCCAGTAGGTGTTAAAAGGTTCTCCGTTCCTTCCACCCTCACTCACTACATCCACGGACACGAGCCCATGGTACATAAACACACGGTCCAGTTACCCTGCATAAACATTGACACGCATACAAGCACAAACATACACACATACAAATAAACACAAATACACACCCTTTGAAGATCGGAAAAATACTATTGTTATCCCAAACATTGTAAAGATATCACTGCAGATATTATACTATAGAAAATGCTATGAAGTCTAAGGTAGACTGCAGAGAAGGTAAACGATATTATACATTTTACTAGACACACAACTAAGTAATTTAGTTCATGGTTAGTTTAGTAGTTCAATAGCTCACTACATTAGTGTTATCCCACCTAGAATAAGTGTTAATCTGACAACGCAGCAAAGCAGTACAAGAATGATATGAAGTAATCTTTTTATTATACATGCAAACTGCAAAACAGATTTTTTTTTTGGTAATAGTTTCCTTGCAAGATGAAAAATGGAAAGAAACTTCCCCATCCATCTAGCCTTTCGATGACAGGTATATCTTGAGGCGAGTTTCGTTTATAAATGAAAAAATGAAAAAAATGTTATTATTTCTTTCGGAATCTAGTGCCGGATAATCAACGATATAGACATCTGACCTGACCTAACGTTGGAATGGTACTGTAGAAGAGCGGAGAGTACTGCCACTTATTTACCAGCGTCTGACAGTACCTTCGACTGGCACTACAGGGCGAGATCTTCAATTATACTCTTGGACAGGTCATGAGTACTAACCCTATCATGCTGGAAACATCATATCCAATGCAGAGGAGGTTCCAAATGTTTTTTTACGTCTGTACAATTATGTTACCCGAGAACCTGAAAAAACTTCTATTAGTTCACAATTCAGATTAACACAACACATTCCTACATATTTATATACACACTCTAGGGATGCTACCTCTCTCCACACACCACCTCACCATCATTATCCAGTTTGCCCAAAAGTTACTGGTCCATCCCCGCCACCGAGACCTACTACCACCAGACACTCCAAGACCTACACGGACAACAAGACGTCATAACAAACTACAACCTATCATGGCCAGAACTGATAGATATAAGAAGAGCCCCATCCCTACTATAATTATATGACTAACATCATAAATAACATGTGAACACACACACACACACACACACACACATACATATGGAGCTAGCCTATTCTAACTCCATGCACACACACGATAATCTAGCCCAGCCCTTCCCTACCTGACATCCAGTAATCCTCACCAGACCTCACCCCCCTACTTTCTCCCACTCCCAAATTCCACTATCACACACACACACACACACACACACACACACACACACACACACACACACACACTCGCTTATGTATATACTATTTATTATGTACCATGTACTCATGCTCATTCTCATAATGTATTTTCATAATGTATATTTTCAGCCCTATGGCTGCCAAACTAATCAATAAACAGTTTATTATTATTATTATTATTATTATTATTCCATCACAATATACTCCATTGTATTTTAACGCACACTCCTCTATTGTGCTACACACTCAAATATTAAGTTATACAGACACTATTGTATTATGTAACACACACATTATTTTATATGCGATACACAAGTATCTCATCAAGATTCCATTATGGTACGCTGAGCGATAACTTCTTATGTGTTTTGCTTGACGATATTATCTTATTAACTCATTTTCATTAACCTTGAACTTCTTGCTACACAGCTGGGCCATATTACTCTCTTTGGCAGGTGTTGAATTAATCAAGAATGATTAGGTGCGACGAAGTGACCTGCCGTCCAGGAAGTGTGCTTACAGTTCTCAAGTTTTTTAAGTGAGTTGGAGGTCAAGCGTTCTTTGTCAACTCCTTCAATAGCAAATATATAGTAATATTTAATGAACGTATGTGTTACCTCTTATTTGCAATTGTTGTACAACTAAAGAATAAATTAGCATTTAGAATAAAGTCCACAGACAGACAGACAGAAGGATGTGTTTGTGTGATATGATTATCCTTATCATTATCAAAATTAAACAGCTTCTTTAAAGTAATTTGTAGTTTATATATATAAAGTCCCACGGAAATAAATGAATATTTGTCGATAAAATATGGAAATACACAAATATACAAAATCGGTCAGTCATAACTTCCTTCCATTTTAGTGAAGGGAGGCGATGATGATGGTGATGATGATGGTGATGGTGATGGTGATGGTGGTGGTGGAGGTGGTGATGGTGGTGGGGGTGGAAATGGTGTAAGGAATGAGAATAAGCAGTGTTGGGTTACTGAGGTGTTGCCTAACTGGGCAGGATGCCATGAACGTGTTTGGCATCAGTATGTAACCAATTCAGTACCACCACTACTACTAAGGCGAATTTATCCCATGAATTAAGGAATCAGAAGCATCACTGAGGGAGTTTGAAACTATTTTCAAATGTGGTTAATTTGGGTAGTCTGAAATTTATTGAATTTTCATTCGATACTACCAGAAAATGTCAAAAATACAATGTATATGTAAGATTTTATACATTTCCAAGGATTTATATTCTGTTTAATTAAAATCCCAAGACCAACAATATTTTGACAGAGAAGGGAATCCATTTCAAACGCGCAACGACCTTATATAAAGCTAACAATTACAAAAAATGACTGAAACAGCAGGCTTAGTAATATTGATGAGTCTTATCAGTTCGTAGTCTATTACTGACATTCATTTTAAGGTGAAATAATATGCAGATACGACTGTAATAATTTTATGTCGAGTATATATTCTAGATAATTGTGAAGTGGCAACATTGTACTTGTAAGTTGTTGCCTTTTATGTCATAAATTTACAAGAATTGTAAACATAAACTATACTGGGTGGCCGAAGTGCATCACATGATCATTTCCCAAACAAAATGTGAGGAGAAAATTACTCCTAATGAAATGAAATTTGTGAAATATTATATTCTGTTAAGAAAAACCACTACCGTATTCATGTTCAGTACTTCCGACAAAACTTATCTATGTTTTCCTGCTGGAAACTGAGTGATTAGTTTAATAAACATAAGAGAGTTATTGTTGCTGTTTAATATAATACTGATAATCACTGATCATTACTGACTGTGAGTGTTCAGATTCCGCATTCTATAAAGATAAGGAAATTGAGATAATGATGTGAAGGTCGCGTTTTAGGAAATATTTTTCAAAATCTTGAAATATTAGCCCTAACGTTGAAAGCTTGAAAGAAAAAAAATGAGAACATTTGAAATCTTGAAAAATAATTAAATAATAATTAGTGTTTCTCTTGGACCGCCAAAGATGCTTCCGAAGGTCCAATGAAATATTAGATAAGATAAGTAAGGAAGGTGAAATAACACTTTACACACATTCAGAGAGATATAATTGAAACATATACTTTAACTAAGATAACAAAGGAATAATTCAAATTTCCTGTTTGTTTATCAGTCCATTGCTATTTCTGCTACTTTACATATTTTGTGATAATATGAAGGCTATCAATCACAAATGTATATTTTATATTTTATATTTACCCAATAATTACAAATCCTTTAGTTAATTTTGTGATAGACAGATTGTCTTACAATTAATAATTTTATATTTGAAATACAAGGTGCTGGAATTCTTTACTTCTTATGCATGCATTATTCATATTTCCTTTAGTTTACCCTCCATTACAAGATTTTCTTTTATACAAAATGATCCTATAACAACATAATTATTTTGATTTCCATAGTCTTATGAACAAAACAATATTTGTATTGATGTTGAAAGAAAAGAGGAACAAGTCTTGAAAAATATAATCTTCTTCACTGCAAGTACTGGTCTGGCAGCACTGCCGCAACAGACACTTTGTAGTGAATGCCAGCCACGCTGCCACTGCCTGCCAGGCTGCAAGGCTGAGCCAGCTCAGTGTCATCTCGAGTGTGACAGGGGAAGGTAACAGCCCTCCACTCTCTGGTAGTGTAATAGTTTACATCGAAGTGGAGGGAGATCAATACAGGCGAGTGAGGTGCATGCGAGAGATAGAAAAGTGGGAGGTGGGTGCGTCAGAGTAGTAGACACCACGGCTATTGCAGTCGCTGTTGGATCACTATACTGTTGGAACAAAATATGCTACATGCGTAAACATTTTTCTTGCCATACAGGGTGTAGCGCTAGCTGATGTCATAACTCCATGTTCTATGACCATACTTATGGGCATTGTAGTTTTATTCATGAATTAGTTAAGTAGGTGTTCTTGCATACACATCTCAACACGGTGAAATATCAACCTCGTAACAGTGAAGAATAACAGGATCATTCACATGTGTCACTGCATCATACAGTAACAATGTAAAATAACACAAATGCTTTAATGCTCATAGAACATCTCGTACTCGTTATAACCCAATGGGATGTTTTCCAAATTAGTTCCTCTGGTTGACGGTAGAGAGCACTTCTAGACACTGCAAAGGCCGCGTAATTATAAAAGATAAAAAATCTTTGATAAATAACTACCTTACAATGTTATGTAATATTGTGAATAGCGGTTACGTGACAAACTACAGTATAAGTAATACAAATAATAGATATAAACGGGACTTGGCGATATTTGTTCTGCTTACCAAATAAAAGGTTGATGATTTTATTGGCAGAAACTCACGGCTGTTATTTGGTGTTGTAATGAAACAATAACGCATTATAAGGAGCTGAAAGGCCTAATTCCATACATGAGTTGGACAGTTGGACTGTAGATTGCACCTAGTAGCTATGTTGGCTCAGTCAATTCCTATATTGGCTGGCAAAAAAAGTTTTAATTTGTTTGTTAGTCAACTCCACATGTACAAGACCGTCCCATATCCAAGATGATATGTCGTCACTTTCTGTGGGATCTCGCTGAGGTCGGACCATGGAAGTATAATCTAGATTATACCTCCATGGGTCAGACACCACAGACGGACTGTCACGGTGAGTGACTCATTCAGCCAGACAGCCACAATCCTTGAAGTCATTATATTTAAGTATATTTTAATTAGTTTGTTTGGCTTCCTTGCCCTTTTCTCTTTATCTGCCATATGTTAATATTTTTTGACTACCTAACATGCCATAGAGTAGACAATATATGATTAATTACTTAATTTAAGTTTCAAAGCATTAATATATTTTGTTTTGCTTTAAAAAAATCTTAATTCGTAGCAGTGATGAATACTTACTAATGCCATGAACAAACAAAATCGAAGGAAATTAATATAGTGTGGAAAGTAGGACCTCGAGAACATTACATACCTGCATTTCAAACAAATTAAATTTAGCACCCATTAATTTCATAGTCCTCCTCCTAACCACAAGGAATAACTTGATCTTATAACTCACAGCCCTTTGCTTACTGCTACAACATTTGGATAAAAAGGTACAATACATTTTTAGTGATATAATTATGGTGTTTAATAAACAAAAGTACTCATTATTTTTGTCTTTGGTTTTATTTGATTTATATAGACAATACAAATAGAATACTGGTACTCCTTACATAGAGTACTATATTAAAACAGCATTACTCTTTGGGTTTAATATACTGGTAATTGTGGAAATAAGTGGAAATGGTAAAATGTAAACAAAGCGTGGGTGGGTGCATCTCATACGGGGGACGTTTCCTGGTGATGCACATGCGTGATCTCTGTCAATTTCTAACAAACAAGTTAAAACGTTTTTTTGCCAGCCAATATAGGAATTGACTGAGCCAACATAGCTACTAGGTGCAATCTACAGTCCAACTGTCCAACTCATGTATGGAATTAGGCCTTTCAGCTCCTTATAATGCGTTATTGTTTCATTACAACACCAAATAACAGCCGTGAGTTTCTGCCAATAAAAAACATCAACCTTTTATTTGGTAAGCAGAACAAATATCGCCAAGTCCCGTTTATATCTATTATTTGTATTACTTATACTGTAGTTTGTCACGTAACCGCTATTCACAATATTACATAACATTGTAAGGTAGTTATTTATCAAAGAATTTTTATCTTTTATAATTACGCGGCCTTTGCAGTGTCCAGACCTCGGCCATTGGCCATGTTGGACACTTGAAAGCAGCCCATTATTCATCCTATGGAGTTATGACATCATCTAGACTGATACCCTGTATATCAGGGTTGTTATACTCATTTACTCCAGCGGGCCACATTTAATTAAAGTATACAGTAGAATATACACTCATGGTTATGCTAAGAATATTTGTACGTACGACGAATTTACATAAGGATGAATCTTGGTTGGACCCTAACGGGCACAGTTCGGAAGGAGGAAAAAAGGCGGAAACCCTCTCATGATTAGAAGCAATATTCGTCCTTACGAACTATTTACATAAAGATTAAAATTCAAACGAGTTCCCTGTAGGTTGGTACCCATCTCCCTATCCCTGGCGATGCCTGCTGGCCACTATTTCTCTGTCCCGTGGTTGAGGTTGTTACGTGTCTCGTGATTTAGTATAAGTATGTCTTTGTATAAACCTGTATTTTCGATGGAGAGAGACAGGCCATATATCTAACTAGCTGTTGCTAGTTAAGGCGGGGGGGATATACCTCAGAATGTTTTATCTCTGATTCTTTTATTTTTGTTCCCGTTTTGGTCGAAGTCTCATTAATATTCATTATTTTCTCACGATACATATTTCGCTCAGTCTAGCTGGCGCCATCCAGGAAGATAGCCAAGCGTTTCTCTCCGCTTAGACACTGGTGAGCTTTCGTTGGGCACAGACATATTTCTTTGAGGCTGGCTGGAAGGAACCTACTGCATTTGTATATATTATTTTTATGGTGGTTGGGATTATTACTTTTATCCAGTCTTGAGGTACTGTATTATATATCTGTTTTCTCCTTCATTATTATTATTATTGCATTTTAATTTCCTGCTAATCCAAGTTAGGTGAAGTATTGCTTAATTAACTTTAACATAACGTAACTGTTCAGTTCCATACATAAGATAGTGAGCTTCCATCTGGTATTTTTCCCCTGTATTAATGATTGTGTGTTATTATTATTATTACATGTGTTTGGTGCATTTATGTGTTAATTATATACAGTTATTTGACTGTGGGTTTATTGGGGCTGTGTATGTTCAGGAATATAAATTATTTAGTGATATTATTCATAAGAGTGAATTATTATGAATTAATTGTTTGTACGTGTGAATTAATTTAAGTAAATTGTTGTTGATTTTAATTACACTGTGTTTAGATCTTTCACGTAGTTAGAACCTGGAATATGGTACGATTTGGAGTGGGTTTTGAGTGATGTTATCTGAGTATTAGTTACTCTAGTGTTATTTGGTCAAGCTACTGATTAGCTAACTGTTTGGGGTTTGCCATCCCCGTTTGCTGACCCTCCAGTCGTAACAAGGTATATATAAAGATGAATTCGCTCGTAGAGCAAAGACTTGGCGAAAGTATGGCAAAATTCAGATCCCTTGATTTTCGACCTAATCCTCAAATCGCGAGTTTTAGGAATACGGTCATCACTCAAGTACCATTAGAAGCAGAATTGAACCTAGCATGTTACAGAAAAAGTCTGATCAAAATCAGGTCTCTACAACCGAAATTATTGCGGTTTTATCAATTTTCAGTTTTTTTATCATTTTGACCTTGATTTTTTAGTTTTGACCTTGAAAAATATTGGTGACCTAAAAATGTTGATGCCTACCTGTGGTGAAAATTTCAGAAAAATCGGACAAGAATTGCGACCTGTAGACCGCGAACTCTACAGACATTGCTAAACAAACACACAAGACCACTGAGCAACATACTTGGGGAAAATTCGCATAATAATAATAATAATAATAAATTGGTAGGCCTCATGGTCCAAGGTGGTTCTGAGAATCATTAGATTGTTTCGACTTCTCAGGAGTGATAATATTGTTGTCTAAGTTGAATATTGCATAGATATATATTTCATCAGTGTACATGTTTGATGACCATTGTTTTGTTACAGGGACTTGGAGGCATACGGTTTGGCCTGACATGGGTACACCTCATCAACCCACCCCATTCCTACCTATTTTTTGTTCTTTCCATTCTTTAGTTTCCCTGACCCCTTTTCGTCCTTAATTTTGAGTTTCTGTGTCCTTCACGTCTTTCATATACCTTTTTCCATCATCCTCACACCATCTATCCCCTCCTCACCACATCCCTCATACCACCATTCCTGACCTTTATACTTTTCACACTTCCTTTCCCAGCCTCAGTACACTTCTAACTTCCCACGTTCCTGCCTGAACACACCTACTCTCCACGTCCTGGGTTCTACACTGTTTTCGCCCTCTCTCTCATTCTTAACGAACCTTCCCATCCCCCACCCTCCTCCGCCATGGCTATCACTTCCTTCGATTCCATCTTCACTCACATTGGAGGTTTCGGACGCTTTCAGTTGGTAAGTATAGAACATTGCCTAAATAAAGGAATAGATGAATGAATATTGTCCCTCCTACTCTTACCAATAACTGTTTCATCCATCATTCTTGTCCCCATCAGATGCTCTTCGTCATCAATTGCTACATCAATATGATCTTCGCGTTTGTATATTTTGGTCAGCTATTTATGACCCTCACTCCTCCCCACTGGTGCGCTGCCCCCAATGAACTCTTTGAGTATGACCTCGACCTCACCTTGGAGCAGGTCAAGGAACTCACTGTGCCCAAGGACGAGACCACTGGCAAGTTTGCCAAATGCAAGATGTACCAGGTCAACTTTACCCAGGTATGTGTCAAGGCAAATGCCGTATCCAAATTGATACTATAAGCAAGGTCTAAATAGACCTTGACTATAAGGACTGTCAACTTACTGTACAATCGTAATATTTTAATAAATTTACACCTTTAATTTTACACAAATACTTCAACTTAAATAAATATAATATGATGAAAAGTCAGCAACATTATACACAGACACCACCGCCTCCGTCCTTCCGTAAATGATGACTTAAGTTCATTTCTACCGGATTAGTTCCATTCAACGATGGCTGTCTTGCCCGGGATGGTAGACGAGCCCCGGTTCACACTGGACGGACTCATACACGACTGTTAGTGACGTCATTGACGGATGTCGGATCCGTACAAACAGGCGAATGTGAACCGGGCATGAGTGCTGAGAGATCCCTGCTCTCTCATTGGTTATTCAATTTTGTTTTACTGGAGCACGATTGGTTTAGAATGCAAAATATGATAGTGTGTGACGTCATGAGTTCGAAACCCTGCCTCAACTAAATTCTAGTTTCTAGCTAGAATACGTCACTGCTATACATGCAATTATCATTTCAAGATATAATTTCCATACTTGTTCACTTCATGATAAAGCCTGCCGGAATCAAATGATTTACTTAGTTCGATGAGTTATTATATTAATAAGATAAATGAGTGCGAACGAGTTGATGGTTGGTTGTAATTTCACAGATGTGATAACTAATTAGGGAATACAGGTGAACTTCTACTAACTCCTGATCTCAGGTGGATACAGGTGAACTAACTAACTATAACATGACACGAGCATAGACTCTTGACAGTATAACGCAAAAAAGAAAAAGCTGCACTTATTATAAAAGCAAAACATGTAATACTTATCTATTAAAGTTTATGTATTAGTACTTAACATGACTCTTCCTGCAGGTGGTTGGTGGTAATCTGAGTGGACCTGATCCGTCCTGGCCCACTACAACCTGCACCAACGGCTGGACATATGACTTTTCCCTCTACTACCCCACCATCACTTCACAGGTATTTACTGTAGAGTGTAAACTGTTCTGCCGCTAACCCCACCATTACCTGTATTACTAACCTTGTCACCTCCTTAGTCACTAAACATCATACATACATACATACATACATACACCAGGCCTTCATTTCCACGCTTCATTTCCATATGGTCATCTGTGATAAAAAAATATATATTCCAGGAAAGATCATCAGACTGCTTTAAGAGTGTTGATGGAGAAATATACAGGAGACCAGAAAGAGTTGAACCGAGTGTTTGTGGGTGTAGAAAAAGTGTTATGAGGACCAACATCCTTATAGCCTACTCGAAACTGTAGAGTCCATAACGAGTATTGTTCTCAGAGACGAACTCTATGTTACTCTACGCTATAGTTACAGACTCTCAGGCTGATTGTACAGTACGTACAGTTATGGCTGATAGTGCTGGACCAGGGTCCAAGGAGTGTTGGAGAGCAACTGAACAGAGTTCGAAAAAGTGAGTCTTCTAAACCTCTCAACGTTGAGAATGGTTTGGAAAATTCACTTGTTCGAACTCTGCTCAGTTACTCTCCAACACTCCTTGGTCCCTGGTCCAGCACTATCAGCCATGACTGTACATCCACCTCTCTCTCACCTTTTCGGGGGCTATTATGACCTCACTATTGCGGCATCTAATATAAATCAATCAATCAATCTCCTCCATTAAGAATCCTCTCCTGTCCTTAGCTCAACTGGGTATGCGAGGAGGACTGGAAACCTTCCCTATCCCAGTCTATCTTTTTCGTGGGGGCTTTCATTGCCTCCCCGGTACTGGGCTGGGCCTCGGACAGATGGGGTCGTCTGCCCATTATCGTCGCCACCAACGTCATGGGAGGCGCTGCTGGAGTGGCCTCTGCCTTCACAAACTCCTTCATCACCTTCACAAGTCTCCGATTCCTGGTGGGCATGACATTCGACACTCACTACACCGTTGTCTACATCCTGCGTGAGTTCTTGAAGGGGGTAGACTTTTTTCTGACATATCAAACGAACTGAACCATGTACTGTTTTCATGGCCTCCTAAAGTTGGCTGAATAAACTGGACCGAAGTTTCTTATATGGCTGAGCTATTGAGTGGTGTTGTAACAATACTAGGAATTCCACACAAGTACAGACCCCTGTTAATACAACTGAAGCATTTATCAGTCTTATAATGCTATTTTTATTTGATGACATGGTAGAGAGATTGTAACTATCTAAACATTTTTCACATCAAATTGATTACATGATCAAAGTCACTCTTCCATTTTTCTGTGGGTGGGTGCCAATACTGAAACCCTTACGGGAGTTTGTGGGCTGCTGATGGTGTGGGCCTCTTTAACGAGTTTCACGGAATTCATATCCAGTGTTAACTCGTAAATATAAAAATTATGTTATAGAAACCAAGGTCTCGGAAACAATGATAATTTCTTTATGCCAGTCACAACCCATATCATTTGAAGCTTCCTATATACTTAAGCATATATTCTATCTTGAAAAACTGTGAAAATTATAATGTATATTTGATGATTAAAGCTAACTGATAGGAAGCCTGCAGTATACGAGAGATGTTCCACATCAATGCGTTAAGTTATATAAAACATAAGACAATTCTTTCTTTTACTGCATCTGACTTACGCAGGTAAATACTGCCAAAGAAAGTATGTGGTACAATTTTCCTAAATCAAAGAAATGACAACATAGCTCAATACATGATTTCATATTATCACACCTGTTAATGATCACTCTGACATTATAGATATTTATACAGGAGCTTGAAAGGGACAACAGTAACGAATTTGTTTACAAGCATGCCGAAATGTGATCAAGTATCAATGGTTATCTATGATTGCTTATAATCATGTTACTGTACAGTATTCTGCCAGGTGATATATATACACACATATATATATACTATATAGTCTGTATGTTCCGTGATGTATCTCCTTATACCATAATTTCTTTCCCTTGGCCAGTGTTGGAATACGTGTCAAGTGAATACCGTACCAACATGGCCAACACACATATATATATACTATATAGTCTGTATGTTCCGTGATGTATCTCCTTATACCATAATTTATTCTCTCCCTTGGCCAGTGTTGGAATACGTGTCAAGTGAATACCGTACCATTATGGCCAACGTGCCTATCATGCTCTTTCTGACGGCGGGTTTGTGTGTCATGCCCTGGTTGGCCCTCTACCTTCACGACTGGTCTACTTTCGCCATCATCCTTCATGCATTGCAGTTCATTACTATATCTTTCCCCTGGTAGGTATTTATTGCTGAACTTCAGAGGATAGCTTATGTTATATGTTCTGGATGTTACTGGGTGAAGTGAATGATTGGAAACTGTGACTTTGATGTCCTTTGTATTTCATTTCCAATATCTTCATCTGACCCTATTAAACTAGCTTCAATATGTAGAGTGAGGTTGTTAGTCTGATGTAAAATTCACAGAAAGAACACAGTCATTTGGGTTAAATAACACTAGTTATTTAGTAGAGAAAGAGGTTGTGTGCACCAGATATTTAGAGTAAGGCAGACGTGTGAAAAGCATTTAGAGAAAAGTGAATAAGTAGTATGGGCATTTATGGATCTCGAGAAAGCACATGAAAGAATTGATAAAAATGTACTGTGAAAGATTTTGCAGTTGTACGGGCTGGAGGGGAAATTATTGATAGGGGTGAAAAGTTTCTATATGAACAGTAGAGCGTGTGTTAGAGTGGGAAGTAACGTGAGTGAATGGTTCCTAGTCAAGGTGGGACTCCGTCAAGGCTGTGTTATGTCACCATGGTTGCTTAATATTCATATGGACGGTGTTGTAAGAGAGGTAAGTGCTAGGGTGGTGGAAAGAGGACTGAGTTTGGTAGACAGCAGAGGTAGAGAGTTGGGCCTAAGCCAATTACTGTTTGCTGATGATACGGCGTTAGTGGCAGAGTCAGAAAAGGAACTGAGTATGTTAGTGCAGAAGTATAGACGGGTGTGCAGGAGGAGGAAACTTGAGTATGAACGTGGCAAAGAGCAAAGTAATGAGATGTAGGAGGGGAATAGAGGATAGAAGGATGAATATAATGCTAGAGGGTGAAATATTGTAGGTGGTAGAGTGCTTTAAGTATTTGGCGTCAAAGACGGTGGATAGCAAAATAGAGACAGGTAAAATCTATAGTAGATGAAGTAGGAAGGGTGCTAGGAGGAATGAAAAGGATGTTTGACTGTAAGTCACTTAAAATGGATGTAAAGAGGAAGTTGTACGAAGGGATACCAGTGCCTACTACACTGTATAGAGCGCAAACATGGAATATGGGAGTAAATGAGAAGAGAAGATTGAATGTAGTAGAGATGAGATGTCTGAGAAGCATGTGTGGTGTGACTCGAATGGACAGTCAGGAAACAGGAAGTGAGGAGAAGGACAGGTGCCGTGAGAGAGCTAGCAGGCCGTGCAGGGCAGAGTGTGTTAAGATGGCTTGGACACGTCGAGAGAATGGAGGAGAACAGAATGGTAATGGAGCTCTGAGTGGAAAATGTATATCTGTGGAGCAAGGTAGAGTGATTGCTCGTGACAGAAACGAGTGGAGGAGAGTGGTGAATGATTGAAGAGTGGATGCGGCTTCACGGTCCTTGGAAGAGTGTGGTCCATGGCCGGCTAAATGCTGGAGGGGGAGTTTGCACTGTAGTGAAGTGTCTGGGGTAAACCACCTTTTGCTGTCAGGCCTTGCTATGGATGTAAACATAGCTGTGCCCCTTGTAGTCCCACAAGGAGATGTGGTAATGCAGTGGGATGAGGGGGTGCTCCCTCCTCCAACAGGAATCGGGGGATTGAGATGCGGAGTGTGTTTATGTGTGTGTGGGGGCGGGGGGAATTCTATGTTTTGCATTTTATTTTGGAGCGTGTGCGACGTGATGAAAGCTTAATATCTGTATGTATGTATAAGTGTCAGTGTACAAGGAAACTTTCTGTGTTTATTGGAGGGTAAAGCAACACATCTTTTTTTAAGTTCGACAAGAGAACAAGGAGAGAGTTGCCCACTTCAAGCTGTTGTGATAATTTTAGCTAATAGATAAAAAATATCCATAAAAAAAGGCGAGTATCTTGTCAACAGTTACTATCACAAATGGTAATCTTGGTGTTTATCATAACATTTTACGAAAATGTTAAAACTAAAAAACACACATGTAACTGACCTTTAATGTCCCGTAGTGCACTCACCCTTCCCCTGCAGCCCCAACACTTCACAACCCAAGCCTTATTACACATTTCTAACTATTGACTTATATTTCCCCTCTGCCTCCTGCCAGGGTGGTGCCGGAGTCAGCACGGTGGTTGCTGAGTAAAGGCAGGACACAGGAAACCATAGAAATAATCACTAAGGCTGCTTACATGAACAAGAAATCGCTCACGCCTGAGGTCATCATGGAACTACAGGTCAGAAGTTCATTTTTAGTACCGGTATGTCGTGGTTAGGTAAAATTATGGTTGATGGATATTTCATTCAAGATAAATAACAAATTCTGTAAAGGATGACTGAATTATGTGAAAGTATTTGCTTGACCAGCAGAGTAATATCAGGTAAGTTTAAGTTGTTCCTTCATAATTAAAGCTATAGGGGAGAAAGAGGTTATATTTGGTCATCTTTAATTATAACCTTATTCCTGGACTTAGACGTGGAAGTTGTTTGTGAACCGTCGTTGTCTTGTGCAGATGTAAGTTAATCCCTTCGTCTTTCTTCCTTTGTTTACAATTATTTATAATTATCTCTTGGGTTCCCTCATTGTATATGCGTTTAGTAGTTATTATTAGTTACATAAGTTCACACAAAACCAATTACGTTACTTTACTACATTTATTACAGTCAAACACCAACAATAGTAATTAACAATTACAATAAATTATCCACACGCTTACACTCTCACACGAAATGAATTTGCTAGCTGGCTAATAATATCGCAAGAAATCGATATAAATTTATAAGGTAAGCCCAGTTTACACATACACGAATAAGGTCCCAATGCCGTCACAAATAAGCAAAATATCAAAATTCGGAGACCTGGCAGCCGAATTATAGATTTTTATCAAAAGCTTTAGCTTAGTGCGGGTGCTTCGCTGGTTCATCTGTGGTTAATTTGTGGTAATGTCGTATACTACGAATTATCGGAAGACTAGTTTTTAATTAATAGTAATTTTAACTTTTTTTTTTTTTTTGCCCGCTGGTGTATGTACAGCCATGGCTGATAGTGCTGGACCAGGGTCCAAGGAGTGTTGGAGAGTAACTGAACAGAGTTCGTAAAAGTGAGTCTTCTAAACCTCTCTCAACGTTGAGAATGGTTTGGAAAATTCACTTGTTCGAACTCTGTTCAGTTGCTCACCAACACTCCTTGGTCCCTGGTCCAGCACTATCAGCCATGACTGTACGTGTACCTGGGCATGCTCGGCGATGCACCTGTGACCAGTCGGGGATGGCCCGGTTTTTAGCTCCGGCCTCAGCCGAGAGCTCAAGGTCTTATCGTAATTATTGTTGTTGTTTTTGGGGCGACAACTTCTAAAATGGTTCAACTGACTCACTCACTGACTCACTCACTCACTCTCTTCCTCCCATCCATTTTCTTTTACCGACATTGAATCATTTATCCGAGGGGTTCACCCTCAATAAAAAGGGTTCATTTTCAAAATTTCAATATAACCATATGAATACGAAAATTCAGATAAAACATAATTAATATGTTTGAGACCTTTACATATGGATATTTTATTATTTCACTTGAATCATTAAGAGCGATATCATGTTGCGATACAAAAATACTTTATTCAAAATTTCCTTAAAAAAACATATATTTTATACAAGACGAAATTTTTAGATTGGTTATGCTGATGGTAGTGATAATGTATATGCAATTCGAGAATTCAACTTCGCTAGGTATAATTATTTCCTTCTGCAATAAATACGTACGAGGGATACGGACGTGATTATACGCACGGTTGAAGGACGCTACAGTGGTTCCGCATTCCTTTCATAGGGGCGCTGGTTGTGCATATTCAAATTTGTACCGTATTCAATGGAGATACGGAAGCTAGATAACATATAAGTGAATAATCAACTTCGACTAGTAATTTATCTTTATGCTACGAATTTTATTATGCCACGACCTTCGACACACTCAATGTCAGTATTTGAAAACGTAACTATACATCAACTAGCCTTTTCATGATACCTCACTTTGTACATACATCAAATTGCCCTCTTCCTTTACCCTTACATTTCCCCGTCCCCCTGTCCTTCGTTTTGCACATCCCTAAGGTTTTGTTTTCATTTCCCCACATTACCCAACTGGTGCAGGAGTTTGGAAACAAACAAAAGAATACGAAGAACACTGAGGCCTCAGCTCTCTCCCTACTCAAGACACCCGTCCTTAGACTCCGATTCCTCGTCCTCTGTGTAATGTGGTATGTAATAGGGAGTATTTGCAAACGTTGTTTCCCACGAGACGCTTCAAAAGTACTAATGATGTACAACATTGCTGCGATTGTAACAATTAAAATTCAACCAGTACAGTATATATACAGTATATATTATACAGTATATAATTTATATAACGTGACCCAGTTTAACTCTTTACACATTGACCCAAACGTATTCATGTAAGTATGACCCTAATCACTTCTTCTCACATCTGTCTTTTTACTTACAGGTTGGTGATAGTTCTGGCATATGATGGACATGTCAGGAACTGTGAACACATTGGCAGCAATGTCTTCGTATCCTTTACCCTGGTGGGCTTCGTCGAACTACCAGCAGACTTCTTGACTATGGTGCTGGTGGAAAAGGTTGGCAGACGTCACACTACCTCCATCACTCTAGTACTCAGCGGGGTGACCTGTCTGGTCATAGCTGCTATTCCTGAGAGTGAGTCCAGTGGAAGATGTTTAATAAACTGGGAATTAAGAGTGTAATCGGAAGGGATGTGTAAAATGAATGGAAATGGCAGAATGTATGGTGCCAGTTTAATTATGGATAATTTTCTGGACCTCACAGTGCAAAGCTAATATCAGACGAAAGTATAAGAACTAGGCGCAAGAAAAAATATATATAAAAGGATAGGTATAAATAAACTGTAGATTGAAATAAAACAAATATAGTTTGGTAAGGTCTCTCTCTCTCTCTCTCTCTCTCTCTCTCTCTCTCTCTCTCTCTCTCTCTCTCTCTAACAATAAGACCAATTAACTCTCCAATGTCCAGAGAAGAACAGACTATTAAGTCACAACAAAAGGAGACACTTTACAGTCAGCGGAACAAGCCATACAGGGATGAGAAACACTCTCTTTAACCTAACCTTACTCAACCTAACCTGATTCTCACCATGGCCGTTCCTCTTACCATAACCCCACCATTATTTCCCACAGCGTACACAACCAGTATTATGGCTCTAGCAGTGACGGGCCGCTTCTTGATAACAATGTCCATCAATGTAGGCCAACAATACCCAGTGGAGGTCCTGCCGACGGTAGCCAGGAGTTCCGGTACTGGACTCATTCATACTCTGGGCAATCTTACTGGTTTTATATCACCTTACGTTGTCTACCTGGTTAGTATTATTATGTGCCTCTTAAGCTTTAGTATTTAAATTATTGGATTCAGAGTCATTACAGTTTACACAGATTCTTATGAGGTTTTACAACTAAGCACTGCAGTTTAATTAAATATATTTCATCCTATTGCATCCCATTTCCTATAACAGATTCTGATTCTTCTGTTTCACTTGACTGTTTGATAAGATATCTAGTCAAAAAGTCCCACTTCGCTGTATAGTTAATTTAATCGAATAGTTATACTATAATATACTGTAGCGTTTTCCTGTTCCTACAATGTATTCTTCTTTGTCTCACCTGATACTCTGTATTTTTGTTCATTTCTCTAATGTTTTTTTTAATTCTCTAATCCGTCTCTTCAAAGTCTAAGATTGGCCACTACCTGCCCTACACCATCCTGGGTCTGGCGTCCATCCTGGGTGGTTCTATATGTGTGTTATTGCCAGAGACACTCAATCAGATCTTACCTGACACACTCGAGGACGGGGAGACTTTCTTCACGGGACAAGGCTACTGTTACAACCCCTGTGCTGGGTAAGCTGATGGGGGGGAATGAGTGTGATGGTCGAGTGGCTGTGATGAACAACGCCCGGAAATTTTGTGAATATAGTATTTGTCAATATGTGGATTCAGAATGGGAGATAAGATGGGTAACTTGGCTCTGAACATTTTCGGTTTGTACTTGTTCATGATAAAATTTTCACTAAACTTAATTCCCCTACAGATCCAGGAACGAGGATGATAACAGAGAGTTGGAGCGATACACTTACAGCAACAACACCCTCCAGGACCTTAATTCGGCTCAAGAGAACACCGGGAATATATCACAAGAGGAGGAGGATGAAGTGAGGGAGAGAGTTGCATAGACGGTGGAGGAAACGAGGTGGTTGTAGGCGAGAAGTACAAATGAGAATGTTGAAGAAAAGTATCTGTATTGTATTGTGCCGAAAAGAATGGGAAAACGGTGTTAGGGATAAAAAGAAAGATAACTGGAAGAAGAATGGAGAAGAAGAGGGGACGATAAGGCACTGTACTGGAAGAGAAAATGAGAATAAAATCGACAATCATTAATTCCTTCACACCCACATCAACAAAGCCACACGTAAACCCCCATCAACACTGAAACCTTCCACGCCAACACCATTAAACAATCATTGTAGCACCAGAAGATAGAGAAATAAAAAGCAAAGCAGAATTAGTGGTTGGAATAAGAACAGGAATAGGAGAAAGAGTAAAAGTGGGGGAAGGAATGTAAAAAGAATAACACCAGTTTGTATAAGTAGAATAAGAATATAATAAGAAATATAAAACTTTAGTAGGAAAATAAATACAATTGATAAGAAATAGTGTGAACGAATATAGCAACATTGTAATAAACTGCTTGTAATACCAGTCAGTGGGGAGACTGCCATGATTTTCAGCCCAAAAATCTGTGGTAGGAGAATAATACAGTTACCACAACTACCACATGGTGAGACTCATGTAGTCAGTACTCACAGAATAGCATGATTCACCAACATTGAATCGTCATCCATCGATCTTTTGATATCTGTAATTTTTCAAGGTATGTGTGATATCGTCAAGTTGGAGGCCACAGATCAATCCAAGTTGTATCACCAAACAGTCCCTCAGTATAATTGCTGCAGTTTTGTGGGACAGTATTGAAGAATCGGTATTGTTTATTTTATGAAGGACTAGCAGCAATACCCGACTTTGTCCGGGTGAAGATCCTACATGTGGTTTTGTCAGTAAATTTCCTCTAATTATTTTTATGTACCATAATGTTATGTCAAATTTATGTTATGTTACATTACGAAATGTTTTATTATATGTTATGCTATGCTAAGTTATGTTATGTTATGTTATGTTATGTTTGGTTATGCTATGCAATGTTTGGTTAGGCTAGGCCACGTTATGTTACGTTATATTATGCTGTGTTTGGTTAGGTTAGGTCATGTTATGTAAGATGTAAAGATGGAAGATAAAGATCTAAAAATGGAAGATAAAGATGTAAAGATGGAAGATAAAGATGTAAAGATGGAAGAGAGAAACTGAGGAAGGTAAGTGTTTCCCCTGAGTAAAATGTAGCAAAAAGGCACCAGTATGGACATACATGGATAAAGTTAACCCTGATTACATTCTTTGTTTGATATGCAATAACTCTTTAAAGTATGGTGGTGGAACATCCAACATGATAAAACACATATTAGAATTAAGGGAAGTATTTTATGATAGTATGTAATCGATAATGTACACTGTGATATAATGTATGTGATAGTATTTTAGAATTAATTTTACATTCGCGAGCCAGGGAGGGTAATTGGTTCCAGAACCGGTTCTGGCGGTTCTGCCAGTCAGAGACACGGAACCTTGAGTACTAAAGAAAACGGTTCCTGCAGAGGGTTCGAACCCCCCCAATCCCCCCATTGGTCATTTTAAAACATTTTTATTGTATGCCGAGGACACTTCCCAGGCTTCACCGATCAAAATCATGTAAACATTTATACTAGGTGAACCGATGCGGCCGTGCATAGCGGCTAAACACACACACACACAGACAGACAGAGTGTCTTATATAGATAGATATTACCGGACCCGAGCTTAAGCCAGTTTGATTTATGTAATACAATTACAGTATACATGTAGAGGCTACAATTCTTTAACATAGAGGACTGATAACACTCCATATTATGAAAGGAAAAAAATCATAATAAACGTTTAGCCTTAACGGAACCTCCACAACCAAAACAAGAACATGAAGGAAAACCCTTCAAAAGCAACGGTTCTTAATGATTCAAGTGAAATGAGTGAGTGAGTGAGTGAGTGAGTTGAACCCCTTTTAAGAAATGGTCGCCCCAAGAAGAATGAGTGAGTGAATCAGTCAGTTGAACCCCTTTTAAGAAGTTGTCGCCCCAAGAAGAAGAAGAACAAGAACAATAATTACGATAAGACCTAGAGCTCTCGGCTTAGGCCGGAGCTAAAAACACATTCTAGGATATGCAGATGAACTCTATCTGGCTTGTGATTTGACTTGGCCCAGGACTAGATTGATATCGGTATCTGGTTGGCCAAAACAAAAGGAACTTTAGACTCAAGACTCAGAGTTTTCTGTAAACAAACTAGAATGCGGTGGTTTCAAATACATCATTCCTTATCTTACAGACAAATATCAAAATTATATCTACACAGCTCTAGAGGACCGATGCAGTCTCGTCAAGGTGAAAAAATAGCGCCATTCTCTGATCAGACACGTCAGGTCACACTGCACCAATCTCAAACATACCGTCGACATGGATTTCTTTACTTGTATCTTCGTAAGCAGAATGAAGGACGAAGTAAAATCTGTGTTCTAAAATCAGGAACATAATACAATCAGTGAATGTTGAGAACTTTTGCTTGGGACTGTACATGTTCAGTCTTCTGATATCCTGTCGCATGTTCCGCTAAAGTATCCTATGTTGTTGAATGTTAATGATAATTTTGTTAATAAAAGAACAAAATGCCATCAACGCTTTGGAATTATCCACATACAAGCAGATATAACTTTTTAAAAATTGCAAGATGCTGATTGTGCTGCCTCTCCTTTATTATCCCCGTAGGTGGGGGGTATTGCCTACATTAATGATGTGGACAATACTTTAAAGGTTTTGGCGCCCCTTCAGGCACAACCACAAGCTTTTAGTTCTTCATCTGTCCCTCATTTTTTTCTATATTCTTACTGCTTGCTGTCACACCTCTCTATCACCTTTTCTGGCGCTATATTATCTTTATTTGTGATTACATAAAATTACTTTCAGATTTTCTCTCTTCCATGCAGCATGTCAAGGAGAGGGGAGTACGGCATATAAAAAAGTTCCTAACGTTAATGATCCAAACGTCGCTTTTATTTATATAGTCAGATATAAAAAACATGTCCTCTACTCGTTCAGCATAACAATATAGTGATTGACAAGCGCTTCATGTGTGAAGATGATGTGTATATTATTCTCTGATGAACTTGATGCTACTAATAATAGAAATTAGACAATGAGCTGAATAGAAAACAAAAATAGCATTTCATGATCTATTCTAGGCAGTGACGATGGCAGGCCTACTGGCTCTATAGGCTATAAAATGAACCCATCATTTCGCTCATCGTCAGCCACTATCCTATGAATATTTTTCTTTTTCTTTTTTCATTATAATTTCTAATAGGTTATATCATTGTACTCGACCACACTGACCACGGCCACTACCATGTGTCACAAGTATCGGTCAAGTACACTTTCCACCTGGACTGTACTCCATGTCGTGTTCATGTGCTCCACTGAGTATATACGAGTTTAGTACATGCACATATCCTGACGTAGATGTCAAGTATGAACACTCGTAGAATATGCAGGAGAGGACTCATTCGCAAAATATGTAAATACTACTTTATTTATCTTCCCAGCGCATCATGTGAGCAGCACTTTGGAGAGTTTAAAATATGTGTTTGCATAAAATTACCAACCATCCAGCTCTGGGATTTCCTTAGCAAGTAATGTTCGCATTAGTTTCCACGAAAGGTCTGTTCAATCCCTAGGATAATGGCCCAGTATTTATTTGCTCTTCACGACATGCATATCTAAAGTCACTAAATTAATGGGAAATATAAAGCCTGCAAAGCATCCATTTACATCATCCCGAACTAAACACGCATAATTATCGTACTCTCCAAACTGATAAACTGGTCCCAAGTTCACTCCTGGCTGTGTATCTACTCTCGCGTCTGCATGATATATTCAACATTTTTAGTCCTTCCCATAACCCGTATGAAGCAACAACCTCGATTATATATTTTCTATTATGCTGAATCAAGAACCTCGTCCATCGACCATCCACTGTCCTGATCTGTGATACTAAGGAAGAAAAATAGATGAAATGAGGGAATGTATACGGTATTTCCTGGTATCATTTGGTTGTAATGAATAATTTTGTAGTCCCCACTTCACCCACACATCGTACCCACATTAAGGGGAGACTCTTGCTGGTGAAGTGAACTGCTACTAATGCCTCCTTCAAACAATGCCAGGAAACAGATATCTTCAATATTACTAATAGGGAATCTGTTTCTTTACATAGTTTCGTGGGAATATGCAGCCTTATATTCACCTACAATATATTTCCCATCATAAGTGCTCTTGAGTGAGATGAGTAAAAAATTATGTTGCTCAGCCTTGGACTCACAACTCAAAAAATTGCCTTGAGCTGTAATCTATGTAACTGATAGTATGTATATCATCAGGAATCTGATTGTGACTGGCTATCTCTACTCTGTGTGTGAGAGGTTTGAGATGTCCGGAAGGTTTTTATGAAGTTGAAGTACTGATTTCTTCAACTTGTATAATAAAAAACTTATACACGGATAAAAATTGTTTTATGGCTTATATAATTTGGGGGAATAAGTAGCTTGGTATTTATCAGCAATTTTTTCACATTACAGACGTTGCTTATAACAACATCTTTCACACATCTAGAACCCAGGGCTCGAAGGGTAAGGAGACAAGGGAGTTACCAATCGATTTAGAAGTAATACTGTATAGGAGTGATGGTTTACAGAACCACACGTACCGGTACGTTAAGAAGGTTATTTGATGCCTGAAAATTAGGCTTACTAATATATTTCATGGCTTCCTGAGAATATTACTTATATACCGAATTTAAATTAAGAGAATTACTTATCACTGAGAATAATGAATATTTTTTTGTTAAATATTATTTTCACAGTTACATATCGAGAAAAAAAAATTCCCAAGAAAATTGTTTGCATTATAACCCTTTAAAGGTACGATATGTTATTATTACACGAATACCAGACCTAAGTAGGATTATTACATTATCATAATATACGAATTTATAGATATCTTAAGATTTCTTATAGATAGCAACAACTTTAGTGTATAAAGAGTTATAGCGTGTGAGTTCTACCTTCAGGTACAACGTGCAAATACAATGTCCGTGCCTTGCATGTATTGTACAGTACACACACGTACACGGATACACGCATCATCCCTCATGCAAAAATTATAATTAAAAAAATCACACACACACACAAGCACATAAACATACAGACATTATTCTATCAAAAATGGCAAAAAAAAAAAAATACAAAATACACACACACACACACAAAGACAAGTCCGCGACCAGTGAAAGAAATACTAGCCAGCATAATACCGTGAATATGCTGAGGTACACGAGCATACATACATCAATATAGGCGCCAAATGTATGCACCAATGTCACAGGAATGGTCGTAAATATATCAACTGGAAGGAAGGTATGATGATTTATGCACACAGATGGGACGAACGTAAGAGAGCGAGAGAGAGAGAATGAGAGAGCGAGAGAGAGAGGGGGAGAGGGAGAGGGAGAGAGAAGGTGTATAATAGATAAAGAGGAAAGGTTAAGCACGAGGCAAAGGAGGAAGAGGTGAGAGACATTGGTGGAGCTTCAGTATAAAATCCCGGCCACTTCAGTTCCTCCACCCAATTCACTCCACATCCTCGTTCTCTACTCCACCATCTCCACTTCGTACTGCGGTCTGACTAGCGGTAAATAAGGTACATGATAACTATGTATTCCTTTCTTCACACTTTGCTAGCATTTAAATCCTAAGTGAATTTCATATGTATTTCTTATTGCTGTCAATTATATGGTTAGATGTGATATTCCGATTTGTTTAAAAAAAAAATCTGTTTTAATCTAGTAAGGCTATATGTTATGCATTGTAGTATTGAAACTGATAAATATGAGTGGCAATGAGGGTTTATTGTATTGCATTATAAGCCAATGGTGAATTAGATGCCTCGGATTTATATACAACTTCTGAAGGTGGCTGTACTTGAAACTGTGTGCAGTCATAATCAATTGTGCCTTTATCATCCTGGACTAAAATGAAATGAGAGCCAAGGTTGCATTCAGACCAAATAAATTAACACAATCATGAGTTTGGAAAGCAGGAGGTACACAGACAGACCTCAGATCTAACAAACACCTTTGAGACGAAGCACGAAAGTATGTCTGGACGAACACATGCACGAATAATGTCAACTCTGCCCCATTTTACCCGGGGAGGAGGGAGTTGGGGAAATAAAAAAATATATCGTTTGTTAATGTATACAAATATTCTGACGTAGGGGGTGCGCGTTTTAATAAGTAATCTTGGAGATGCTAAAAATAAGGTGTTTTCGTAGGAGTCTTCGTAGCTTTCTTAACAATGCAACAAAGCAGATTTCTTTACTCGTATACCTAGACAGCCTGTTTTCCAGTATAGTGTTGAGGCATCATTAGCACTCCAATACACCCAAAACAGATGATACCTTTTAACTGAGGCCTCTCAATGTTGTGTAGTTGTGATAAAGATGGTCGTGAACATGGTGGGTTGGCGAGGACTGTCGGGGATGGCGGCTGCGGTAGTGATGGCGGCTTTACTGTCTCTACCAACACTCTCCATGGCAGACCACGGTGAGATAACAAATGGTTTGCCTATATCATATATGTTTATCTATAGTCTATAGTCTCGAAAAATATTTTCCCTTATTCCTTCTATAATTGGCCCTTTTTTATATAACTACTTCTTCTTTTCACATAATACTTCCATTTTATGTAGGTTTATCACTTGCCCTAACACTTACCTATTCGTCTCTGCTTCACAACTAAGCATTTCCCTTTATTCGTATCTCACCTCCTGCAGAAGAAGGCAAGAGCTGCCCCTACGGAAATGAGACCCTGGAACATGGAGAGATGGCCATGATGCTGGCTGAATGTTGCCTCAAACTCGTGTGTTGCAACGGGACCATCAAAAAAAGTTACCTGGACCACGCCGCCCCCCTCAGACAACTCAACGCCCACCCCTGCGACAACACCGACCCACCACACACACGTCATGGTAGCGGGGAACACAAGCCTCGGTCATGTGGGTATTATAATTATGGTGATGTTAAAATACGAGTATATAATAATGTACTATAATAATGCCTTCAGACTAATAACGTGGTAAATACACTTGTACTGTACACATCTCCTCCACTGACTGCATGTCTCCTTCACCTTCCTGTCATGACCTACAGACTGTCCTCCACACTACTCTCATTTCCCAACTAACCATTCATCTCCCCGGTGTTGCAGGCTGTGGGTGGAAGGACATGGTGTATCCCGCTGGCTACCTAATGAACAACACCTGCTTCCAACTCGAGTGTCACAAGGGTCACTGGGACTTCACCGGCCTTATCAATGAGGAGTGTTAGTTTTAGATATATTCTTGTAGGGGGTGCTGCTTAAATCATCATCATCTAGTTAGGGTTTAGTTATCATTGATGTCATCACTCTATAATAATCATATCAGCATCATTTCACCATCTTCTATTAATACAGAGAAAATATCTGTGTTGTTGTGCGTTTTGATTGTTTTTGTTATCGCGTCCAAAACCCTTCACTCATTGCAACCATCATCATTCATTATTTACACTCGTCCCAGTGTTTTCTTTACCAACTCCCTCCCTTCGCTTCGCCAGGCGGCCACTGTATTGTATACGACGACCCTCACTTCAAGACCTTCGACGGCTGGTTCTACGACTTTCACGGCAAATGTAACTACTCCCTGGCCCAGAGCGGCGACTCTTACGATGCAGCGTGCGGAGTGTACGGTGACTTCAAGGAGTGTAATGGCTTCCCTACATGTGTCAACCGAGCCACGTTTAAGGATAACAGACACACGGCCATCGAAATTGATCACAGTGATATCCATACAGTGAGGATTATGGTGTAATATATCTTATTCTTAAATATAATGTCCGGTGAACTGGAAACTACCTGAACCTCCGACCTGTCCTGCAGAATATATTCCCTAAACTATGGTAGCCAGCTTTTTAAAACAATTTGGAGGTACATGTAGCCTCCATATTACAACGAAAGCAACTTGACCTAATAAACCATCCCAATAGCGCTTACCTTAACCAACTTAACTTCATCTTATTTTAACCAAACCGATAAGTGAATTAAACTAAATCCAACAATATTTTTCCTTTCTCCCGGTCCTAGGTCATGGTGAACGGCGAGACTTTTATGGTGACAAACAATCACGGCTGCAAGGAACTCATCAACACCGGGGGTTACCACAACGTTCTCGCCTGCATGTTCATGGACCAGTACTCTGTCTTAATAGGATCCAGTGGCCTCTCGGTCAGTGGGAGGATGATTGATGATTAGCTGGGGAGTGAGAATTGAGAGGGAGGTGAATAATGGTCACAGAGGGAGGGAGGGACGGATGGAGGGCTGCAGAATGTATGGAGGGCATAACGGGGCAGGTTTAATATACGATTATGATTTTCAGCAGCATTTTGAGATGCACAGTATAAATATAAGTTATTTAGATGCATTATTTCAAATGGAAAATGGTACATATGTAGCTATTTTCCTGAGCATATAAATAGAATGAGGTAAGTTACTTTGTACATGACGTGTTTGTAATCAACTTTCTTTAAAGTGGGTTCGTAAATATTCTTACATAGGTAGGTAACAATACAGTATGGATGGAAAATACTTAATTTGGTTGTTAGGTTGTTACATGGAGTTTATGATGTTAGCTACAAGATCTTTGTAGTCATAGTGTTTTTGGACATACCAACACGTGCATGTCCTTATATAATTCCTTTCACATTCTCGTACAGTTGGCTCCACTTCCGTGTTTACCGTTTTGCGTTGCCAATGTTGAGCCATCCAGAAATTTGAATCCCGAACACAGTTTTATCATGATGCAAATCCCTCACTATATATATTGTAGCTCATGAGACGGAATGAGGTGTTGGGTTGGAAAGGGAAAAGCTTCAACAGTGATCAAGTGTTTTTATAATTGTAGAGGGAGAGAGGTATATATTACAGTTAGCACCACAGCTGTGGTTATAAGTCAACAAACACTAGGCCTACTCTCACTTTTTTAATAATTTTTCTTCTGATATTTAAATCCAAGAGAATGCTACATTCCAAGAGATTTTTTGCTTTATTATAGAAAATTATGACAAACTTTACGTGTAATAACATTCATACGTCAGCAATTACTGATAATTAATAAATGCTTTCTTTGTGAATCATGTAATGATTTTTACTCAGCCGATTACTAAGAAAAGGAAATGGAATAATCATTACGAAAACATTCATAATGGTTAAAGGTCGTGTCCAATGTCACTTATAAAGACATTATAAGTGACATTGGTCGTGTCCATACATCACCCACTTCAGGAATATTATTTCATTGTCGCTATGTTTTGTCATGGTAAACAATTGTAGTATTTATTGCAAGTGAGACTAACTTGGGAACGATAAACGTAGCTTTTATAGATCTTATAATGAATTAATACCGGTATACAGTATATCTTGTTAATATTGCAGTGTAACTTTCACACACGGCAATCTCAGCTGAACCCACAGACATCTGGCTTCCTTTCCTCGCATAGTTTGCAGGTGTTACGGCAGATAAGGTAGTGACGTTCACTTCTTAGGTTCGTGACGTCGGGAATTATGATATCGATATGCTCGACAGTTGAGCTTTTTTATTCAAATTAAGAGGTAGAAAGAAAGATCATAATGGTTCTGGCAGATATTATAAGTAAAGGCTAATTTCGTTACTCGGCAGCAGTCAAGACATTTTCTGATACATTGTTTTGTGTTACTGGTTACCAGAGGATTGTGTTTTGTAATGGAGAATCATATCTACCCAATAATCACTCTGTCTCATCTCCCACACCATGTCCTCGTTCCATGGAGCTATATAGTCCATGTCCTCGTTCAATCCAAGTCCCCCTCTACCTCACATCACTCCTTCACTCTACTCCTTCACTTTCCCACCTCACTCTCCTTCTCACCACCTTCATTATCATTCTGTGTGTAGCCGAAAAGGATCAATCCAATATTATATATGTACTCAGGCCCTAAAAAAAAAACATGTGATATTTTAATACTCAACCAATGCAATATGACAGGACATTTTATTACCCTGATAAAGTCATCAGAGAAAATGACTAGATCAGACATTCAAACGAAAGAGAGAGAAATAAATAAAGAAAGAGAGAGAGATAGAAAGAGAGAAAGAGACAGCACTTGAATTATATATACTCAAAAAGTGCAAAGCTAAATAATACCTAACATCAAGTAAATAAGATTACGACTACGATAAACATGGTCACTATAGATTAATTCCATAATAATCTTGTAGCAAAAGACACCATTGGTATTTGTTGAACCAATCACCCACTAGTGTCGACGTGAACAGTGTCTGAAAACCCAAGATGATTTTCCTACACTCACATGGTATCTGAGTCACCCCCCCCCCCCACCACCAACCCAACTCCTCTTTCCATCTCCCTCGGTATAGTGAGTGGTTCGCATTATGATGACACGTGGTTCGGGATACATATTTCTGGGTAGGCTAGCTCTCAGCATTGGCAACGCAAAGTGGTAAACGCAGAAGTGGAGCCAACTTGTACATAACCTCATTGTAACTTCCTCTACTTTGTTTTTTTTTAATTTACTCCATATCTTTTTTTCCTTTACTCCTCCTCCTCCCCCTCCTCCTCCTCCTCCTCCTCTACTGTATCTCCTTGCATTCATTTATTTGTCTTTATTTCCCTCATACACTCCCATTTCTTATTCCTCTGCCATTACTTCTACTCCTTCTCCCGTCCTACTGTTATTCCTTCCACCTTTTCAACAGGTAATGGTGTCCCCGTTCCGCCTGGACATCTGGGCTGCAGCTGACCTCAATGATACTCTTGGGGGTTTGTGTGGACGCTTCAACTGGAACGAGACAGATGATTTCACTCTTAGGAATGGGACCGAGTTGCCCCTTGAGACCTTCCCTACAGTGTTCCCAGGGTCGTGGATGGTGGGTCGTTCTGCAATAATGTCGTACTATCGTGATTTTTTTTAGGGGGATGAAATGAGGGGTGTAAATTGGGGGACGGGTTATGGAGGTACTAGTGTGAAGATGTTCATTCGTGTCTAGAAATAATCTAAAACCAACAATGATTCATGACTAGTATCTATCTACTCCTTCAGACAAACGTCAGCGATGCAGACGACTGTCCTGAACCTGCCGCGAGGATGGTATGTACTGTATGTGTGTATAGCGGTGGGTGGGAAGTGGTTGATATGAGGTGGTTGGTGGGAAGTGGTTGATAAGAGGTGGTTGGTGGGAAGTGGTTGATAAGAGGTGGTTGGTGGGAAGTGGTTGGTGGGAAGTGCATGGTTTGGTGAGAAGTGGTTAGCGGTTGGCGCGAGATGATTATGTAAGGTGGTATCTGGAAGGCAGTCGTAATCCCAGCTATGATTGTGGTGGCTTCTCTTTGTCAAGTTCTATTTGTCTATTTTATACAGAGTTATCCTTCAACTCTTGGTAGCACCGCTCCAGTCCATGATAAACGTAAGACATCCGTAATCTGATGAGAATTAGATTTAAACTAACCAAAACTTATCTTACTAGCAAGATGTCTAAGTTAGAAGGAATTTTTTTAGTGTCCGAATCCCGAGTGACGATTTTGAGAGAGAACGTGATTATACCATTGTCTCTCTTTCTCTCATATCATCAATGTCTGCAGGATGACCCATGCGAAGGCAACACCGATTACGTCGACTTATGCAAGCGGATTGGGGGAAGAGCTGCCCTGTGCCGAGGCAAACAGATCAGCGTCAACGAGGCTTTCTGGAGTAAGTAATCAGTTGTACAAACCAACCTCTCGTTCGCACTTCCATCATATTTGTGTAGCCATGAAATATATTAAGTTATACTCTACTACCCTGGAGTCCGTTTGACAGAGCAGGTTCTCTAAAGATTTTTAAGATAAACCAATATGCTAAAATCTATTGTAGAACTTCGCTTCCATACCTCCTTGTACTTAACGGATTTTATCATCAGTTTCCTTCTATTATTATACTTTCCTCTTTTAATTATTCTCCAATTTCTCTCTTTTCACTCGCTAATCCCTCCTACCACCATCACCATTGCAAATCCAACCTCATCTCGAAATCATTTAACCCACTTCCCTTTAATCTTTTAACTCTAAACCTAACCTACTCTCACTTCACATACATCCAGCCCTGTCCTATCTCCTTCCTGCATTGACTATCCCACACCGAACCTTCCCTATACTTGTCCCATGTATGGTACAGTCGTGGAGATAATTATAATACACAGACACTATGAGACTGCTCCTTCATCGTGCATAAGTTAGGACGCGCTACTGCACATAACGTCTCATCCGACTGTCATACAGTTCAAGTGTGTCTCTACAATATTATGTCGAGGGCTGAACTTCCAATCCAACCACTCCCCCTGTTCTCCCATTACCAGAGAGCTGCTCCTACGACCTGTGCCACATGAAAGAGAACGGCGCCAACAGGAGGAAGATGAGGAAATACGTCAAGAATACAATAGCCCGAAGCAACTGTCTCACCCAAAACATCAAAGACATGACGGAACTCTTGGAAGATTAGTGGACAATGAGGTAAAGTGGGATGGATTTGAAAACACTAAGGTAGAGAAGCAAAGAGATAAATTTGTAGACATGAATTGAAATACGACTTGTAAAGTGATGGAGAATGAGGTACAGTAGAGTAGGACAGATCTGAATTTATAGTAGAAGATCGAGGGGGAAGAATTGATGATAAAATAGGATAGGAATAAAGTGATGGAATGGTACACGTGATGAGTTAGGACTCTTGACAGGGTGTTGGAGAAGAGGGTTGTGTAGCATAGACTGATTACAGAGTGTGAGAAAAGAAAAAAGACCCAAGTTGTAAAGACAAAGTTGTAGGTCAGATGTTTTGGTGAATAGCCAGCGAGGTGGGAGGAGATACACAGAAATAGCCTGAAGGTGTTGTGAGTGGTGGTGGCAGCAGAGGGACGCATCGAGATTGTAGGAAGTAGAGGAAGACAGATTTAAAGGGGTGTGGAATAGGGGGATAGGCTTGGTTTTTTTTTAGGGGGTGCAAGAGTAGGGGGACAGGCTTTCTACCCCCCCCCCCCCCAAGCCTGTCCCCCTATTCCCGCACCCCCCCTCCCCCCGCTAGTCCCCCCCAAGCCTGTCCCCTACTCCCACACCCACTTAACATCTACTTTTCAGATACATTATTATCTAATCAGATATAGAGACTAAATATTAATATTTTCTGTCTTTATCTTACCTAACCCGGTCATTTTTAACAGTTTGAGGTTGACTGGTGAGTGAGGGACATACATACACTACAACGAACTCATCTATAACGGGTAAGGAAGAGGCATCATTAGTTACTACTTTATAAACCTTAATCATACTGTCTTTATTATTTCAGATATGTCACACACACCCTCCCATACCTAACACAGTTTTCCATGTAGCAAACTCGCTCTCTGATGTCACATGAATGTTTATATATCAAATCTTTTCCGTTGCATTAAACACTGTCCTATGCATTACACAATCGCACTTGAAAATGTTAATCTTTCCCTCATATGCATGTATTACCGATCATAAAATTATCATAGAACAATAATTACAATACAAACTTTCTTTTAACAGGATAAACATCAGACTGGGTTCGATGTAAACAAGTGATGACGTCACACCACAAAATTTGTAACAACAATGAATTCTACATCGAAGTATAACAATGATAAATATGAATACATTCTATAGTATAATTATCATGGAATAATCGTGATTATACAAAAATTATAGTACTTCGGTTTAATAAATGTTCTTTAAATAAAAGGGGCATCATATAAATGCAAAACGAAAACTTTTAAAAGCCTCCCTCATTAAAGACTGCAAAAATCTCACGGTAAGTAAACTTTTTAGCAATATATTCTTAGAACGATCGAGCTCTCATATTCGGCAACATTCTCCTCGACTTATAATAATGAGGCAGATTCATAAATGACACAGGAAGTCAGATAAAAACAAATGATAAAATAATCTGCTTATTGATCAGGAAATTCAAAAATTGTCATCCTTTTCATACGAGGTAGATTGTATTATAATGATGTGTATTTGGGTTCTGTCATCACATAATACTAGAATATCAACATCACTTACAGAACTGGAACTGGAATCCATGTCAGGCTGAAGACCCTAGTAAATATTTATAATATTTATTAACTGTGTTAGATCAATGATAAAGTTCAAATATGTTGACAATATTAAGTGTGGGTTTCAATGCAAGTTTTGTTTGATTGTTTTAGGGGAAATATTACCATTCATTGATAAGGGGTTTTGGGTTATATAGACTTCATGCTAACCTTCTGCGGTTTCATTCGCTCTAGTTAAATTCCATTATAAATAAATAAATAAATAGATAAAATAAAACCTTTCTGAGAATAGGAGGATGTTTGATTTTATCACTTGACAGGAACAGAATTTATTGAATGCATATTACCGCGGCCTTACTTACTTAACTGGCATGTTTAATTCATATGATAATTTTATTTCACTTGTCATTATATCATGTATTTTATAACATTCTGAATTAAAGAATACATGTCGTTGAATGAGATACACCTTTGACATAGATTCGGAACTCATACCTATCCAAGCTGAACACTTCCTGCTGTATATTCTTCAACACATTGTCTTGATACAACCAACTGTAACACTACCAGGTGATGGGAATTAGTTTTTCAGTACAGTCTAAGGCAAATATCAGGCTTTACCCTCCCGTCTTTTAATGTGATAATAATGACGGTTTAAGGTTGTGAGAATTTAATGTAGTTTATATATTTACTTTTGATACAGCATGAAATTATTCAATAATGCATACAGGCATGCATCATCTCTCATTTTATTATAATAAAAATGTTAAGCAGTCATTGAATAATGGGAGGGAGAGGACATTAACCTATGTCTCTGATTGTACATCAGAGGGTGTTGACATTATACTATAACATTCGGAATGAAGGATTAAATTTATGTACCACATGCAACAAGTACAAGTGGTGGTAATCAATATATTGTATATCGTATTATCTAAGAAATAAAATTGGCTGTATCTATGAATTTGTGTCTTTGTCCCTCAATAAAAATTGTAAGATAGATTTTCTTCTTTTATTACATTGACGAAAGAGCAAACACAGAAATTCCATTTGTAAAACCTGCACCCAATCCCTTCCGTACAGATTCCTTCCAAACCTCTCGTAAAATAAAAGGGAAATACTTTGTTGCCGTGTTCTGGGTACAACTCACATTGTCGACCAGTTCTGTTCATTAGTCACCAAAATGGGACAGTCAGTTCTTTGTACATATAGACATTTTTATTTTTTCATAAAAAAAGCAAGATTTTACCTGGTGTTTTGTAATTATACGCATTAGTAATATACAGAGTATTCTCAACGCAATTTATATCCAACCTATTCCTGTGACTTTCACACCCAGAATTTATTGTTGAATGCGTCATTTTAAGTTTAAGATTATTCTTAGTTAAACCATATACTTTTTACATTTGATGAAAAAGACAGGATAAGTGTGTGATTATATTAATTGATTGCGATAGTTTAGTGATAGATAATTACTTTGTGAAAAATAATATGTCAGGCCACATATTATAAAAATCAAATGTTAGAATAAGTCAATGTTTCTAAGGTTATTGAAATATTTTATATAAAAGTTGCATTGGATTAATAGGACGAAAATAATTTGGTTCCAATAGTCGCAGTAAAAGTCATGTGTAAAACTTTGCCAAACAGAGGATGCACCTTGCTGGTAAAGTCATGGTCTAATGTACTGCAACACCTTCCAATGAGATGGCTTCGAAAAATGATCCGAAACTATAGCTGTTGGTGTGTGCAATTTTGGTTCATAAAATTAACTCAAATAGCTCGCTTTTATTCACCAGGTTGCAGTACATTAGACCATGACTTTACAACCTTGGTAGTGTTATCAGCCTTGGCTTGATACTCACCACTGAACAACAACTGGTGTAAAAATAAATACACTTGAGTAAACTCTATCACAACATAATATCAATATCTTATCAAGATAGGAATAAGTTCAAGTTCATGTTTAAGGTCCCGCAGAGAGCTGCTCGTGGGCAATATAATATGCGGGGGTTGTGCCTAGTGTCTAGTTTTTGTGTCATTGAGGGACTGCAAGATGTCATGAGTAGTTACCAGTAGTAGCGTCTCACACGAGTGTTTTGACCGAAAACCGTGTTGATTGTCAGTCAGTATGTTTTGCCTATCAAAATGGTCCATTATATGTCTATGAATTATATGTTCTAAAATTTTGCAGGGGACTGAGGTAAAATAAATTGGTCTATAATTAATGGGAAGGGTTCTGTCTCCGGATTTAAAAATTGGGGTCACATTTGCCAAAAGTCAGTCTTGAGGGAGTTCACCGGTCTGTTAAAGTTTGTGAGAATATAACCTGCAGGACATGTAGGGGCAAGAACTTTAGCGTTAGCCCTCAATATCCTGCAGGGTATATTGTCTGGTCCAGTCGCTTTGTGTATGTCTACTTCAGATAAAAGTTTCTCAATAAGTTCGACTATTTCCCCCCACACAGTCTACCATTCCAAAATGCAGTTTTCTCTCACTGTCCAGGAAAGTGTATTTAAGGTTTTTTCAAGGGTAAACTAAAACAAGATCACTCAATTATAAATTATATTAAGGTGAAATTATAGTAGTCAGGACTCAGCCTTATCGAGTAATATACCCGGTTGCAGAATAATTAATGGACCGGAGCATTTTCTAGTCCCATCATGTATTATTTTCCAACGAGTCTCTCTTATCTCCTCAAAACTGTTGTCCACCACAACAATGTAATACTGAAGTACTTGGTCTACTCCTACAACCAGGAGGATGTGTGTGTGTGTGTGTTTGCCGTTCTCCTCTGTTTACTTTGTCTATAATTTTTCATCAATTTTCGCTTACTACTTTTTTCTCTCTCATTACACCTTTCTTTAATCATTCTATCTCTATTTCCCCTCATCAAAACAATACCTTTCTGCTGCAACTTTCCTATTGTTCCCCGTATAACCTAACCTAACTTAATCTAATCTATTCTAACCAAACCTAATCGATCCTAACCTAACCTAATCTAATCTAATCTAATCTAACCTAACCTTACCTAATCTAACCTAACCTAACTTTCCTTCCCAAACTTGTCTTTCCTGACTTTCTTACAATACCCTCAAACCATATATTTTAACTTCCTATTATCCATTTCCTAATTCTTTGTCTCTTTACACCACCCGACTCCTTTCTCCTCATTTACCTACTCTCCTCTCTCTCTCTCTTATTGTTTCAGTTCTCCCCCCACCTCTCTCTCTCTCTCTCTCTCTCTCTCTCTCTCTCTCTCTCTCTCTCTCTCTCTCTTATATTGCAATCGTTCTCTATTATCCTCACTTTTCCTCCCCGATGTCTGTGTGTGTGTTTTCTCTTTGCATACTCTCATCTTCTGTCTTTTATCATTCTATCTTTCTCCCTTTCCCTCAGTAGCCTACACCTACAATTCTTTTCCCTTCGTCTCTATCCCCCCCTACAATTCTTTTCCCTCCGTCCCTATCCTCCCCCTACATTTTTCTTCTGCCCCTAAATCACCCCCATTTTTTTCCATCATTCCCCCCCCTCAAATTCCCTCACATAATCCCACCACCTTTATACTCTCTCCCCTCATCTCCCTCACATTCCTCCATCCATCTTCAGACATATACCCACCCACCTTCCCCTCATTTCCACTCCCACTACCATTCCCATTCTCTCCCATCATCCACCCCCACCACCCATTCTCCCCCATCATCCCCCCCACCACCCATTCTCTCCCATCACCCCCCCCACCACCCATTCTCTCCCATCACCCCCCCCCCCCCACTCATTCTCTCCCATCATCCCCCCCATCCATTTGTACACAATAAGGCAAGTGCTGTATGCCGCAATCATAAGATAATACACAGGTAAACAGACTGCCTGCCTAAGACCCTGTACACAAGATAAGCAGAGGACAGATATTAGTAATAAACAGTGTGAGTCACAGTGGTACCCATGTGAGAGAATAGAGAAAGAGAGTAGAAAGGAGAGTAGGGAGAGAGAGTAAGAGAGTCAAATAATCAAGGAATGGTCACAAGGAGATATGCCCAAATACACAGATAATATAAACTGATTAGTGTAGCAGGAGGGTAGGACTAAGAGCACGAGGACTATACCTCATGACCACATGACAACCAGACACGTAACTTTCCTACCACATGACCCACGTGGCATCTGGCCACGTAAGCATGACAACACACAGTAATAATTGTATCCAAAGACAACTGACAACTCAAGTGAAATTGTATATAAACAGTGACACTTACCTAATAGGTAGGATTCTTAAACTTGCTCCCTTAGGGCTATTATATACTTGTCTCGCCAAGAGAGACCACTACTATATCAGAAAAGAAGCACATCAATATCATTCCCTGTCTGTGTGTGTATAGAGATATAAGTGTAAATAAATGAACTTTCCATGTTACAACTGTGAAGTCAATTACCTTAGAAAACACCCACGTCTACACTAACTAACTAATAATAATAACAAGACTACAAGTACCAAGAAGCAAATACAAATAAGTTACCAGAACTTGAACGAGTTAAAGCCTAACAGGACTGGTACATTATGGTGGCAGCAGTGGTGGCAACAACAAGATTGCAAAGGAGTTGACTTCCAGGGAGTACAGTGAATAACATAGTTCAAGGACAAGTTGAAGATTTTACTTGTAAATTTCTCTCAGGTAATTTCTTCTCACGACCTCTATAAACGAGGGAGATAAACCACAAATTCATCACCTACAAGACACCTACTTCAACATAACTGCAACTAGACCTACAAGGGGATCTCATCTACTTCACAACAATCAATCATCACTACCCCAGGCGTCCCTGTACGTAAATTCTCTCGTAAGGACAACGCCATCCCTTCATCACTACCCATGAGCGTCCCTGGAACGTAAGGACGTCATCACTTCATCACTACCCATGAGCGTCCCTGGAACGTAGGACAACGTCATCACTTCATCATCTCCATTCTCCAAGCTGACACCTTGTTACGTAAATTCTCTCGTAAAAGGCAAGTCAACATTCATCATCTTCACTCCAAGAACGACTACTAGTGTGTTAGTGTGCGAGCTACTCATCACCACGACTGGCCAGAACACCCCACCTAGACGTCAACTCGTCATCATCATCATCGTTGCAACTAAAGTACTAAAAGTAGGTACACATTACATGTACATTACATTATTTTTCACTTGTCTACGAACATGTTAGGATAAAATTAGGTTTCCTCATTAAAGCCCAGAAAGAAAGAAAAGAAGTGCCAAATTAAAACAAAGTAAAGAATTCTTCCCCATTAATCTAAAGGTATCGCAATAACTTCGAATATCCCTGATAATGATTCAATATCCTCTGAGCTAGATTCCCCTGCCTCCCTAAAAAAAAGTCTCGTTGTGGTGCCAACACATACGAGTACATTTTCTTCTTCTCCAACCATAACCCCATTAAAAACTCAATCTGTCTATTATATCATCCTGTATTATCACTAACAATGACTGCTCCTCTACAATCTCCTATCGTCTCTGCTCATCATCTAACAAATACTGATTCCACTGTCTCTTCTATGCTAACAATGAAACTCTTACCTACCACCATTTCTCATGTAAAGCATTTTAAGGGAGATAATCCAAGATATGGGATTCATCTCTTCTTGCATCATTTGGAGAAGATATTTTGCAAAGCGAATATAGAGCAGGACGAACATAAAATAGCATTGGTAAGAGAGTATATTGCACCGGATAGTCCAGCCAGTTATAGGTTAAACACAAGTGCTTTTTCTAATCCAAAGAATTTAACGTCATATGCCACATTTAGACAGTCACTTATTGATGTTTTGGGGGATGGTAAAGTACATAAATCGTTCACAAGGGTTCAAAGAATGATTAAAAGAAAGGCAAACAAAATAAATACAAGGGAACTAGCAAAAGCACTTGCATCAGCAGGATCGCTAGAATTATATTCAAAGAAATCTCGCATCATACATCATGTATTACATACAACTCACTCCAGGGGTAAGAAGAATTATAATTTTGATACCATAACTCAGAAGGAATCACACAGACAACGTTGCAAACATTGTAACGAAGATAAGCATAAGACCAGTGAATCTGATAGTAATAAATATACAGGAAATTATCAAGGGAAATCAAAGCATAAATACTGTCATTCACATGAGTCAAATTCGTATTCCTTAAATGAACACATGATCCTTAACAAAGGGAAACAAAGCTTGCACAATCGAAACATGATGTATGAAACGAGACCACCACGTTATTAAAATGGCATCAATAAATCACATAAGTAAATAAATACTGCCCTGTCGTCGTAAATACCTATAAAATAATAATAATCCCTGTCTAAGTATCACATACTAATATTTCATTAATGATAGACACAGGAACCGCAGTTTCCTTGTTATCGGATAATTCCTTTAACAAATTGTGCAACTTAGATCCCCAGCGGGTTTTATAAACTAAGATTGAACAGGTGATATAAAATTGTCACATATGACAAATAATAAATGAACAGGTATTAGGGACACTAAACCCTTCCTGTACGGTTAGACAAAAACTAACCAAATACACATAATAATATGCACTAAACATAAAATAATACATTTTAGGTATTAATGTATTTTAATACAGGATTGTCCAGGCCAAAACATAAGTCCATATATATGTATTGAAAAAACAAAACAAAAAACGGGAACTATTACATTATCATAAAGGCCTACTGCAGATAATACTATATTACCACTAAATTTCGTCCATGAATTGAAGGTAGAGCTTCCATCTCATGTTACAACCACATATTAGTGTTCTATCCTTAGTAGAGTCTGGGAAAATAACCTGGGAATGTATCTACTTTCACTAATGTAAATGATAATAATATTGCTACTATCTATATCTTTAAGAAATCAACTACCAATAATCAGGTAAAGAAAATGACATATTTATATGATCGGTACAAGATGGAAGTTAGACTAAATACCACAAGAAATATTATATCAATTTTAACCGAAGAGTTAAAGGATAATCATATAAGGGAGAACCTTAGAAAATTGGTCAGGAGACGATATTTTCTAATTTATCGTGATAATTTTATTAATATACTAGCCACATATCAAAATGCGATTGCCCTACCTGAATTTTTTTTTAGGAATAACCTATTTATAAATAAGCATATAGGCGACCATACCTTATACTAGACAGAAAATTATAAATGATAAATGAAATGTTGGATGAAAGTATTATTAAGATTTTAACTCCCCCTTTTAACAGTCAAATGTTTTTGGTTTCAAAAATGATGGTGAATTTAAGCCAGTACTTTTTACAGAGATATAATGCTACAAGTAAAAAAATAAATATCCCCTCCCTCCTTTAAGGATGTTTTCGCTAACATTGCTCAAACAAAACCTATTAAAATTGGTCAGTGGACACTGGCAAGTAGCATTATATAATAATACATTTAATACGTCCCATGGTTATTATGAATACATTCGTAAACCATTTGGGTTACGTAATGCTCAATCAACATTTAAGCATATGCTAAATTTTCGTGTTAGTGTTATTAATAACGTAGTCATCGCTTACCCAGACAATTTGATTATTTTTCTAATAAGTGGTACAATCACAATATTTAACAATAAGGAAGGTTAAATAGACATTGAATTAGGTAGGCCTCAAACTTTAAATATATATGTTTCATTATATTACCAAGATATAATAATTATAGGTTATACATTAACCACCACTGGGCTCCATACACAATAGCATAAAATACGAACAATGAAAGTAAACTAACGTAAAATCACTCGAGTTTATGTTCGTATATAGAGAATCATTATAAAGACATTTTTCCCATTTAACAAACGCACTAAATAATCTCCTCAGGAGAGTGACAGATGTGTATGGAAGTCAGAAAAGTTAATAAAGGTTAATTAATGTCAGCTCCAATTCATGCATTTCCATCCTATTCATTACCTTAATAATAATAATATCACGTGTACAGATGCTTCTTCAGTAAGCTTAGGCACTGTACTTAGGTAAGATATAGCTAAGTTCTATATCAGATATGTACTTATGCATAATGAATATTTAATGCACAGCAAACTCGTTACTCTGTAACAGACCAGGAACAATTAACAAATAATGTTAGGGGCAATTCGTACTTTTAGAAAATCGTATTAGGCTATCCTTTACAAATACTCGTGAATCACTAATATATTCTTGGCTTACTATAATCTCAAACCTTAGCGTGAAAAGTAGCCAGATATTATCGAACCATTAAGGAATTTCTCCCACATATTGTTATTAACTACCTTCCAGGATGATTAGATAAAATAACAAATCCCTTAAACAATCATCTTGTCATTTACTTCCGAAGTCACTCATGGACGTGGTAAACATGCATAAACATTAGCAATTTCTATGCTAAAATATACTAAGACATTATTTAACTCTGAGGATGAAACTAATGGACGAGAATTACAGTCACTTCAATAACTTTTCCCTTTATGATAAGATTTTTACAAAAAAAAAACTTAGTAAAAGTGACTTATAAACCAATGAAAGTGATACATTAAATAATACTTCCCTCAGTGTTAATTACCCTTTTATCAAAATGCAACAGGACATCCTGGGAGAGAATATTAAAACAATCTCCATATAATATATTATCAACATAAACTATGGGCAGATGAAAAAACATATATCGCTCAGTGCGAAACATGCAATGCTCCATGACAGGAATATAATCCTGGACGAATCAGGAGACATAATAGGAATAATTCTACTTTCCTTACCAATTACAAATCAGGGCATAAATAAACTATTACCTATGGTTAACCATTTTTCTAAATATTTAGTGGCGGCACCACTACATGATAAAAACCGCAAATAATACGTGCACATATATCTAATCCCAAATTATTTTATGCCTATATACATGTCCCAATATTATAAAGATATCTAATTTCAACTATATTAAAACAAACGTTTGTATAACCATATCTCCCCATATCTCCCAGCAGCTAATGGTTAACAATACGGCAAAACCGTAAAATACTACAAGTACTTGGTGGCACAGAAACAATGGAAATCCCTCCACATGGAAAGACTGCATAAAAAAAAATGACAGTCTATGAATACTACAAAACGTTGAAATAAAAGGAAAAAACTCCTCAGGAAATACTATATGGCGTACAAGAAACGTCTTTCATATAATTATATGAGATAACAATTGCCACACAGAAGCCAGGCTACAACAAGGACAACTTCGCTGAACAACAGTGAGTTGCAGTTCAACAATTTCATCATGATGTACAAGCAATTTACGGGCTTGCAAGGAACAAAATGCGTAATCGCCTACACAAGAAATCTACACAAGCAATTTACGGGCTTGCAGGAACAAAATGCGTAATCGCCTACACAAGCAATTTACTGGCTTGCAAGGAAATAATGCGTAATCGCCTACACAAGCAATTTACGGGCTTGCAAGGAAATAATGCGTAATCGCCTACACAAGCAATTTACGGGCTTGCAAGGAAATAATGCGTAATCGCCTACACAAGCAATTTACGGGCTTGCAAGGAAATAATGCGTAATCGCCTACACAAGCAATTTACTGGCTTGCAGGAATAAAATGCGTAATCGCCGGTCTAATAAAGCAAATAATTCAAATGTTCACTCCAGGTGATACATAATATAATACGGGTACCCGATCGAAGTTTAAAACTTCACACAGTAATATCTTTAGTAGGTAATAAACTTATAATAAAGAATATTTTTACCAGGCGGATGATATTGTATATGTAAACAGGATAAAGAGATTGGTAAAGCGCGCAAAACCATCCAAAATAAAACCAATCCATATCACTGAAACATAACAATTTCCTCTTCTTAGTAAATTTATCCCTACTATATACTATATACTATATAATAAAATAATCAATTACAAACATAAATCCGATCGGTTTACTATGAAATATAATAATAATTCTTTTTACAGATGTGGCCCAAATCAACCAAAATGGATAATAATTTTTGTCTCTACTCTCAACAGCTCCAGGCTCAGACGTGGAACACAACGCAGGACAGATGACGTCTTCAATCCGAGAGCTCTCGTATACAATTTTATTAACAAGCAGATGAAAAGAAAAGAAAAATAAATAAACTAATGGTGACAAATGATATAATCACTATTTCTTACTCTTTACAGATTTTATCCCAGTGAGCAGTGGTTACAGCTACAAGTATTTACTGATACACTAGTTTATTTGACAGGTATCACACAAATGGAATCCAGCGACTAAGGTAATATTGTTCGCTTATTATACAAAATATATAATGGCTTGAGCCATCACCACAGCCCAGAGCGTGGTTGGGAAAAATTTTACGTGTATTTTCGTGAACATTATTTGGTACTGCTTACATAGTGGTATACACATATATCCTATAAAATAAAGGATTATGAGACAAACTGTTGCATATAGTGGTAAGTGTAACAGGTAAAAAGCATTGCACAGATATTAAATACGAATTATAGAGCTTTACTTTACCAATAAAAGAAAATATTCACATATACTTAGTAGGCTTCTATTTACTTCTGCGAGAAGCAGGAAGCTGTATTACGAGTACAGAAACTTAGAAAGAAAGTACAACCATTTATTAGGAGAGTATTTACTGCGGGTAAGATAAGATCAACTCATACTTAATAACTATAATATGCAAAGGAAAAATCAGTGTGAAGTACTATCTTACCAAAATATCTTTCTTCCACCTATTTGAAATATTATTTAAAATCGTGCGTAGTATTTTAATACAAGATTATATACTCATTATTATTCCCATAGAAGGTAAAGTATTATTCATAAGCTACGCACTTCAAAATTCCCAATGAAAATAGAAATAATCTTTTAATGTTCAAATTTCCTCCAAGAAGTATTATACTTAGTGATGATGTCATCAATGACACACACTCCTCAAGTACCATGTTGCATGTCCTTATTTATATGTTGGTCCTGCATAAATATTGGCAAGTATTCCTCCAAAGGATGCGAAATCTCCACTTGCTTTAAAGCAATTCAGGCACTATATGCATGTAATTCATATCTATTACTAATCAAACCTCTCTTATATCATCAAATTTCTATTTCTACTATCTATACTTACCTGCTGATAGACTATTAACAATATATTACCCTACTCACCCTACACATGGCATGGATTAAGGCTACTGTAGAGAGGCAGACTCAGATAAAATCGATTCAAGGGAATCGTTACATTGGAAAATAAAATATATAATTACTAGACAACATATCCCACTCTCTTCCACCTTTCAATATATTTCATTTAATATCGACTTGTTTAATATCTCCCTATTATCAGTTGTTTCAGAAAAAAGTGAAGCTGGGAAGTTATTCAAGGAAACTGGGAATCAAACATCCTTCTAATATCAGTTGGTTACTCCATATATTGATGAAAATAAAACTTGGTACAAATATTTATTATCCCATGTCTTATCTTTCTGGCAGGTACTATAACATTTTATATAGAAAAAGTCTACTGTCATATTTTGCATTGTATAAGAGAACTCTATCAATGTAGACTGAATTATCTTGTTATGGAAAATTAACATTGAGCTGTTATTTCACAGCCACAACATAGCAACAAGGTCTCTTCATTAATGTGTGAATTTTTAGCATAGGTTAGCTTATACACATAACTACAAGCACCTAGCTCAACACATTAATTTTAAGATTATTTCTTTATGTACTTAACAGTGTATTTTATTCATGTATTGATGTTCATTTTAAGTATATGATGTGCCTATGTCTTTGATGTCAATTTTATATTATTATTGAGGTATTCACTGATAATATCTTAGTTATTGTGTACCCTACCTACATTGTATGTTTGTTTCCACAATCAAGGTAATCTGAGACAGATTAGGGTAGCGAGAGCAGAGCGATTGTACACAATAAGGCAAGTGCTGTATGCCGCAATCATAAGATAATACACAGGTAAACAGACTGCCTGCCTAAGACCCTGTACACAAGATAAGCAGAGGACAGATATTAGTAATAAACAGTGTGAGTCACAGTGGTACCCATGTGAGAGAATAGAGAAAGAGAGTAGAAAGGAGAGTAGGGAGAGAGAGTAAGAGAGTCAAATAATCAAGGAATGGTCACAAGGAGATATGCCCAAATACACAGATAATATAAACTGATTAGTGTAGCAGGAGGGTAGGACTAAGAGCACGAGGACTATACCTCATGACCACATGACAACCAGACACGTAACTTTCCTACCACATGACCCACGTGGCATCTGGCCACGTAAGCATGACAACACACAGTAATAATTGTATCCAAAGACAACTGACAACTCAAGTGAAATTGTATATAAACAGTGACACTTACCTAATAGGTAGGATTCTTAAACTTGCTCCCTTAGGGCTATTATATACTTGTCTCGCCAAGAGAGACCACTACTATATCAGAAAAGAAGCACATCAATATCATTCCCTGTCTGTGTGTGTATAGAGATATAAGTGTAAATAAATGAACTTTCCATGTTACAACTGTGAAGTCAATTACCTTAGAAAACACCCACGTCTACACTAACTAACTAATAATAATAACAAGACTACAAGTACCAAGAAGCAAATACAAATAAGTTACCAGAACTTGAACGAGTTAAAGCCTAACAGGACTGGTACACATTCTCTCCCATCATCCCCCCCCCCCCCTACCCATTCTCTGCCATCATGCACCTTCTCCATACAAACAGCTACACCTTATAATACACCTTCACCAACTTCCACTCATTGAAAACGACTGTTCCTCCATTTACTTGGTAATTGTGAGCCTGATTGCAACCATTAGTGAGAATAATGGGGCAAGTCTCTTTACCAGCGCCCCGTCATGTCTTACCTCAAGGGCGAAGGAAGGAAGGAAGGAAGGAAGGAAGGAAGGAAGGAAGGAAGGAAGGAAGGAAGGAAGGAAGGAAGAAAGGAAGGAAGGAAGGAAGGAAGGAAGGAAGGGTGTTAGGAGAAGGTAGGGAAGTGGAGGGACGCTGCTGAATAATGAAAGGTAACAACAGGAATGAGGCACAGGTGAGAGAGAGAGAGATAGAGAGAGAGAGAAGGATGAATACAAGAGTACGGCTGGTATAAGTAGGAGTAAAGTAAGCAGGGAGGTGAGGAAGCCTGAGGTGAAGTAGGCCATTGTGAAGTCGAGTTGAAACAAACATAAGGGAAAGGGCGAGGTACTCACCGGCGTCACCTTCTGTCAACACCAACCTAACACTCCATCCATACCTTTAAGGGGAGAAGTTGTGTGTTGGTAAATCTGGAGCAAACGAATCCTCCAAACTATTTCTAGCAACATGCAGAATACTATTATGTTTGCTCTTCTGATCCTGTTTCCTAGCATACTTTGAACGAATCATGGCAGTCCATTATAACAAAAAAGAATTACCACATTAAGGGAAGGTTTTTTTGTTGGTAAATTTGAATGTCTCTGATTCCTCCAAACTATGCCAGGAAACAGACGACTTGAATGTTACTAATAGGGGATGTGTTTCGTGGCATAGTTTGGAGGAATCAAAAGCATTACAAATTACACATTATTCCTTCAATCACTGTCATGTTTGCTCTATTGTCATAACAGAACTTATCCGTCCAGATTCACATTTGTTTTTTAAACCTATGAACACTGTTTGGAGGACGAAGGAAGCCCCAGAATCATCAGCAAACGGAGGAAAATGGATACCTGATGCACGGTCTTACGTGAATGACAGAAAATGGCCTGTAAATGAGCACAGCTGGTGAATGTGGTGCCTGGCCAAGTTTCCTCCTGCTGAATGAAGGTCAGTGGCACCAGCCGTGGGATATTCACCCATAATTTCCCTTCGGTTGTTCCCCAAGTTTAATGAAAGAGGGACACTTTTTTTTGAGGGGTGGTGAAGGGAGAAGAGAATGTTAGGAAGGTAGTATCAAGGTGTGTGTGAAGGGAAGTGAGCAGGTGGGAAGGGGTTAGAAAATCATTAAGGACCCTGTGATCGTATATGAAAATTGAAGGATTCTGATTCCTCCTGACTACGCCACGAAACAAGCTCCTTCCATATAGGTGGTGTTTCGTGGTAATATTTGAAGGACTCTCTAACCTCCAATTTTCTGACTACATTACAGGATCCCTTAAGGACAATCAGAATGTGACGGGAAGGTAAGAAGATTATTTTTCTAGACTGATGTGAAGGGAACCTGAGGAAGGTTGAGATGGGAAAGGAAGTGAGTATAATAAACATGTGAAGAGAAGACGAGGGAGATACGTATGTGGCGAGGAACAGTACGACAAGAGAGGAGAGGAAGAGGTAGTGGTGAAGTAGTATGAAGAGGAATGGTTAGGGAAGGTTTTTGGTTTTCAAACATGACTGAAAAAGAGGATTAATTTGGTCGAGGTTGAAAGTATAGTTGTCAGGTTAGAGAAGTGCAGATGAAATGGAGAAAGAGGTTAAAGGAAGAGAGAGGTATATTAGAAAAAGAAATGATGGAATGGATAGGGAGAAGTTCGGAGAGGTGAGAGGTATGGGAAGAGAGAGGTATAATAGAAAAAGAAATGATGGAATGGATAGGGAGAAGTTTGGAGAGGTGAGAGATATGGGGCAGGAAGGTTCTCATTGGTGGTGTGTTTTTCTGGGGGTGAGGATGGAGGTGAGGAGGAGGAGGGGGAGGTCAATGGGGCAAGTTCTTAACAGGAAATGTATGGAAATGTGTGAGTGGTAAAAAGAGGGTGAGTGAAGAGGAAAGGAGATTAAGGAGGGAGATACTGAGGGAAGGAAAGCAGATTAAGGAGGTAGATACGGAGGGAAGGAAAGAAGGAAAAGGTATTAGGGAGAGAGATAGGGAAGGATTAAAGATAGTTTTATTGAAGAGGGGGAGTAAAGTGAACACTGGATGCTAGGAGAGAGAGACATACAAGGCAAGCAATTTGAAGAGAGAGAAGAAGAAAAAAGTGAAAGTTAGGAGAAAAAAATGGTGGGAAAAATTAGGGCTCAGAAAGGGAAGCATTGTAAGGGGAATAAAAAGGTATGAAATTACAAAGTAGGCACACAAAGAAAGACTACAGTAGTGTTGATTTCGGGAGAAAAAGAAACGATGCGTGAGAGACAGTAATGAGGTGGGTTGACGGGTGGGTGGTGGAAACAGGCTGTAATTCCACACACACAAACACTCACACTCACACTCACTCTCTCTCTCTCTCTCTCTCTCTCTCTGCCGACCAATCTTCTAACGACTGACATGATGGCGAGGATTTGTAAACTCTAATCATAATAATACGCTCGTCACACCACCAGTCTTTAGCAAACCTTCCTCGCTGTTGTGTATGAAATATGAGCTCTGATACACACTACTCACTAATCCTATTGTAAAAAAGGTTAGTGGTGGTGGTAGTGGTGGTGGTGGTGGTATGGGTAGTGGTGGTGATAGCAATGTTGGTGGTATAAGTAGATGTTGATGTGTAAATGGATGGGTGGTGGTGATAGCAAGAGAGGTGGTAAGAGTAATGTAGATGGTGTAAGTAGATTTTGGTAGTGGTGGTGATAGCAATGTTGAAAATAATGAAGAAAAAAAAAGAGTATAAAATTACATCCATTTTTCTTTGTATCTGTGACAGCATAACATCATACAGTATTCAGCCGTGATCTATAATTCATGCTACTAAAATATTACTAACTGTGATATTGCGTCAACATCACAGATAAACCTTCCATGAAAATAATGTGTGTTTTCCTGTTTTTTTTAAAATGCTCGATGTCGGAAGGATTTCAAGTACTCATTTCTATTTGTGAAGGGCAATGTGATTTTATAATAAAGCAGAAACGTGATAGTCTCGTTCCGTCTGATGATTTATAATAAACAATACATAATAGTGGAACACACACACGCACACACACACACACACATACACACACACACACACACACACACACACACACACACACACACACACACACACACACACACACACACACACACACGCACACGCACACGCACACGCACACGCACACGCACACACACACACACACACACACACGTGGCGTTTGTAAAGTTCTTCATACATGATTGGCCTAACACTCTTATTTATAGAGCAGTTCCTAATAATATATGTATTAATTTGTATGTATATGTATATTTGTGAATCAGAAAGTGTGTGTGGTATGTGGTTGCATGTATGAATGTGTTAGTGTGCAAGAGTTTGTGTTTATAAGTGTGTGTCTGTGTACGTCTGATAGAGTATGTTGTCAGTGTGTGTATGTATGAATATGTGGGTGTATAGGTGTGTTTCAGTGCGTGTATGAATGTATACCGTAGCACTGTTTCCAGGACCTGGCTGTTCTTCGTACGAGAGTCTTCTGATGTTCAGCCGAGAGGAGAAACGACAAAGCGAATTCATGGTTCACTAGTTTGACAAAAATGGACGACAGACAGCAGAGTCAATACAGGTCCCTCATTTACAACTTTCTAACGAGCAACACAAAAGATACAGTGTTTTTTTTGCTTTAGTGTCAAATTGTAAAGTGTATATGTGTTCGTTACCAAGAGTATGTGTTACCAAGAGTACAGTGATGCAATTTTCTTCTCGCATTTCACACAACGTACGTTCTATATGACTCTTTATGCTTCTTGGTGATAACCTAGTATTTATTTAGTGTCGGATAATTATGTACAGTAAACTACATTTGTAATACACTCTTCATGCCTGGGGGACATCACTGTTTTGCTTCCTCTAATCATCTCTTATGCATAAAAGGCTAGTGGGGAAACGAGAAATTCTGATCTTTTTCTCTAGCTGAATACTACATAATACTAGTCTGAGCGAAGGGACAGTGGTGTAAGCATGCTATTCAATTTTTCTGTCTCGCGTACTTTGATATTTGTAATAATAAAATTTCCTTCCTCTAGCTCGGATTAATTCTTGTGCAATGGACAAAATCTGGTGGTAAAGGCAAAAGCTTTCACCTCCTGTAAATGTCTGTGTTTATTTCCCCCTTATTCGTTCATTCAGAATTGTCTCACCCGGTTACCTGACCATCTACCCAAAATAACCGAGAAATGTGACACAATTTTAACACTTCCATTTCGTACATTCCTCCAGTCTGTTCACACCATCTTCTCTGCCTCTTGTTGTTATTATTGTTGTCGTCATTGGTGTTGTTGTTGTTGTTGTTGTTGTTGTTCTTTATTTTGGTGCTCAGTGTGAAGTTTGTTTCCTGCATTGCCAAACTTGCTAAATCCTTGAACTCGACTCCTTCCTCTAACTTTCAGACTTTCGGGGCTCCAAGTTTTGGTCTCGTTGCTTTAATGTCTGGGCCTGGGTTCACTGCTTCATGTCTCACAATGGCTTTATTGCCTTATAGCTTATTATGGCTTTACTGTTTCATGTCATACTCTGACTTTACTGTTTCAAGCTTCACTTTGGCTTTACTGCTTCATGTTTCACCATGGCTTTATTGCCTTATGTCATACTCTGGTTTCACTGTTTCATGTCTTACTCTGACTTTACTGTTTCAAGCTTCACTTTGGCTTTCCTGCTTCATGTTTTACTTTGGTTTTACTGTTTTACGGGTTTCAGTGTCCACAACTGTACCGGGTTCGAATTTTGACGAGGGCACAAATATCTGACTTTGCATGGTTTTCTATTCTTTTTGCATCAGAGGGGCTTAATTCCGCCAGCTGTCCCTTCCCTCGCCAGCATCAGAGAAAACCCTAATACTTTTAACTTCTTAGCACCGGGCGGACGAATATGTGTGTATGTATGTGCGTGTTTTTCTTTACATCATTTAGATATTTATTTTCTCCTATTCTCCTCCCCTCCTGACTGATCCTCTTCCATACTTAATTCGTGTTCCATTCTTTCCTTTTCTCTCATATTTTTGTTCTGAATCTCTTGTTTATTTCATACTTATACAACTTTTATTTCTTCTACCACTCCTTCCTCATTTATATATATTTATAATTGATAACAAATTACTAACTACTCTATGACTGGACTGTTCTGATAAAGGGGATGGTAATGAGCCTCATTTATCATTTTCACTCTCAAATTATTGTGACTTCATTTTAGTGGCTCGGCTCCTGGCAGTTCCAGGTGTAGTGTGTGTATAGTGGTGGTGGCTAGTGGACCCTAACTCCTGCCCAGTATACTGTTTATTACATCAATATCATCATTATATCCACCTACACAACATCACCATTTATGCTTACACTTCATTATCATAGTCACATGTATACCATTACCATAGTTACCAACACATCATTACCATAGTTACCAACACATCATTACCATAGTTACCAACACATCATTACCATAGTTACCAACACATCATTACCATAGTTACCAACACATCATTACCATAGTTACCAACACATCATTACCATAGTTACCAACACATCATTACCATAGTTACCAACACATCATTACCATAGTTACCAACACATCATTACCATAGTTACCAACACATCATTACCATAGTTACCAACACATCATTACCATAGTTACCAACACATCATTACCATAGTTACCAATACATCATTACCATAGTTACCAATACATCATTACCATAGTTACCAACACATCATTACCATAGTTACCGACACATCATTACCATAGTTACCAACACATCATTACCATAGTTACCAATACATCATTACCATAGTTACCAACACATCATTACCATAGTTACCAACACATCATTACCATAGTTACCAATACATCATTACCATAGTTACCAATACATCATTATCATAGTTACCAACACATCATTACCATAGTCACCGACACATCATAATAATATCCACCTACACACGTTCATCAATTCCACCTACACAAAATTTCAAAAATACAATAACATTTGCATTTCAATATGAAAAGGGATGCAAAAATAATCATCAATGTTCAACAACAACATTGAAAATATAATATTCTTCCTCCAATTGTCATGGGAAAAATAAAATTCATTACTACTCTGCAACTCAGCTTGCAATTTTTTTTGTTTCTGTATGAGCGTGCGTGCATGTGTGTACGAGTTGCTTGCATGTATGTGTGGAGGTCAAATGCATGTGTACTGTATGGGTATACATGTGTTTGTACAGTTCATATGTACGCACGCACGTGTGTGTATTTCAGTATTTGTCCCATATATGTATACTATACAGTAAGGTATATTGCTTTAGAGAGAACAGACGCTCACACACAACCTCACATATTTTTCGCCTCCTTCTCCTACAGTATCCTTCTTCCCAATCCTTCTTATTCTGTATAGTATCTCTATTTTCATTCACGTCTCTCTCTCTCTCTCTCTCTCTCTCTCTCTCTCTCTCTCTCTCTCTCTCTGTACCTGCTCTGACTTAATTACACCTGTCACCCCCCTCTCACCTGAGCTAAAGGGGCAGCACTCGGTCCCTTTAACAACATCAGGGAGAGCCAGGTACGGTGGGGGTGGGGGTGGGAAGGGCTCATCAGAGGAGGGGGGTAATCTAATGTTTCCCCTGGTTTGTAGTGAGGGGAGTGAGGGAAGAGAGAGGGGAGGGAGGGGTTGTAAATGGGCAGATGGAAGGGGAAGAAAGAGTGGATAGTGAGGAAGGGGGAAGAATGGGGAGTCGAGGGTTTACAAAGGAGGAAGAAAAGGAGGGATGAAAGATAGGTAGGACACACACGCACGCACGCACGCACGCACGCACACACACACACACGTGGGGTTGAGGAAGTGAGCGTTAATACAAAACGTTCTGAAAACATACACACTTATGATTTGTTTACCTTTTCTTACCGTGTGCAACAGTTTAATTATCATAAGGTTTGGAGAGCATTATAAAAAGTTCTGAGAGTTCATTTTTATCATGGCCCAAACGTTCTATTTAGCATAAGGTAATGGGCTGGTAGGAGAAGTGACGTGTGGTGAGATGTGGAGGAAGAGACAGAGAGGGAGGAGAAACAACAGGAGTCGAAGGGGTGAGAAGGAGAAAGGGGAGAGGAGGAGAGAGAGAAAGAGAAGAGGAAGAGAGAGAGAGAGGAGAAAAACAGGAGTCGAGGGGATGAGAAGGAGAAAGAAGGAGGAGAGGAGCTGGGGAGAAGAGATAAAGGCAAAGGGAGAAGAACGGGACGAGGAGGAAAAAGCGAAAGATGAGGAAATGAAATTGTTAGAGATATATATAGAGAGGATAACATTGCAGACAAACGCACATACAGAGGGACAGATAAAGAAAGGACAATGCGAGAGATGGACAGAAAGATAAGTATCATCGAAAGGAAGGAAATATATAGATAAATAGATAGATGGAGAAATCGATAGATACATATATAATATACAGAAAATATACAAATGAAATAAATATATGGATAAAAGCATGACATGGATAGATGGATATAGACTGATAAAGAGATAGAGAGAAACAGCGAGAGAGAGAGAGACAGCGAGAGAGAGAGAGAGAGAGCGTGAGAGAGACAGACAAACAGACAGACAGAAACAACCAAAGACAGTGAGCCAGGCAGGATAACAGAGAGACAGACAGACAGACAAGGTCCTTAGTCCAAGTGGCACCATAAGACTTGATAATATTAAGAGTGAGGACCGTCGCTGGCTGGAGTCCACAGTAATGCCCTCTCAGGCTCTCAAGTTTTTAACACTCTTACTTACATCATGTCGAGAGCCTGCTGGGGGAAGGAAGAGCGAGAGATGGGGAGGAAAGAGAGAGAAGGGAAAGAAAGAGATGGGTAGTGGAGGAAGGATTGAAAGAGGAAAAGATGGGGATAAGGAAGAGAGAGGAAAGGAGTGAGAAGAAGAGAGAGGGAAGGGAAAGAAAGAGATGGGTAGTGGAGGAAGGATTGAAAGAGGAAAAGATGGGGATGAGGAAGAGAGAGGAAAGAAAGAGATGGGGAGCGGATGAAGGATTGAAAGAGGAAAAGATGGGGATAAGGAAGAGAGAGGAAAGGAGTGAGAAGAAGAGAGAGAAGGGAAAGAAATAGATGGGTAGCGGATGAAGGATTGAAAGAGGAAAGATGGGGATGAGGAAGAGAGAGGAAAGAAATAGATGGGTAGTGGAGGAAGGATTGAAAGAGGAAAAGATGGGGATGAAGAAGAGAGAGGAAAGGAGTGAGAAGAAGAGAGAGGGAAGGGAAAGAAAGAGATGGGGAACGGATGAAGGATTGAAAGAGGAAAAGATGGGGATAAGAAAGAGAGGGAAGGAGTGGGAGGGAGAGGAAGGGAAGGTGGAAAGGGAGGGGATGGAGGATAAGGAGAGGGATAGAGAACTAGAGAGGGAGAGAGAGAGGAAAGAATCTACAACTGGGAGGATAGTGTATATTTAAACTAAGATCAAATGATATAGGACAAAAACAAAGAGGATTATTGCAAAGACAATTCACAATCTTAAGAGAACACTTCCACAATTCACTAATATTTAAAAAAAATATCTACTCTATATACATCAACTATAATCAAATTAATGCATAAAGCTCTAAGTGTTATTTATACGGAAGGTCGGTTGGCTTTTTGATCAGCTACAACAAACTTCATCATCTGAATGTACAAATTACTTCAGCCTCTGCCACTAACAGGATTAGAAACCCGGACCCTCAGGTTACAATCCATTACTCTAACCAAACAGCCACTTCCCCTCTCCTGTTATTGCTATCGTTGTCAATCTATTCATTTGTTTCGGGCAGACAAGCAGACGGACAGACAGTCAGAGAAACAGGCAGACACAGAGACGGTAAGATGCACATACAGTACATGTATGTAAACATACATACATACATATACACATATATACAGTACATGCATGTAAACATACATAAATACATACATAGATATACACATACATACAGTACATGCTTTACACATACACAAACATATATATATATAAAGTGATGCATAGAATTAAATAAAGATAATAACCTTACATGTGATAACCATACTTACAGAGAGACAGACAGACCGGGTGGTAGACAGAAAGACAGAATTATCAGAATATATTTCCATTCGCCTGTGATGGAGGCTGAAATTGTATTCATCCTTCTCACGTTATGGATTCATTCATTTATGCATTTCATATTTTAGTCCGTGTGTAACGTATTTACTTATATTCATGACACCCGTACTGCTTCCTGACTTAAAGCGTTCCATGTCCTATTTACATACAACGCATCAGTTTTTATCTATTTTGCAAAGCTAATTTAGAGTCAGTCAAATTGTCTGTGCTGTATTCGTTCTGGTACTAACAGGAGAACTGTCTGAAAAATGAACATCCCTGACAGGGCAATTTTGGGAGGCTTATAAAAATTCATCATTGGTCATCCAGATGTAAGTTTGAATTTCATTATCTGTGTTGTATGTAATATCTGATAATCTTCTCTCTGTTATAAATGACAACAAAACAGTCATCGATATATCATATTACCCAAGGCTTGATTTTACCCATCTATCTATTTAATCTATCTATTTGTCTATTTTTTATCTATATCAATTATTTTATTATACCATTTGTCTCTAATTCGATAATTCTCTCAATCTATCCTGTACCTCTGTTTCATTAATGTATATACTGTGTGTCTATCAACATAATCCGGTTATATCAAGGTAATATAGTGTCTAATACAGGGAATAGTCCGGAATAACATTGCATTAGTTTCCAACATAATAATCTCTCTCTATCTCTCTCTCTCTCTCTCTCTCTCTCTCTCTCTCTCTCTCTCTCTCTCTCTCTCTCTCTCTCTCTCTCTTTCTCTCTCTCTCTCTCTCTCTCTCTCTCTCTCTCGTTAACCTTCTAATCAGGTCACCTCGTGTGGACCGTAAGGTCTGTTGTGGTCTGTGTTTATATGTAACTATGTAACTCTCTCTCTCTCTCTCTCTCTCTTCTCTCTCTCTCTCTTTCTTTCTCTCTCTCTCCGCCTCTCTCTCTCACACACACATTGCTTCAGCCCCTCTTTTTCAACCCCCCTCTCACCCCTCACTCTATCCCGCCCTCCATTTCCACGCCCTCTCCCACGGTCTCTGAATGTCCCCCCACCCCCTCCTCCTCCCCTCACACACCCACCTCCACACAATTCCATCACGAGAGGAGACGAGGTTGAGGCCAGGTCGTGGGAAGAGGGGAAGGGGATAGAGGGTATACGCATGAGTAGGAAGGGAGATGAGAGAATGGGGCCGGAGATTGGGGGAAGGGGAGGAGATAAGAGAGGCTGGGATGGGTGATCAGAAAAGAGATGAAATAGGAATGGAAACGGGATAGAAGGATATGTGATAGAGGAAGAAGAGGGTATATAAGGGCGAAGAAAAGGAAGAGAATAGGTATAAAGGTAGAAAGAAGGGTTGAAGAGGAGAGGACAAAGAAAGTGGAGGAAAGGGAAGGCAATTGGGTGAAGAGGGTAGAGGCTAATAAATAGAAATTAATGGGATGAGGGAGGTAGGGAAGGTAATGATTGGAAGGAGAGGAAATGTAAGTAGGGAGATCATGGAAGGAGACAGAGGGAACAAACTGATAGAGATAAGAAGAGCAAAGAGGAAACAGAGGATGGTGTTTTGCAAGGAAGAGTAGGAGGAGGAGGGGAAGAGGAGGAGGAGGAGGGGAAGAGTATAGGGGAAGAAGGAGAAGAGTAGGAAGAGGGGAAAAGTATAAGGGAGGGAGGGGAAGAAGAGGGTTGGGAGAAGGAAAGAGAATAGGGCAGAGAAAGGGGTTGAGGACCTGGGTGAAAATAGACGATGAGTATACGAGAGGTAAATGGTGTTAGGAAAAGTCAGACAAAATAATTATAGGGTTGAGGGAGGGTCAGAAGGTGGAGGATACCAAGGAGAATAGGATGGAAAGCGGTGTGGGATGGTGAAGATTAGCTGGCAGGATGACTGGAAGGAACAACATCGTGGGAAGGGGAAGGAGTGGTGAAGCTGGTGGGTGGCGGGGGAAGGAGGGGTGAAGCTGGTGGGTGGCAGGGGAAGGAGGGGTGTAGCTGGTAGGTGGCAGGGGAAGGAAGGGTGAAGCTGGTAGGTGGCAGGGGAAGGGGTTCAGGAAATGGGAAACAGCTAAGACGTGAACCCAAGAAGGACGAGGAGAGGCTGCCCCAGGAACCAATAGGAACCCGAGTACATGTTGTCCCCTTTAAGCTGATTGGTCCCCGTGTGCTTGGCGAGGAAATGGGGGGGTGGGGGGGAGGAGGAGGCAGAGGAAAAGGGGGGATGGGTGAGGAGGGGTGGGGTGAAGAGGGGGAGGGAAAGGGGGTCGTAATCCCACTGATGGAGTTACCTGGCTTCCATACCCAACACAGATGAGTTATGTGGGTGTCATCTTGCCTAAATTTAGTGAGTTATTCATCATATTAAATGGACCTGGGGTGTATGATCTAGTGATAATAAGTTTAAAATGAATAATAACATTCGTGGGTTTAAGAAAGACTCATATTAAAAGTTTAGTGAAAAAACAAATGTGATAATAGATAAGGACACACATACAATAATACAAAAGGCTTGATATACATAATGGATTGTATGTAAGTAATTTTTATTTTGTATGAGTAAATAAAAGGGGTTACAGCACTAGTGACTTGTTGCTTCAGGAATTATTATGTTTTGTGTCCATCACTGATTACACACCACAGCTCTTGCTCAATATAATTCGTAATTTTTCCACCCATTTTTAACACTTGCTCCGCAGTGACCACAACACAATACCTCATAATTATATCGACATAGTTGTTTTAGATATTTCATAAACAGATGCACAATGTGGTAATTGTTTGTTGCAGTATTGGTCTGAGAGATTGATGTCTTTTTCCTCAATCCATCAGCTTGTGAGGTGTATACTTTACGTGAAGTGTCTGTATGTATGTGTTTTGTGGGTCAAGATTGTATAGTGTGATATGTGAATGTGGTGTGGGGTATGTAGCTGTTGTAACATGTATGATTGTGCGGTGTTTGACTGATGGAGAAGAATAAACATATATACATGTATGTATGTATACACTATGTATGTTTATTTGATTACTTTCGTATAGGACTGTGTTCCATGGTGTACAGAGAAGAACATATGCAGAATGAAGAATGCCAGGAAACAAAACCAGTGAAGAAAACCGATGCGTTAATATTGGAAAATGAACTGCTATCGGGAACAGACAGACAGACAGACAATCACAACACGCCAGTAAACCAGCCTGTCAACCAACAAACCAGACAGACATATAAACTGACAGTGAAAGGACTGACATGGAAACATGTCTACATACATATTATATGTATCATACAGACAGACAGACAGACAGACAGACGGATGGAAGGACGGACAGACAGACAGACAGACAGACAGACAGACGGACGGTCAGACAAACAGACAGAAGATTGGAAGGCCAGACCAGACATATGTACTGATGAACGGGCGGCTGGCCATACAGATGAAAGGATGGCTAGATGTACAAATGGAAGAGTGTGCCTATTGACTGACAACCATACGGCAAGTTTAAAAATACAGCCGAACAGAAAATGAACCAAACAGACACGGGAAGAATCAAATTAAATTATCTATATGAAAAGACAAAGATAAGGGGTGATCGACACACGACTACTCATCCCATATAGGCCTTTTACCCCAATATCCCAACACAGCTTTATATTAGCCATCAGCCCTCCACACTCCATCCTATCCCTTCCCTTCCCTTCGCAAAATTGTATAAAAAAACGTGGATATCTTTTTCGCTATACACCACGCCAGTCACTGTAATAATATCAATAACAGAATTTCCACCAAATATTATTGCGTGGATGACGGAATTAGAGCTTCAAAGTCAGCTAATTTCAGCAGTGATCTTCCTTTTGATAAGACAATCGTGTAGTGGTGGCGGTGGTGATGGTGGGGTGGTGATGCTGGTAGTGGTGATGGTGGAGGGGTGGTGATGGTGGTGATGCTGTGATGGTGGTGGTGGTGTTGTTAGTGTTGTATGACAGTGGAGATGGTTTGAAAGGTGGTATGGGCGGTGTTACATTTCCATTATGGTGGAGTAATGACGGAATGAATGATGATATGACTATGTGTTCGTGTGTTGGGTGGTGGTGGAGGAGGTAAGGGTGTCATGCTGATAGTGTTGACGTAGGCGTTGTGGTTGTTGTGTTGTGTTGTGTTGTGTTGGTGCTGTAATGTTAAAGTGGATCTATGTTGTTGTAGTATATATACATGATGCAGGTGAGGTCGTACAGACATATGTATTTCCTGGTACATTTGATTATATAAATATCTGACGGAAATCCCTTCACTCGAAATAAGATAAACAAATGCACAATATAAATATAATCATGCTGTTATATAATACAGTATATATATATATTTTTTTTTTGTAGAGCTTACCTTGCAGTTGAACGAAAATTTGAACGTTAAATAATTAATCTAAAATATTTATCCAATCCAATGGGGTGTAGGTGATATGAGGGGAAGTAAGGCGAGGAGAGATGGGATGGGATGAGGATTACTGACATTAAAGTGAGTTGAGGTCAGAGAGAAGATTGATGAGACGAGATAAGATGATGTAAACTTTATTTATATAGCATTGTTATTGTCTTTGAATGTACATCATACAGTGGAGGAAACTGTGTTGTACAATGGAGTCCCTTGATTCCTCCAAAGTATGAAAGGAAAACAAACAATGGTGTCCTGTTGCTTGGAATAGTTTGGAGGAATCAGTTGCTCCAGATTTATCAACACTCTTTTTCTATACTACCAGCTTAATTAAGAGGGTGATTTATTGAGGCTGTTTTGGAGTCTACGTAGCCTTCTAAACAATACAACACAACAGATCCCTTACCCTTATAATGATATAGGATGTTTTCTGGTAAAATTTGAAGGAATCATGAGCCCTCAGTTTGGTAAAATATTAAAAGATCTTCATATCGCTTGACGTATTCCAAAGCAAACACGTACCCAAATGTATATTACATCAGAGCTGGTAACACTGTGTGGGGAAGGTGTCATTGCAGGTGCAACATTGTATTATATCGATCTACTATGTTCCACCTACTGTGATTCCTCTCTCAATCAGTGTTACCATGACACAAACCACTTAATTAATACGTCGTTGCGAATGTTCTTGCTCGAGTATACATCCTTATAAAATCATAATTATCGTCATTGTGGATCTCTGCCAAAACTAAAACTAAAATAAAAGGTGCATCATCTCACCACTCATTTGTCTTCGCTAACTTAAATTCGTCCTCTTCTTTCTTCTCCTTTCCCTTGCCTCACCACTCTTTACTTAGCTCTCCTTACTTCCTAGTCCTATTTTCTCCTTTCCACTACTTTTCCACTCTTTTCTTAGCTCTTCTAACTTCCTCTTCTTGCCATTTCCTTTCCCTTCTTCAATCCTTCTACCTCTCCTGAAAAATCGACTCCCATTCCTCTCCTCTCCTCTCCTTTTCCCGGTTTTGTTCTGCCTTTGCTGCCATCTTTTCCTACTCCTCTCCTCTCGTCGTCTCTTCTGGTTAGATCACAAGCAACAGAATCTCTCTCTTCGATACTCATTACTTCCAATATCCTGATTGCTGGCAGGGAGGAGAAAAAATGGGGAGAGAGAGAGAGAGGGGGAGTGGAGGAATGAAGAGCAAAGGAAGGAAGGAAAGAGGCATAGAAGGGACGGAATGAAGATGGATAAAAGAAAGGAAGGAATAAAGGAAGTGAAGGTAAATAAACCGGAGCTAGGACAGGTATGTTGGTTGGAGGTAAGGCAGGTGAGAAGATGAAAGGAAGGGAGAGAGAGAAGGAGGAGAAGTAATTAGATGGAAGGGAGAGACGAACAAGGAAGGAAAGATAGGAGGCAGAAGATAAAGAGGAGGAGGGAAGAAGGGGAAGTAAGGAAAGGGAGACAGCCAGAAAGAAGTAGAGATCAAGAAAGAAGTAGAAAGAGGAGAGAAAAAAATGGCAGATAGAAGAAAAAAAGGAGGAAGAAAAAGTGGAAAGTAGGAGGAAAGAAAAATGAGGTCAGAAAGAAGGAATAGACAAACACACAGACATAAACATAGAAAATAAAGGATGGAAATAAAGGAAGGAGGTACAATACAAAACACGGCACTAACAAGGAAATATAAACTGACTAGGAGACAGAAGTAAAGTCAGACAGAAGAAAATTAAGGAGTGTAGGAAAGGACGATATGGAGGGTAGGTGGGTGGGTGGGTAGGAGGATATGGAGGGTAGGTTGGTGGGTGGGTAGGAGGATATGGAGGGTAGGTGGGTGGGTGGGTGGGTAGGAGGATATGGAGGGTAGGTGGTGGGTGGGTGGGTAGGAGGAGTGAAAAGAAGGATAATGGGTAGAAGCAGAGTACGAATCCACTTCAGATGATTACTTGTTTTGTGTCTCTCAATGAGGCGTGTGCATGTAGCCAGGAGAAGAGGCAGAGAGAGAGAGAGAGGTGTGTGTCTCTGTATATGTGTGTGTGTATATGTGTGTATATGTGTGTGTATATGTGTGTGTGTATATATGTGTGTGTATATATATGTGTGTGTGCATGTGCATGAGCGTGAGCGTGTGTGTGCGTGTGTGTGTGTGTACCCGCGACCTACCTATCTTTCATCCCTCCTTTTCTTCCTTCTTTGCTAACCCTCGACTCCCCATTCTTCCCCCTTCCTCACTACCCACTCTTTCTTCCCCTGTGTGTATAAGTAAAATGAATAAAAGAGGAGTAGGAAAAGAGCACGCGTAAAAAAAAAAAAAAAAAAAAAAAAAAAAAGAGCAACATATCGGTGGGAGGGAAGAGAAGATTTTTTTTACCATGCCCTAATATTAATTCTCTCCATGACTATTTCCTAATTGCTTTTCTCTCTCATTCCTTATCGTCTCTGCCCTGATTTTTGTCCTTCAGTTTATTGGCCGACTTTCTCTTTCATGATTTCCCTCACAGCCAGTTTTTTCTTCATCGTTCGCCTAATTGTCACTTTCCTTGTTCTTATAGTCTTCTTATTTTTAGCCATTTGCTTCATTTTTTCGTCTCTCCCACTTTTTTCCTGTCGCATTTTTTTCATTCTTCTCCTTTCCATCTGTGTCGTTCTCTCTCTCTCTCTCTCTCTCTCTCTCTCTCTCTCTCTCTCTCTCTCTCTCTCTCTCTCTCTCTCTCTCTCTCTCTCTCTCTCTCTCTCTCTCTCTTTCTCTCTCTCGTGTATATCCTTTACTCTTATCACTTGTTTCCCACTCTTCTCGCTTTTATTCCAGACTCTCTCATGTTCCCCTCTTTCCTTCAATATCGTTTATTTTTCCCGTTCACTTCACGCTGGAACTCTTTTCATAACCACTGTATTATTGCTCTATTTTTATCTTTTCCATCTCAGTCACTATTTGTCTCTCGCCGTTCATTTTTTTTTCCTTTCCTACTCTCCCATTATCCCGATTCTCTCCTCATTTCATCCACATAATTTCTCTCCGTCGTCCTTCTCCCTTTTTGCCTGCCTCCTCTGCCTTGCCCCTCACCGTGCAAATATTGACCTCAGAAGTCCTTCATTAGTGTGCGAAAATCTCAGCCTTTTCTCTCATATTCATTTTTATTCAGTTAATATTTTATTTGAGAAGTGAAACGATATGAAACGATGAGCAAAGAGAGACGAGGAGGGAGGGAGAAGGAGGGTTCAGTGGGAGAAGCTCCAAGGTCAGAGAAAGTGAGAGAAGAGAGGGAATACTTAGTGTTGGAATATAAACTGTATACGAGGGTGTGTATGTGTATATATATATATATGGGTAATAGAGCAGTACAGAGGATTATGTTACGATTAAAGATGAAAGGATTTTAGATTAACTCTAATAACAAAGACTAATCAAGATGAACAACTGAATGTATGTAAACACAAGGATGTCAAAAGACAACAAATAAAGGAAAGTTAATAGTGAGACATTCAACGATATAATGATGGTAAAAATAATATGTAATATGATACTGTTTATGATAGAATATTGATAATAATAATAATAATAATAATAATAATAATAATAATTAGAATCGTATAAACAGCAACAGGAAATACCGGTAATACATCAATGATACGCACAAGTAACAATACCACCCTTCAATTATATCTCTGTTTCAAGAAGAACATGGAATCAATGAATAGAAAAAACAGAGAACACTAAACATCAATGATATTACGCTCACCCGGTACAGATTGAACACAAATGAATATAATGTTTAAGTGGAACATGAATTTTATATACATGTGGAAGGGGAACGACGGGTTACTGATTCCTCTTCAATATTCTCTCTCTCTCTCTCTCTCACACACACACACACACACACACACACACCCTGTCTCCATTACCTTCCATTAAGTTGGTCCCCAGAAATTCGGCAGGCGGCTCTTCTCTCTTGCACTAGCTGCCTCCATCTCTCCCCGCAAAAATCATAGCGAGAATCTTTATTTCATTCGCCTCCACATCATCATCATCATTGCCATCATCACTTTCTATATCAGGACGTTTTCGTTGGTGAATCAGTTTTTTGTTGATGCTTCTTAATTAATGTCAAAAGTGATATCATTGCACATTGTATCTTCTTTGTACATTTTTGTTTTGCTCTTATTTCTCTCCCACTCGTCTCTTTCTCTTCTTCCTCCTCCTAATTTTATATCTATTTATGTTCTGACCTCTTTACAGAGTGAGAATTTCATACCTTTTTGTCAACCCTACCATTCTTTACCAACCTTTTTAGTGTTATATTATCAAACTGTTAAGATGTAACGTAATTATAAATGAACTCTTATGACAACAGCAGTCATTTGCTAAACTCACCAGACACCTTTCAACACGTGGTCTTCATATAAATCAATTCACACACACACACACACACACACACCAAACATAAAACAACTCCATTTTCCACACTACTACTACTACTAATAAAAATAAATATAATAATATTTTTTATAATTATAATTATAATAATAGTAACAATAATAATAATAATAATAATAATAATAATAATAATAATAATAATAATAATAATAATAATAATAGTAACAATAACAATAAAAACAACAATAATAATAATAATAATATAAAAAATAATAATAATACACACAGGACAGACAGCTACTGGTACTGGTTATGGCAGAGGGTCGAGTATATTCCACCTGGCCTATACCACTAACTCATGTGCCTTACCCTACCAAATTATCTCACCCACTTCCCTATGCTTTGCCTATTATTATTAATACCCAGCATTATTTACACCTTTCCATTCCACCTCTATACTACACCTATTTCCACTTATCTCCACCGTGTTATTTTTGTTTACCTCCTTCTCTGTTCCTCTTTCCATTACTGTATAATTATCAACTACTATTTTCGTCAACTTTCCACCTTTTTACGTTTTTCTCTGGCCTTCACGGTTACTCCTCCTTCGTCGCCAGCACCTCTACTCTATTCCTCTTTCCCTCATATCCACTCACTTTCTCCTTGTACCTTGCACTTGTTCACTCCTCCCCCACCTCCACCTTCTCTCCCAGCATCTCCCCCCAACCTCCAACCCCCAACCCCCTCCCTTGGATTATTGATTCGTGCGTTGGTTGTCATTATGTTCATCCCCCTCGGCCTCCCCTCCCCAACCCCCTTCCTCCATGCACCCCACCTCTCCATCTTGGTCTCGCTCTCTGTTTATCTTACTTTCTCTCTTACCCTATCCTGACTCTCTCTTTCTCTCTCTCTCTCTCTCACTCTCACACTCTCTCTCACACACTCTCTCTCTCTCTCTCTCCTTCCTCGCCCAACTATATTTCTTTTTTTCTTTATTCTATATCTTTTTAACCAGTTTTTTCATACTCTCTTTCGCATAAGATTTTTGTATTAATTATTTTTTCTGTTACTATTTCCTTCCCTCCCATCTCAGTGACACGAGTTCGGTACCTGACACTTCACGTAAACTTTGTGGAGATAGGTAGAGTTCCCGTAAGATTCCCCGGTATCTTCAGAAGGCTAAATGGTGTGTATGGCTCAACACGGTAATATACCACTATCTACTACCCATCGTTTACCGCCTACTTGTGCTCTCCCATTCCTTATTCCTTCTCTTTTAACCACAATTCTTTCCCTTCCCTTCCCTTCTCTTTATCCTGCGCATTTCTCAATTATCTCTGTTTCTTTTGTTCGTATATTTCTTTATTCTCTCTGTTCTATGACTCTCAAAAGGTCAACCAACTTCTCTCTATATTTCTCTCTCACATTTCTCATTTTCACACAACATCACTCCTCCTCACACAATACTCTCTTCTCAAAATATCTCTCACAATGACCCCTCTTTTCTCACAATACTCCTCCTCTGACAAAGCCGTCCTCTTCTTACGTTATATTATCTTTCCTTCAGACAATATCCTTCCCATTCCCACAATATTCCTCCTCTTCAAACAATGCCCACAACAATCTTCTCCTACCTTCATCAACATTTTTAATTTCCATTCTCCTACTATTTCGTAACTGTTGTCAATTATCTTTTCTAATATGTTCAAAAATTTACTTCTGTATTTTCTCAAACAGTTTCTCCATTCATATGTCCACTATTTCCACTTTTTCTCTTTCACTCCTTCTTATAAAACCTGTCTCTCCTGATTTTACGTTCCCTTTCCCTGCCTACTTCTCTTCCTTTTTCTCCTCTTCTCCTCCTTTTGTTCAGTCCTTCTCATTCCTCACTGCTCCCCTTCTTCTCTGTCTTATCTTTGTACCCACACCTACCCTATCCGTGGCTAATCATCCCTGCTTTCACTACTCCTCTACAAATATCTTTTTCTGCTCCTCTCCAGTTCAGTCCCTGTCGTACGTACCACCGCTTAATAACTTTTCCCCTTCCTCTGTTTATTATTCATCCCCATCTCTGGTGAATCTGAATTAGCTGGTGCAAAAACTTTCCTGGATCAGTTTAGACTCAGCATATTATATAGTTAAAAAAAAAAGAGTAATGTTTCCACCAAGGGGATCTACTTAACATTAACGTAACATTAATCACCCTCCAGATATCCGCTGCAAGTTGACTAGAAACCGTTCGAATAGTCTGGCAGTAATTTCTGTACAAATAACAAGCGAACAAACATTGAAATTTTAGACAGACTTGGTGAAATCCCTGGCGTGTTTGGAGACGAACTCACCCTTCACAAATTGACATAAACATTATTCGTACTTTGTAATTTCAAGTGTAAGTGAGTATGCTTTACCTCCTTCCCGGTGTTCAGTGGCCCAGCAATTCACATTTACCTGCAAGAAACAGAAACATTATTAAAACAGTGATAAATATTCAGTACATCATAACAATATCAGCGGTGTACAGTTGCTTCCAAAACTTTCGAGACACTACCTGCTACTCTCGCAGGTAGTGTCTTTATAATGTTATCAGGGACAAGACATGAATTCTAAATTTGCACAGATATTGATTAAGTTACTACATAATAAAATAACTACATATGCAACCAACTTTCAATGTCCATAAATGTCTACACTATGCACAGTATTATAAAATCTGTCTCTAACACTCGTTCATCATCCTCAATGTCCTGTTCCCTAATAATGTAGCTGCTGGGTGACCTGAAATTAATTATATATAAATACCCAAACAATTGCTTCTCCCCTCCACACGGATATTATTGTGGCGTGTTGTTATACCAGTTTGTCCTTGATATGTGGATTATTTACGTGAAAACTACGAGTAACGTGTAAGTGGTCCGAGGTCATGCCAAATGATGTTATTATCTACAAAGAGCACGGAAGAATGGCTTAATGAATATGACCTTTATCTGTAATGCTGACTTTATTTCACGTCATCATAATTATAAAAAAAATCAGTCTTGCTAACTATATTTATTCACTCTCCTATTTTTGGGTATTTTTGAGTACAGTATGTTTCAGGTTAGTAGTCTACTGTGATGAATAATAAATCCTTTATTCTTTATTAATTAAGCAGTCTATCTATCTAACTTTTCCCCTTAGGTCTACATTGTTCCTCTATCTTCTTTATAGCAACACACACACACACACAGACACACATTTTTTGCATCAACTTTTTCCTTCACACATTTTTTTGCATTTACTTTTTCCTTCACAAATTTTTATTGCATCAACTTTTTCCTTCACACCTTGTTTACATTCTTTCATTAGTTTTGTATTTTCTGTTCTCTTTGCGCTTCTACTTTCCCGATTCAGTGCTTCTTTACTCCTTCACTACGTCTGTTCCATTTACTTTTTTTTTCTAGCTCACAGAATATTCTTTTGCCGTTTTTACAGTCTCTTCTGTCATTCCCTTTCCTTCCTACCTTTCCCTTCCTTCGCCTCATCCTCTGTGTTTTTCTTCCCCCTGTCACCTTCATCCTCTTTTCTAATCGATTTCACTCTCTCCTTTCTATTTCTTTTTCAGTTTTTCGATTTTCATTCCCTGTCCTTCCTCTTCATTCTCCTCTTTCACTTCCTCCTCCTGTATTCCCTCTCTTTTCTTTTGTATTCCCCTCATTTATTCCTCCCTCACCTTCTCCACCTCCCTCCCCTCCCTGACTCCTCCATCTGCCAAGGTTTCCACGGGGACAAAAGATGCAGATACCCGCAGAAACAAAAGATGCCCCCCTCCCTGTCCCCCCCCCTGTCCCTCAACCCTGATCCCCTCCTCCCTGCCCCCCTGTCCCTCAACCCTGACCCCCTCCTCCCTTCCCTACCTAACTGTCCCTCACCCATGACGCACTCCTTCCTTCCCTGCCTCCTTGTCCCTCACCCACGACCCCCTCTTCCTTTTCCTGCCATCCTGTCCCTCAACCCTGACTCACTCCTTCCTTCCCTGCTTCCCTGTCCCTCACCCCATGACTCACTCCTCCCTTCCATGCCTTCCTGTCTCTCAATCCTAAGCCTATCCCCCTCTTTGCATTCTTGCCCCTCAACCCTGCTCCCATCCTTACTCCCCTTGCTTCTCATTGTCCCTCCTTGCTTGCCCCCTCCTCACCTACTCTTTGCTCTTTCTTACAACTCCCAGTCTTATCTTTCCACTGCTTTGCTTGAACTTGATGCTGTAGCTTTTCTTTTCTTTTCTTTCCTCGCTTCTTCCATTGTATCTCTCTTTTCCTATGCTCATACAGTCACGTTCAATTGTCCAATCAACACCTTCGAATGAAATGGTCTCGATAAATTTATGAGACTATAATCGTTGTCTCTGTAATATTGGTTCATGTGATTTACTTAAATGGTTCATTTTCATTAACAAGAATGTCACAGGACTTTTGATCGTGTACATACCTCGCTACTTGCTGATCACTCTCTGACCCTTCTTGCCCCTAACTGGATATAATCTTGCTTCTCCAGCATCTTTATATATTCGCCCCTCTGCCACCTCACTGACTATCTATCCTTGTCCCCTTCCTATATCTTTCTGCATATCTATCCTTTTTCCTCGTCTGAACCTCTCTGCTTATCCTTGTTCATCCTGCCGTCCATCCTCGTCTGTTCCCTTAGACTTTGTCCATGGAAAATTAATCAGAACCGTCTATTGCTGGTACTTTGTCATGCAGGAAATTATAAAACTTATTAACTTTGAGGAATCAATCTAGTTGGTTTATTCATGCACACACAAAAACATAGAGGTTAGAGGACGAATGGATTGTACACTTAGCTCATATCACATTAACAGTGTACTCAGGCCTTTAACATTCAGTGAGAAGGGCTAAACAAATATGTACCCCCAAGTAAAGATCCAACAGCTGATCATCAGGCCACCAAATATCCACTTACTCCCTCGTTGGCACCACTGCACTTGTAGTACTCAGAATAATCTCAATTGACTTTCTCTGTACTGGTGGTTGTCAGTTCCAAGCTCATGAAGTGATTCTAGTGATATGGAGTACAATTGAACCTTCACTGAAGACAAAATCACTACTATCTGAGAGCACGTTTGTAAACAAGAATAATATAACAAACTTAGGGTGTCACTAAAAAATACGCTCGACAACACTACCAGGCCAAGAAACAAGAACGCAGGCCCAGGAGGATAGGTTCAGTTCAGGGCACGACTCATCAGCCCGACTGATCACCATGACAAGCGAAATCCATCTCCGAGGAACAAAGGGCGCCTGAGGGGGCTAATCTGGCAGCAGGGGACAGGTAAACAGGTGGGAGCAGCGAATGAGGGAAGCAAGGTGGGCGGAAGGATGGATAGATAGGAGGGGCTGGGAAAGAGGAGGGTAGATAGGGATGGAACAGTAGGAGGGAGAAATATCGGAAAGAATGGGAGGGAGGGAAAAAGATAGGAAAGAATGGGAGGGAGAAAGATAGGAAAGATTGGGAGGGAGGGAGGGAGAAAGATAGGAAAGAATGGGAGGAAGGGAGAAAGATCGGAAAGAATGGGAGGGAGGGAAATAAGCATGCAGAGATTGTAGGAGCGATTTAGAGAGAAAGGAGAGAGATAGAGGAAAGGTGGAGATACGCATGGAGGGTGGTAGATGTGAGGGAGGGGGAAGAAGGAAGTGAGAAGAAGAGTAAGACAAATAATGAGGGAAATGGAAGAACTATAAGAGACAGCAGCTGAAGGAGTGAAAGTGGTAATGAGAGAAAGAAGGATTATGTGAAGTAAGTGGTGCAGGGAAAGAAATATAACTATAAAAATATAAATAAAGACAGACAAAGGGTGTATAAAAATAGGCTCGTGTGTGTGCGTGTGTGCGTGTGTGCGTGTGTGTGTGTGCGTGTGTGTGTGTGTGTGTGTGTGTGTGTGTGTGCGTGTGTGTGTGTGTGCGTGTGCGTATGTGTGCGTGTGTGTGCGTGTGTGTGTGTGTGTGTGTGTGTGCGTGTGTGTGTGCGCGTGTGTGCGTGTGAGCGTGTGTGTGTATGTGTGTGTGTGTGTGTGAGTGTGAAATAGAGAGAGAAAGAGGAAGAGTGGGTGAGAAACAAGAGATACCCAATAACAGAGATAAAAACCCCGATAACATGAGCTTACTGATTATGAAAACGAGGGTGAAGAACAAAGGTTTAATCCCTACTGATAAGAGGTGCTACTGTTTTAAGAGTGAATCGGGAAAAAGAGAGGAAATTATGAGGAAAATATGATGATAATGAATAAAAAGGCACGATGAAGGAACAGAGAAGCAATAAGGTTTTCTATACAATGCATACATGTGTTTCTGTCATCGTATCTTCCTCTTTTCTTGTTCATTTACCATTCACTTTACTTACAATTTCTTTCTGTCCATTCTCTATTTTCCCAGTACCTTCCTCTCACCCTCTCCCTTCCATCTTCTTTCACTCAATCCATCCCTTCCATTCTCTCCTTTCCCCCACTTTATCTTTCACTCTCTCCCTCCCACCCTCTTCTCTATTCCCCTGACGCTCTCCTACCACTCTTTCTCCTATTACTCTCTACTACTTACCCTCTCATTTCCACTCACTTCTATCCACTCACCTTCTTCCACTCACTCTCTTCCACTCACTCTCTTCCACCCACTTTCTCCCTGTACAAGAACTGACATCCAGAACGGGAATAAAAGACAAATTTATAAAAGGGGTAAACATGGCGAAAGGGAGAGAAATGGAAAAAAATAGATGGTGGTGTAAAATGTAAGTGCCCTGACTACCACACATGACATTGTTCTGTTCCATGCATATATTCTGACAAATGGAAGTGAGCGGTGAAACAGTTATGAAACGCTAAAACCCTGACTACAAACACTGACACATTTACACACCGGAAAACAGAAACAGAAAAAAACAAACAAGCTTATTTAAACAATGAAGAGCTGAACACCAACTTAAACCATAAAAAAGTTAAAACACTTACTCATATAGAAAAATACTGATATAATTAAGCAGTATAACACTTAACTGATTGAACGAAACCTACAAGCACCATCCTAATAACACTATCACACAGCAACATCAAAACAGGAAAACATGAACGGTGCTCAGTATTGGAATATATTCTCCACCAAGGAACTATTTACCGATAATGAAAAATCCTTGAAACAGTCCAGAATCCAGGCACTGATCCAAGGGAAAAAACATTACTCGTCATTTGTTGCCAGAAAAAATAATGAATAGCTATAATGCATTTCAATACAAAGCTCAGTGTTATGTTGGTCTAAAAACAAGATAGGGAGATTCTGCTGGAGGAGGAATATCTTATAATTCATGAACAAACCCAGTTTCTAACTCCTTGACTTTCGATATCAATGATGTCTAATATATACTGGATTTTATATATATTTATTTTTTTGTGACAGAGTAGACCTACGAACAATAATTATAATAGTCAATAATAGTCTCGTGTTAACACTTTTCCCTGCAGCATCGTATAATTTGTAACATGAGTAACTTCCGATGTTTCCGGTGACACCACTGGCAGTCAAGAGGCAAATGAAGTCCTTGAAGCTGGAGACATGTGTTGCCATCACCACATGACAGAATTGAAGGTCAAATTTATTAATGTCTCGCAAAATATGAGATCATCGCATATTTATCTACTATATTTTCTTACAATGTTACTTGCATTTTCTCCTTAAATACTTTACGCGAATCAATCTTGTCTTTTAGTAGCTAAGTAAACACAATTTACCACTTACAAGTGGATTCATTCATGAAATATTTATATCAATGAGTAGCTAAATATTAAATATCTAGTCTCAAGGGATTCAACTAAGTGTTCTCAACTAGTGAAGTAAGTAGAAACATGGTAGGTAACAGTGAATGCAACAATTCATCACCACTACTGTAATTACCAATACCAAAAGTTTGGTACTTGGGACCAGTTATTTCCGTTCTGTTTTCTTAAACTCCCCAATCCTACACTTATGAACCTCGATAAATAACAACCTATGGTCATGTTGCTAAACATTCTCATGTGTTTCAAACAAAGGTGTAGTGATCTGATCCGGTTTGTTCAATGTGGTCGAGTGAGTCGACTCAGGTCTCCCACCAGACCCACGTCAAAGCTGTGTTGGAGAAGGATTGTCTATTGGCTCAGGACGCGAGACACTGCGGCTCTCCCCAGGCTTACAGTAGAATACAACACGGTGTCTCTCTTTTGGATCAAGGTCCAGAATCTCTTGTCTCTCCCCTGAGACAGATCTTCCTGATCTCTCAGGAAGAACTGAAGTACTTTGATGGGATAATGACCTTGCAGGGTATAATATACATTTAAGGGAAGGAAGAGTCTATAGTTACAACAGGAAGACTTTTGCTGCACTGAGATGGGGATCAAGGCTGTGTTTAGGGATGGCAGTTCTCAACGTTCACCAACTGCAAACACGTGAACGTGTTTAGTCTGAAAATGGAACGAACTACAAAAGGTATTTTCTCTAGACGCGGCGACAAAAGAGATCATGTTGGCAGAGGTTAAGGAGGAGGCCAATCAGCCACCTAATCACCTAACAAGCCAACTCATCGATTAGTTCCAACAAACCGACCGTTTTCCAATGCAAGGCTCCTTAATGGCAGTTGGCAGAAAAACACGATTGATACTTGAACATTGGATTAAGGTCAAGTATTGCATCAGGTATTAGTGTAAAGGATGAGACTAATTATATTTTTTGTTTCCATCTACAATCCCACGGAACATTTCACCACTTGCTAGCTTAAGAGTAACATTGCCTGAAGTCTTTACAACATTAACATCTCGCTAAGAGTTCACGGATGGACAAATGGAGGTTCGTTATGGAGTAGGATGTCAACGAATGGGTAACCACAGATTCTCATAAACTACTAATATGCAGACTATCTCAGTGTATCTGGCTTGTTATATGGCGACTTTAGAGAAATTTGAACACTCAAATATATACGTCGGCATCGCATTTCCTTAAACAACTTGCCTGATAATATATATATATATATATATATATATATTTTCAATATCTGAAGGCTACATCATAATTGAAGTTCAAGTTTCCATTAACTCAGGTATGTACGGCAAAAGCCACCCTGTTTCACCTTACCACCTCCACCACCAGTACCACCTCCAACACGACATCCATCACCAACACAAACTACAACACTAACATCACAACCACCTCCAATGTAACCACCACCATTTCCACCACCACCAACACCACCATGAACACCACACTGATCGCGATGGGGAGGGAACGAACTTTGCACCTTGACCGTACAACCTAGTTATTCACGTGGTAGGTGTGAGTGGCAAAGGACGCACCGCTGGGACAAATAATAAGGATTGGCTGGTGCTTCATCCTTGTCGCGATTAAATGACCTCGTCGCAACCTGTAATAAAGATGTTCCTTGAATTAAATCATTCCTGTGTGTCCAGTGTCCTCGTTCATGGCTATAACATAAGGAACTACATATTATTCCAGTTCTGTTCCCATGTTACCTACTATAACCCTACCAGGTGTAAATAGTCAGCATACATTCATCATATTGCTGGTGCTAAACAAAGGCACCAATGTTTTTAAAGCGAAGTGTGAAGTCGAAGCCGGGGTCGGACGTATCCCTTGCAACGCAGAATGTAAACATAAGCGTGCTTAGAGCGTGAATGGGCTCGGGGTGAGAGCGAGTGTGTCAAGACGATAATGCAAGACTTATGACTCAACCCCCATTACCTCCACCACCACCACCACCACCCTATATCTTGACTCACGTAATCAAACTCACTCTCACTCACTCACTCACTCTCTCACTCACTCTCTAGGTCATTCTCTATCTCTATCTCTCTCTCTCTCTCTCTCTCTCTCTCTCTCTCTCTCTCTCTCTCTCCTCTTACACACACACACAAACACATACACACAAACACACACTCACTCACTCATACACACACACACACACACACACACACACACACACACACACACACACACACACACACACACACACAACACACACACAAACACTAAGAATGAATTATGTGGTTTTCTCTTGTCTGTGTCTGCTATCTTCCTTGATCCTATTCCTCCAATTCTTCATAACCTCTCCTTCCTCTCTTTTCTCTCCTTATCTCCGCTTTACCAAATACATATCAAATCTTTGCTTATCAATTATTGGAATATTATATAACTATTCCTTTTCATACTCTCACTTTATTTAATTCGTCAATCATTGTTTGTATCTACACTCAAAATATTCCAATCAAGTAATTTCCTATGGAATTACACATTATCACATCAAATCATCTGTTTCTTAATAATATGTCATTATTTGGATAATTAACTTAGTCTTTCATATAGTCAAGTAATGCTGCTTCCACTTGTCATTAATATACATACATATTTTCTCGCACAAACAGTTCAATTAAAATTAAACCTGCTTTACATCAGTTACTCCATGACTTCATGTGTAAAGATTAAACCAATGAGTTTCAGGGGGTGTGTGAGCCGATATATGTGTGTGCATATATGTATGTTTGAATCTGTGTATGTGTGCGTGTGCGTGCGTGCATGCGTGCGTGTGCGTGCGTGTGTGTGTGACGTCAGCAATGTTTAACTGTTTATATGAAAAAAACATTTACTAAAAGAATGAAAAGAAAAGAAATCCTCGCTAGCTGATAAAGGGTAAGTGAACGCAAATTATGATAAATACGGGAAGCTTAGATTATATACAAACTTGGGAAGAATTTTGGAACTTAGGCTAAGAGAAAAGTATGTGTTGGTAAAAGTGGGGGCGAGAGAGGGAAGGGGGGGAGGCATGGGGGTGGCGGAGGACGAGAAAGAATGCAGTGTAGAAATGAGAAGAAGTGGAGGGAAAGGGAGGGAATATAGAAGGTAAGAAGGGGGAGAAAAGGTGAGAAGAGGGTGGAAAGGTAGATAAGGGGAAGTAGAAACGTGATAAGAATGACAAAAAAGTGAGAGAATAGAAGGGTAAAGTAATCGAATAATGTAGATAATGATAAACAGCATATAATGATATAATGTTATATGAAATTACAAGAACATGATAATAATAGATAACAGGTAAAACTTAATGTGGGATATGAATGAAGTTTCTTTAATTTTCATCAATCATTATTCAACCCTCCTCTCCCCCCCCCCCCCCAACCCTCGTCATACCTTTTTCCTTTCCTCATATCATAAATCTTGCCTTTATTATGATAGTCTTCTCAAACCTTCCTAACAAGTTCTCCTCCAGCTCATACTCCACCTTCTTTACTTCCCTCTCCTCCTTCTCCTCTTGGTCCTCCGCCTCTCCACCTTCTTCCTCCGCTTTCCCTAATGCCTCTCCCAGTTTTTCCTCGTCGTTCTTCTCTCGTTCCCCTTCTCTCCTATTTCCCTCTTCACCATCTCCAAAAGCTCCTCCTCCTCCTTCTCTTTCTTAAGATATTCCTCCATCACCTCCTCTCCCTTCACTTTCTATACCTTCTCCTCCTTTTCCTCTTCCCGCTCTTCCTCGTTCTTCAGATATTTTTACAACACCTCCTCCTTCTCCTCTAACTCCTCCTCCTTCTTTTTCTCCTCCTCTTTCTTTTTCTCCTCCTTCTCCTCTTCCTCCTCCTCTCATGCCTCTCTCATTTTCTCTTCGATATTCCTTCATAAACTATACCCTTTATTTCCTTCGTGGCCAAGTGGTTAGTGTTCTGGACTCATGCCCTAGAGGTCGGGAGATTGATCCTCTCAGGTGAGGGCCTGAGAATATTTACTCTTCCGATTTGAGTGTCAGGCACTAACTATAAGGCCACCGAACATCGTAAAACACCCTCACTGGTACCATAACAGCTGCAGTATTTGGGAATAACACTCACTTCCCTCTCTCTGTGGCTGAGTACCAGTTCGGAAGTTGTGACGTGTGTGTGTGTGTGTGTGTGAGCAGCAGTTGACCTGGGCCACGGTAACGGGCTTCATGAAGCGTATGTCCAGTGTCGGATCATATATATATATAAAAAAAAAAAAAAAAAAATTGTTCCCTGCCTGACACCCATCAAATAGTGTCCCACAGTTCCTTCTCTTCCTTGTCTTCTTCCTCCTACACCTTCTACTATCTTTCTCCTCCCATACGCCACTTCTCTAACTTTCCTCATCGTCGTCTCCTCTCCTCTCATTTCCTCTCCTCCTCTGCCTCATTTCCCTCCTCATTTCCCTCTGTTACCTCCATGAAGCTTAAGCATTTTTCTTCACTCATCACCTCTCCCCTTCGGTTCGTTTTTCTCCTTCTCTTCCATTTTCCTCTTCCTACTTTTAATTCCTGCCTTCCTCTGTTTAGTTGTCGTCATTTTTTCTTCTCTCTCTCCATCTTTTCCTGTTTGCTTTTACCTCTTTACTCACTTTCCTCCTACTCCTGCTTTGTTATACTTTTACCATTGTGATGTTTCTCTCTTCTTTCTCTTCTTCTATTCGTTGTTATTCTTTACATTACGCCTTTATTTACCTCACGTGTTCCTCATTCACATTACTAACTCTTATTTTCATTTAATTAAGGGGGTGTGGGAATTGGGGGACAGGTTTGGGGTTGGGGGGGTTGGGGGTGGGGGAGTAGGGGGGGACAGGCTTGGGGTGGGGGGTAGAAAGCCTGTCCCCTATTCCCGCACCACCCCTAACCCCCCCAAGCCTGTCCCCTACTCCCACACCTCCCTTAATAGTTTTCTCATTCTTCGGTTCCTTCTCCTTCACATGACTCCAAACCTCCAGCTAATAATTATGTCCTTCACTCCCTCGACTCATCTTACCGTCCTCTTCATTCCCTTGCTCAATTTCATCCTCTTTCACTTTCCCCCCGTTTCCTTCATCCCTTAATTCTCTCTTCGTTCTTCACACAACTTTAATATTTCCCTATCCCTTCTCTCTTATCCCTTCTTCCCTTTCTTTCTAATTTCTTCGTCATCTTCCTTCAATATATTTTGCTTCTCTTCATTTCCTTTTTCCTCCACACTACTTCCTTCTTCTCTTAAACCTTATCCCTTCTTATATTCCTGTAACTTATCATATCCTATTTTCTTCATTAAATTCATCCACCTTTTCCTTCTCATTTCCTATTCTCCTCCTTATTCTTCTCTCCCTCACTCCCTCCATCCTTTCATCATCTTTCTTCCAATTTACCTTCCTCTTCCTCATTTCCTATTTCCCATGCCCTTCCTTTCTCTTTACTCCTCTACCCTTCTCCTTTTTCTCCTCTTCCTCCTTCTCATCTTCCCTCCCCCACCCCCCTCCCCACCCAAGAACGGTGTGCAAGGTGTTAAAGTTTCGCAATTTCTTAAAACTTATGACTGCTTCAGCCTCGTCCGAAATTGCACTTGACCCCTAACGAGCGTGACCTCACAGTCTCCAAGGGTTCGAACACGTCCAGAACTCGTCCTGGTGGCAGCCTCGTCGTCTCGTGCACCAACGCAGTACAAGTTCGAGTTTGGTTTGTTTTTTCCAGCCATACATACATACATACATACATAGATTAAAAAAAAACTATCCCATTGTTTATCTTTCTTCAACTCTATACTCGTCTATCTATTTACTAGCCAATGTATTCATAACACTTTTCTATAATGATCTATTCTAACTGTTATATATATAAACCCACTTAGTATAATTAGTATATTTCAATATATCTTACTTGAAAAATTTGGTTCAAGATGCATACCAGTTATTATACAAATAATAATAATAATAATAATAATAATAATAATAATAATAGAACAATAACAACAACACCACTACTAGTACTACTACTAGACTACTATTACTACTACTACTACTACTACTATTTTAGTGTCCCTTTACATTACAACAGGATAAAGTTGGTTCACTCCCAGTACTGAAACTACATTTTGTTCTAGTCTTCCTGTACTTTTCCCTTCCCCCCTAACCCATTGCACCCCCCCCCCCCCCACCCCTTCCCCCCTAACCCACTGCACCCCACCCCTCACCCCTAACCCACTGCACCGCCCCACCCCTTCCCCCCTAACCCACTGCACCCCACACCTCACCCCATGCCCCTCCAGCAAGAAATGGGGGTCTCATATACTTTGGCGCCCCGGGTGGCTCTGAGGCTTGGCTTGGCTTCGCTTGGCTTGTATTTACTTGGCTTGGCTCGAGTTTGCTTGGCTTGGCTTGGCTTGGTTGAGTTTATATGACTTAATGTGATTTTGGCTGGGTGTAATTAGGTTTATCTGAAATTATTTGAATTTATTTGAGTTAACATTGACTCCACCTTGCTTGCTTGGAACGGAATACATTAAATTTTAGCTTAACCTGCTTTGGTGATGAACAACATTGAGACTCGAGTTATTATTGATACCACCAAGCATTTCAGACACAACCAAGCAACAATCCACACGAGTTATTATGGGCACACTGTTTAGACATTTATCAACATGCATGAGCTTTTGAAACCAACCAACCAACCAATCAACCCACCCTAAAGTAAAAATAAACCACTTTCGATATCACACTTCCTTCGTGGCTCGCTTCTATTCAACATTTTCATACACCAACAAATATTTTCAGGAATTCTTATTCTTCCGTTCATTTTCTTGTATTTTCCATTCGGGCCGGATACACTTGAACACGCCTCGGTCCTTCAAGCCCTACCACTCCTGTTCCGGTTATCTGATCCGAGCGAATATTTCCCAAGTGCCTTCGGTTTGGTGTTGGTATACTCTGCTGCTGTCTCTTCTTAAGATGTTTCTGGTCTCGCTAAATCATCTTTAATAAAATAAACCTCTTCCCATATGCATAATCTTATTCTATTTTAGCCTGTGATATTATAAACAAGGATGGTTTATGATGTTTGGTGGCAACACGATTTGTTTTTGAAAGCACATCAATTCATTAAATAGTTTATACAAGTTAAAGGGCCTGGTGGTGGCCACGCTGTGCAAGGTGCAGTGAGTCAAACCAAGAAGGAGAATGGAATTGCAGCCTCCCTTTAATTAATACTTTGATCTCGCTAAGTATCGGCTCTAATACCTAAAAAAAAGGTGTAATTTGGGGTAGTAGATGTTTCTTTTTTTATTCTTTTTTTTATTTCTCGTCCACTGTGAATATTTGAACCTTTCATCATTGATTCTGATCATATCACTCTGACCACGCAGCATCTCATCTCTTGTCATAACTAAAGCGGACTTTCCTAGAAACGAAAACACCCTCAACCCGACCACATTTAGAGAGTTGTTATCCATCCAGGCACAACATCCAACAAACACAGAGTTCGTGTTTGACATTCCACAGCTGCTTGTGTCCGACTATGGTGGAGGAGTTGGTGGACCAGTAGCTGTGGTGGGTTAGTGTGTGTCAAGCAAGAGCTACAGTCAAGAGATACAGTCAGTTTCAAGAGCTACAGTCAAGAGATACAGCCAGTTTCAAGAGCTACAGTCAAGAGCTACAGCCAGTTTCAAGAGCTACAGTCAAGAGCTACAGTCAGTTTCAAGAGCTACAGTCAAGAGATACAGTCAGTTTCAAGAGCTACAGTCAAGAGCTACAGCCAGTTTCAAGAGCTACAGTCAAGAGATACAGTCAGTTTCAAGAGCTACAGTCAAGAGATACAGTCAGTTTCAAGAGCTACAGTCAAGAGATACAGCCAGTTTCAAGAGCTACAGTCAAGAGATACAGTCAGTTTCAAGCGCTACAGTCAAGAGATACAGTCAGTTTCAAGAGCTACAGTCAAGAGATACAGCCAATTTCAAGAGCTACAGTCAGTTTCAAGAGGCACAGTCAAGAGATACAGCCAGTTTCAAGAGGTACAGTCAAGAGATATAGTCAGTTTCAAGAGGTATATACAGCCTCTATCAAGAGATGCAGTTATTGTCAAGAGATACTAATTATTATATGAGTTTAATCCAGTATCAAATATATTGTGGGAAATGCTTCAAACCAGAGTAATGACATGATGCTGCCAGGTGATATTCTAACATTTTATTGAGATACGATGAATTTTAACACTAGACAATACGTGATATACTAGAGTGGTAGAGAACACTTACAATATAACATTTAAGAGAAAAAGAGTGAAAAATAAAGTTAAAGTACCAGTGAAATTGATGAAGAAATTTGAAACGTAGTTACGTTATATTACAAACTGTTAACGCTTATGCAGTGTGACTAATTCTTTCATTATTCGATATTAGTGAGCTTTAAGGTATCGTAATATTCCAGGGGCATCTTACAGTTTAGACAGTCCTCCTCCCGATTCTGACAAAAATATTTCGAGTTTTTTTCGTGAATTATTTTGCTAACAGACATGCAAGCGTAATAAGAAAGAGCACCAATAACATGCCCTGCCATTTGCGGTATCATAAAAGTCGGGGAAAACGCAAAAGAACACCGATGAAAAGAGGAAAGACAAGAGTGGAGGATGGTGAGGAGCGAGGAGGGTGAGGAGAGAGAGGATGGTGAGGAGAGAGGGGAGGGTGAGGAGAGAGGGGAGGGTGTGGGGAGAGAGGAGGGTGAGGAGAGAGGAGGGTGTGGGGAGAGAGGAGGGTGAGGAGAGAGGAGGGTGTGAGGAGAGAGGAGGGTGTGAGGAGAGAGGAGGGTGAGGGGAGAGAGGAGGGTGAGGGGAGAGAGACAGAGATCGAGAAAAGTGGATAGCTAAATGGATAAGAGAGAAATATTTATATAGTGGATGGGAAGATATATAGGTAAATAATAATAGATAAGCTATGTAGTTTATGTAGGTAGAAATAAAGATAGACATACAAAAATAAATTAATAGATAGAAAGGGAGATAGGCAATAGATAGATAAATACACAGATTGCTAGGGAGATAGATAGGTGAATGAATAGGGAGGTAGATGGAAAAGAGACTGCTAGAAGATGGATAGATAAATAGTAGATAGAAGGATGCATAGATAGATACCTGAAACAAGAGAAAGAGAGAGTAAAGAAAGGTGTGAACTAAGAGGTCCACTACCAGCATGTCGTGCCTTCCCTTTCACCCTCACAAACTAGAAAACTTTCCAGTCAAAGTGACGCCTGCGTTTTTGAGAGCCTCGGAGCACACCCAGATGCACCTCCCTCCCTTCCTTGCCACACACTCCTGCCTCCAACGCTGCTGCACCTCCCTCCCCTCCTTGTCACACACTCCTGCCTCCCCTCCTTGTCACACACTCCTGCCTCCAACGCTGCTGCACCTCCCTCTCCTCCTTGTCACACACTCCTGCCTCCCCTCCTTGTCACACACTCCTCCCTCCCCTCCTTGTCACACACTCCTCCCTCCCCTCCTTGTCACACACTCCTGCCTCCAACGCGTGAAACACCTCCTGTCACGCCCACCTGCTATAACCTCCTGTCAAATCCTCCTGTTGACACCACTTTCTACGTCCCTGTCAAAGCCAAAAGAGGATTGCTGCTGTGTATACTTCCACACACTCTGATACTAGACTCTGCAACGCATTTCCTTCCTTCCTTTTCATGTGTTATTTTGCAGGCTATGTTTCATCTCCCTCTCACAATGATGATCACGTCCTGGTGCCGTGGATTCCGGCTACATGTCGGGGAATATTTGAATATCGTCGTGAGATAAAAGTGAAAATAGACAGTAGATTGCTGGAGGGTGAGAGGTATAATAAAAGTACAAAATTCTTAGAAGCAGAAGGGGAATGTTCGTGGCGGTGAGAGGCATGTTGAAGGTGGTAAGGCAAGGGTGTGGATTTCTGTAGTATATAAGGGAAATGGAAAGGGAGTCAATGCAAGAGTTCTGAAGGTGAAAGAGGAAGAAAACACTAAAGAACGAAAAGAGGAGTTGGACTGTGAAGTGGAATGAATGTCTGACGGGTAGTTAAATACGAGTGAGGGTGACACAGGCAGGAAGAGTGGTGTAGTGTGGTGTGGTGGGGAGAGGCCGGAAAATTACAAAGACCTCTTCCTTCTGCCGACATGTTTTATCACTGTACTTAATAATTTTCGTCTCTGTCCCATCATCCACTCCTTCCTTTCCCATTCATTAGCTCCCTGGCCCCACCTTCCTTCCCTCATCCACACACCCTTATCACATTTAGTCGCATTCTAGCTTCCTTTTGATGTTTATTCCTGTGCTCAGGCATCATAATAATACAGAATACAAAAAAATATTCAAACATTATCTTGGTACCCTAGATAAACAGCACAGAGTAGCATAGCAACAGTATCGATTTATTTTTTCCTTGTAGTTTACTAATATTCCTCAACTTATCATAGTATAGTTTTCTTTATCTTACAAGTTTTTATTATCTTTATTCTCTCGCCTTCCATTCTTGACTGTCTCCATTGCATCTCTCCGTCTCTTCCTCTCTCCTTCCGTTCATTCCCCTTGCTCTTCAATACACTTCTATTCCCCCTTCTTCCTTCTCATTTCCTTTCGTCCTATCTTGCCGCCTCCCTCTTTGTCCTTGCTTTCCTGTTGTCTGTAGCCTCCTTCTTTCCTCCCATTTCTCCCTCCTTCCTCCACCTTCTCTTTATTTTCCTCTTCATATTTCAGCACCTCCACCATTCTCTTCCCTCCATTTCCCAACTCTTCCCGTTCCCTTTCCCTCATTTATTATTTATCAGTTCATGTATCGTTTGTCTTTTGTTCTTTGCTGCTCTAATCTTCATCCTTCCTCCGTTCATGTTTACCTTTCCTTCCCCTCATACCGTGCTCGCTCTATTTCTGCTCTTATCCTTGCACATTTTATCTCTCTCTCTCTCTCTTTCTCTCTCTCACACACACACACACACACACACACACACACACATTCATCATATGTGGCAGTTTGTCCTAGACTCGTTAATTGTGTTTTTGTGTGAGTGTAAACCGCGGTGTGTCTGTGTGCGTATATGTGCGGGTTTGTGTCGGGTGGTGTGTCGCATTATGGTGTTTGACAATGTATTTATATGACGCATTGCGTGTACAGTTTTATAGTACATTGTGTGTATGTTTTGGGGTGAACCGGGTGTGCATGATTTGGTGTACAGTGTGTACTCTCTTGAGGGTGTGTATATATAGTAATGTATGGATACTGTATGGATGTATGTAAGCCTGTACAAGTGTATATAAATAGTGTATAATCATGTAAGCATCATCAGGTGAAAAATCACACCGTCGTGATCCTCTATACAAGCAGCTAAACTCACAATGCCAGACGAAGTAGTTATTCCAGAGAGTTTCGGCGACAACTGTAAATCTCCTCAGTGCGAAGATATTTAAGACAGGTTTCCTCTTTGATTGATAACCTGGATGGCTGGCCAGGTCACCCTGTCACGTGTCTCCCTGACCAGGATGGACGCTGATCTCATCTGGGTAAACACTATACAGAGAGGTCATTAGTGCTGTGGTTACCTTAGCTGATTTTATCTGAATCTAGTACACACTATTGATATTATCTTCCGCACACACTATACACACGATCTGTACACATGATAACAAAATCATCTGTGTATTCCTCTAACGAACAATAATTCTGATACATATTCAAAATATCCGGGCCAACACGAGCAATTATATATATTTTTTATATAATCGATCCTTTTCTTCACGATCTCCTTTATCGTGTGAATTCCTAGTAATTAGGGAATATATAATGGATTTGGGACGGTCATGCGATGAACACAAATGAAACCATAATAATAGTTGCAAATCATAATGACAACCCAAAGATGAAAAAAAAGGTGAGCTAGACAGTGAAGTATGAAGTCGATCAGAATCCATCATGTATCGGGGTTGGCAAGGACAGAGTGATACTAAATAGAGCAGAGTGGATCAGGCACCAGTTGGTCTGTATCTGTGTAATGAAAGTACCAGTAGTAATTAAAAACAAATAGCATGGCATGGAATGGAGGAGTAAAAATAATATAATAGACTTGCATCTTTTTTACTGTATAAATGAAGGACGACAATTTGTGACGTCTATGTAAACGAAGAACCAAAATTGGAAGATTGAAAATTTGCTTTGCTGCAGAATATTAGACAAAACATAGTCAGAATATCAAGTAATTATTTTGTGGTGAAATGATTATGGCTCCAGAAGTCTGTCAAACTTTCAATATATATTTACGTATACAAGTTTGTACAGTAAATACCTATGTATGTGGGTTGGGATGCACATAAATACATTTTGTTTGTGATGCGGACCATATCAAAAAACAGTTTCAGACTAATCAAACACTGCCAATATCCATCAACATATACACTGTGAACTTGCCGCCCGGCCTGTACTACATCCTGACCATTAGTGCATTTAATATAATTACTTGGTCTGTCTGACGCAAATCCACGTGTAAGCCGATTGTATAAATAACTTATAATTTATTATATAGAGATATAATTGGCTATCAGTATTTTTCGATACACTATCGTGGTGTAAAATATGTTGTTGGCCGAGATGGGATTCAAAACCACGCAACTACAGTGTGTTTTGATTTTGTAAGAACCTCCCTCACTGCTAGTCCAGACAGCCATGCAATTTTTATACGACCTCCCTTTCCCATGTTGTAAATATAAATTAATGTATGTATTTTGTGATTCCAGTAATATTCCTTCATCAACTGAGTCTCAACAAATATAATCACCAAATAATCCACCATCATACAAGTCTATATCTCCTCTCATCACTTATCCATCACAATATATTGTACCAAAACATTATCATGACAACACGAAATAGATTTGTCTTTACCTTTTATGATGCGATGAAAGATGTAGGATGATTTGCCTTGCGGATTCCTCTCTTCTCTGACCACTGCTTCCCACCAGATGCCCCACCCATTATATAAAGTGGGTCTAAAGTGGGCCTTCCCGTCATCTCTACCCAGCCAGGGGGATGTGTCTGCTCCCCCTGGTAGTGCAGGACACGGTACAAGCGACAGTTGGGGTCTTACGTGGAGATACACAGTGGCCAGGGTCGAGGTTTGTACCACGGCACATCCTTCACAATCATGCAGCCTGGAAAATAATGGCATGATTAACCCTTAGATCAAAGTCATACATTCCTATGCGTATTCGCCGACTCTCAGACAATAAAATTATTCAAGATTTCAGAAGCTGGGAAATGTAAGTGTTTTGATTCCCCGTAAAAAATGACACACAAAATGATACCATAACAGAAGGACATGACAATCGTGTATAACAGGTACAGCTTATCAAACATCTTATTTCCCCAACACTATCAGTCAACACATCCTGCATCTGGCGTACACGACCTTCATGTAAAGCACACAGGATTTAATGCAGAGATAAAATTACATAAGCACCAGACAGAGACTAGATTATAATATTACATTGTGTTGAAATATTCTTTCGTCGTGCACTGGTTCGGATTCTAGTGGTTGGTAATATAAATGGAAAGGGAAAATAAAATCATTTCCGTTTCAGAAACAATGCTTTTACACACTACCTCGTTTGAGAGAATCCCGTTTAGAGAACTGCTCATTTAATTTAGGTGGCTCTCAGATGCAGGGGGATACTCGTGTAAACCCAACACGCTCACACGTACAGAACTAAGATTGATTCTTGGCAAACACTAGCTGTACTTGACTGCATTCTACATTGCCTGTTTAGGGCTGTAAGGAGAGGGAGAAATAGTTTGCAGATATAGCTGTGGTGATAAGGCCATATATAGGGGTACTATGAAGGAAGGATAGACTAGAGGAAAGAGGATGAGAGTGAATGAAGGGATGGTGAAAAGGGCAGAAGAGAGAAGTGATAATAAATGAGTAGTTAGGGAGTGGGGAAGGTAAAATGGAATGGGAACACCGACAAAATTTGGAAGTAAAATATACGTACGGGAAAGGAAAAGAAAAGAGAAGTACCGAAGAGAGTACTCGAGTGTCCAACATACCAGAGAATACAAATTGAATAACGGGAAGGAAAGATCTTGATGAGACACACAATTACGCGAAAGTAGGGAATATGAGCAATCAAGGGGCAGCTTAGCGACGAAATGAAGAGAGAGAGAGAGAGAGGAGAAGAGAAGAAGAGAGAGAGAGAGAGAGAAGAGAAGAGAGAGAGAAGAGAGAGAGAGAGAGAGAGAAGAGAGAGAGAGAGAGAGAGAGAAGAGAGAGAGACGAGAGAGAGAGAGAGAGAGAGAGATGAGAGAGAGAGAGAGAGAGAGAGAGAGAGAGAGATGAGAGAGAGAAGAGATGAGAAGAGAGAGAGAGAGAGAGAGAGAGAGAGAGAGAGAGAGAGACAACCACCTACAATAAAGGACAAGAGATATAGTACTGCAGACTCTCCCCATGGTGTAATTAGGTTCTATTGTCTCATAAACTTCCTATATTTTTCTCTATATATTTCTCTTTCTCCTCCTCATGTCTGCAGCTCTTCCTTCTTGTATCTGTTCCTAGTTAACCGCTCCAAGCACACTGTTCGAACAATTATATAGCATTTTAGTTTTTCTATTAGTTTGTCAATTTGTCAGGTGCATTTGGAGATAGTATTGTTCTTTTAAATCAGGGTCAATGGGCATTTTATTATATACATCATTTTCGCAGCTTATTTAAATGTATACGGATATATTTAACTATATATTTAAGGATATAATTATTATATTTACGAAACTAGTGACCTACTCACATATATTTCTTACTCCTTTCATCTGCTTACAGTACATTTCTAATTTTTATTCATTCACTTTTTATATTTCTTGTATCTCGCTGTTTTACACATCAGAAATTCTCCCGAAGTACACACAGCACACACACACACACATCTCACACGCCAACAAACACGTGCACAGACTACACGGACCAACGATCACCTTCTCATGCCCACGTAGTCATTACATCCACCGTCCTTGTCCTTGTAATACATGCGAATCGGCACTGCAATGAACACACATACTTGTACATTACATACATTGCACTCTCGCTCGATACAATTACGCGGAAATGCCCCCGAAGGTACTGTAGTGTATATACTGTATTGTACACACACACACACACACACACACACACACACACACACACACACACACACACACACACACACACACACACACACACACACACACACACACACTCAAGCTGCACTCTCAAGCTGAAAAATATTCCATAAAATAGCCAACCTCAATCCCCCTCTTGATTCCACCTATTGCCTTTACCCCGACGAACTGTTCTTTGTCCTTATCGAACAGAATATTGGCCAAAACTTTCACCCATTATATGTGTCGTAAGTTTATTGCTGATTTGGCTAACAGTAAGTTACTATCGAATTTGTGAAAATTGGGTAGTACTCCTTTACCCTTCTAAATAAATGTTTAAAATATGGTAAAATAAAATTCAGGCTCTATACATTTTCTGTGCTCAAGTTATAAAGAAATCACTCGCCTCAATATGTGCATCGAAGTATTTCTACCTCAAACATTGCAGCCACTGACCCATAAAGTAGCAATGAATTCTGCAAGGAAGCCAGTTAGTCCTGTAAGAAACTCATAACCCAGCCACCCCACTCAGTCAGCCAGCCACACAGCCACCCACCAGCCATCTAGTTCCCGCTCAGACCTCGTGACGCGCGGACGTGTTCGTCGCTCGGACCGAGTGGGTTAGTGAAACCTGGCGCGTCGTTACCCTAGACTTTTACATCAGGCAGACGCTGTTTCGACTTATTTGTTACCCTCTAACAACGCAATGTGTCTCGCATTATGACGCTATTCTTTCTGATAATTATGCTAAGTATAATATATCGTAAATTTTAGTATTTGTCAATGATTTACGTGGAACATATTAAAAAAAAAAATCGTGGTGCAATGGAATACTGCTGCTACAGATGCTTGATAGAACACGTCATCAGGAAAGTCCCTAACAAGTTATGTACAGAAATATAAGTGAATTTAATAGTGGGTGGAGAGACTGAGGAAATATATATGACACCTTTATAAGTATCGATGAAGAGTATTCCTTTCCTTATGGCTAAGTGATGGATGGAATCAATTCATGCAACTCACCAATATTGGACAGGTACGTCATCAATATTTCAAATTATGGATAAACTTGATCAGAGGAAGAATGACGTGAACATAGCATTTTTTTCACATATGAACTTAAATAATGCTAGTATAGCAACTTTAATAGACGGCAATATTGCTAATGTTGCTAATGACTATATAGTTATACTAGTTGTAAGAATAATAGTCAGAAAATGAGGCATTAGTTACACGTTCTACGAGTATTCCAGCGAGTAACATATAATTTCCTTGTAACAACACAGAATTTTTTATCCATATATGAAAATTAAGTGTCAGCTCAAAAGTTCCTGAATACTTGGATACGAATAAAAAATCTATTAGTGCATAAATATATTAAACTTACTCACACATCTTTATTTTTTCTATGTTCTTCGAGCACTGGAAGGCTTGAGGTTTTGGTACCCATGGAAGCCACAAATTCCCCCTGTGGCGAATCTGACCTGAAATACCAGTAACAGAACTCTGACACATTCCTAATGGTCGGGTTTATTGAACTTTTTCATTTAAAACTTTCTGCTCGTTTTTCTCTACGGGGAATATTGGTTAATTAATAATTACTCTGGAATTAAAATAAATCAGGCAAACTGGTGCCATTCACCGTAATTAAATATTTAATGTTTATTTATCTACAGTAAATATATCTACAATAATAATAATAATAATAATAATAATAATAATAATAATAATAATAACAACATTGATATTTCCAGTTAAGGATACTTTTCGCAGATGGTGTTAAGTGTCACTGCATATAATTAACAAACCCTTCCTTCACTGGTTCTCTGCTTCACTGTAAAGGGAACGAGTTCAATTTGCCCTAAAGCTGTAAGATATAACGTAAACAGGAGACGCTTTTTCCTACTTGTTAGATAAACCCACTTTTTTTAGTTATGTTCTCCCAATACTTGCATCTTGAATAAATTAACGAGTTAAGACACTAATTAGGTCAGGGTGCAGGGCAGTGTTGCAAAGTTACGAGTGGGGAGGTGAGGGGGAAGTCTTGTTGCAGTACACAGGTGCAACTCGAGGCCGGTCATATTAGCGGCGTTGCCCAACAATAAAGATTGCAATAACGGGTTCACTCTCACGGCTTGCATAGTTTGCCTGGACAGTCTGGGGAGTTAGACTGCTTGCAATACCAGGATGGGAATGAGTATACGGGAGGAGGGAAGTGAGTATACAGGTGGAGGGAAGTGAGTATACAGGTGGAGAGGAATGAGTATATATGAGGAGGGAAATGAGTATATATGAGGGAAATGAGTATATATGAGGAGGGAAATGAGTATATATTATGAGGAAGGGAATCAGTATACAGGTGGAGGGAAATGAGTGTACAAGTGGAAGGGAATGAGTATAAAGGAGAATGAGTATACAGAAGTAAATGATCAGCCTTTGGAATATTCATAAGGGATGTTGTAAAAGGAATGATGTTCGAATTTCCTTGCAATGCTCACGGGAGGTTGCAAAATAGAGGGAAGTAAGAGGATAGATAGTCTTCGAGAGTTCCATATAGAGAAGATGTAGCGTTAAGTGTCTTCTCTAGTTCCTATATATATTTTACACCCGTGTCAAGACCAATTGGTAGGGTAGGAGGGGGAAGGGTTCAATATTACACTTCCATGCGATATATTTACCCGGTATAATGTCCAGTTAACAGATAGCATAGATTTTTGTAACCATAGGCCTATTCTAGTGTCATGAATGTTGAAATCGGCAGAAGCCTTCCATCCTTATCATGTCCTTTACTCCTTTAATCCGAAGATGTTTTTGGAGTCACTTCTATCCGAAAACCGAAGTTAATCTGATATTTATCGATACTTTGGTTTGTTTTGTTCTATCTGCTATTATTGTTCTATTAGTCTATCACTTCTTATTTATCTGTATATATAGATATTTATGATATCTAAATTTCTCTGTCTGTCTATGTTTTCTCATGTTCTTCTATACATCTTCCAATTGATCACCTTAGCACGTATCTGTCTGTATCTCTACCTAGCTATCTACCTACTTCCCTATCTATCTACCTACCTACCTATAACCTACCTATCAAAAGTATTAACGTGAATTAGAGAGTGGGATCAAGGATATGGATGAGATAATAAGCTCAAAGTAAAACAAGATTCAAGGACAGTAGTGTAGGATTTAAGGCTACGGTAAAAACAGAGGAGTGACAGACATATTAATGACAAGGAACAAAAACATGATTCCAGCAAAAAATCAGAGAAAAGGCAGAGGGACAGGTTGAGAGGAGACCGTGTTTGTGTGTTCTGAACCATGAACAGATAAATACGATATGCTCTGGCAGTTGTGCAAAGCGGACCAATTAATTACTACAGTATAATGCTTAGATGAGTACCAAATATCGTCAGGGTACGATATTATACTCTGTCAAAGGCTCGTGTAGGCTATGGTAAATAGTTTGTGTCCAATTTGGTGCTTCAGTTCACCGGTAGTTCGTGTTGCATCGATTGAATGACAATGCCTCTTCTGATGTATCATGTGAAAACTAATAATGCTAATGCTGGCAACTAGCACTTTGTTGTAAAATATTAAGTGAGAAGAAATTTATGTTGGGACAAAAGTAGTTTGGTTCTGTGATTGAATTTCATAGTAAAAACCGCCTGTAGTACATACATGATACGTTGATGACTGAAGGTTTTGTTTTTAGATGACAGTGAAGTAGGTATGGTTTACAAGTGTAATACAGGAATACGATAGAGTGACATAAGATGTTGTCAGGGAATTGTAGAATACTGTAAAAAAAACCTGTCGACTGGCTATTCCAAAGTTAACCCGCTTACGGTATGTCCAAATGAGAGCAACCAGAGTGTACTGTAAGTAGAGAAGTATCAGTGTTATATCAGTACTGTTAGGTTCAGTTAACTATAATATATACACCATATTCAAGGCTCATTGCATGTACTGCCTGAAAGTGCGTGGAATATCATATGTTAATGTAGTTTGTAGTTATTTAGTTAGTTTGTTCGGCAATGAGTATACGTATGTGTGTGACACAGGCACATTATATCCACGTTTATATATTTATATACATATTTATCACTCCTTTACTAAATATGTATATTTAGAGAAAGACATCGATTGAAAATGTAAGACATAATATGAGTGTGAGAAAGTGAGATTGGGTGCCATGGCAAGTTCAAATCAGTAAATGTACAAGGCAACGTTTAAGATACTGGTGTGATACTAATTGTGTGTGTACGAACCAGTATAAAACAGAGCGTGTGTTCAACGAAGAAAGAGTGTGCGTGTATGAGAGTGAGCGTGCGAGAGTGTGAGATAGTGTCAGACAATGACATAGGAGAAGCAGTACGAGTGACTGTGGCAAAAAAATAGAATGGAGACAAGGCCTCAGGAGAAAAAATATGAAGACATAAATTATATATAAAGAGAGAACCGAACCTTGTACACTGGGTTGCGTTGGCCCTGGTTTCTTATACTTTTATGAATGATTTTATTTAAAGAGTAAGAAAAAAAAAAAACTATAACAGTTACAAGACAGATATTAAAAAAAATCAGATTTTGTGATTTGACGTACGTAAACATTCACAATGACAGGATAAATATACGAGTGAAGAATTTAACCAGTGAATAGGCTTTCGAATATCTTATATATATAATTCTCCATCTAAATACAAAAGAAGACGATATTTAACCATTTCTTTCCGAATATCTAAGAAATATATACGAACATACATTCTCGGATATTCTTGCTTATCTAAACACATAATCATTACACACCATACATTTGTATTTACGATAGCCAGTCCATTAATATTTAATGCACAACCTCGACTACATCTTCAGTACCCCTATCAATCTCTTGCCGAGCATCCGTTATGGTTTACATATAATCGATACAAGGAGTAATTCAGAGACTAGAAATATTCTAAGTAAAGAGGGGAATAAGGGTTGTGTACATAGCGAAAGTAGTGATTAAATTGTTTAAAGTACTGCCACAGAAAAACACGACCCACACTATACGAATGTACTGCAAATTTTGTAAGACAAATAGCATAATTTTCTTGATGTAGGATTGTGCTCCACGTCATTTTGTCCTCTTTCTCAGCACTCCCCTTTCAGCAGCTTTGCTAGTACTGTCAGAATGGTCGATTCAAAATATGATTCCAAGTCAAGTGTTTTAGCATGAAACAGAGAAATGTACTTGACTATTTAGTGGAAATTAAGTAAGTTTGCCATAAATGAAGAGATAATATTCTGTTCGAAAGTGTTAGCATGATGATCAAACTTACAAAGTCGTTTATTGTCTTACTTCGAGGAGTTATTACTCATATTAATGAATCCAAGCGATTAACCAAATATAAGAAAGAAAATAAGTTCAAAAGCTCAGAATATGTATGTTTCAATGTGCTTGTGCCTATGTGGTTACAGTATAGTACAGTACACGTATGTAAGTAAATATAACATACATCCAAACACAAGGCTTCCTAAACTGAGCCCAACACATAATCAAGTAGAGACAAAGTAGAAGTAAGAAAAATACTTAAGTAAGGAAATACCAGCACAACCCAGCAAATATTTCACACACGTCTGCAGGAACAAGATAAGCAAGGTAAGCAAGCAAGCAATCTCATCCCTAATTCAATTACCCAAAACTTGAGGCCCCTCAGGACGCCGCCAAGACATCACGGCGAAATGAGGAAGAAAAATGAAACCTAATGAAGAGGATGTGTAAATTTGTGCAATTTTTAACCCGGTGCAGAGTAACCACCCACCACCACTGACAGAACCAAGTCACACTCGAGGCCTGGGAAGACAAACACGTCAAGTGATACCGAGCAGGTGTGATTAATTAAATGGGCAGGTAATTCTGAATCATCTAATGGTGGGATAGTATATATTGATTATCTCATAACTTTTTAAATCCTTATAACAAATTTACGTCGATTTGGAATATAAAAAGATCATAATTATACACAAGCATTCAAGATATCTTTGTGAGAACGGGGGGTAATCGACGGCACAAAGAGATAGAAAATATGACATTGTATAAGAGGTTACTTTCTGAATACACAATACAAGTGCATGAAAGAGAAGAAAATGTTGGTGCATACGTGTGAGTGTGACAGAGAGCAGTGAAGTGTAAGTAATGGCAAGGGAACCCTAAGTGATCCCATAGGTATTTTTAAGGCAGTAGTGTTGCAACCTCGTGTGTGTGCAATGTGTGTGTGTGCAATGTGTGTGTGTGTGTGTGCGTGCGTGTGTGTGTGTGTGTGTGTGTGTGTGTGTGTGTGTGTGTGTGTGTGTGCAATGTGTGTGTGTGTGTGTGTGTGTGTGTGTGTGTGTGTGTGTGTGTGTGTGTGTGTGTGTGTTGTGTGTGTGTGTTGTGTGTGTGTAACTACTTGAGCTGACAGGAGTGAAATGCCATGAGGGACATTCTTGCTGCGAATTTTTGCGTAAATATATGTCAGTCAGCAAGAGTGTGTATCTGTTCGAACTCTTTTTCTTTTTGTATTTATTTATTCTCTCTCTCTTTATATCTATATCTATATGGGAGTACATACATTAAATTGTATGCATGTACATTATTTGTTAATGAAAGTGTACATATATATAAATGAACTACACATGATTTTATGTACCGGTATGTATGTATGTATATATATAAATTCACATACGAATAATACTTTCTAATGGTATGTTAGAGTGATACAGTGTCGAGTATAACACTATCATTATAAGTGATATTTAGCCTCTTATAATATCATTCATGGGTTCTTTTGGCACCCAATGTTTACATGGAGCGACTGTAGCGCTATTTTCACTTTATTTGTTCGGATCTCTACGTATATATATGACTACAATATATGGGAGTATTGCGTGTGTGACTGTGCTCCTATGTCTATGTGTGTGTGTGTGTGTGTGTGTGTGTGTGTGTGTGTGTGTGTGTGTGTGTGTGTGTGTGTGCGTGTGTGTGTGTGTGTGTGTGTGTGTGTGTGTGTGTGTGTGTGTATCTATGTACCGTACTGTATATGTGCGTGAGAGGAGACATTACGTTGGGGACATTGGACAGAGACATAGGATGGTATTACTTGTCGTGGTGGCGCCTTTAGAAACAATTACTATACCAGGCCAACTGAGGAGTGTACTTGTATAGACCTTATATCATCTGACGCATCTTATATCATACACACGCATCTTATATCATACACACGCATCCACTCACACACAAACACACCCTGTCTTATCCACACACACTCACTCGCACACACACATAAACGCACCTAGTCTTATGCAAACTCACTCACGTACTAACACACCCTGTTTTATCCACACCCACTCACTCACACACAAACACACCCAGTCTCTTACAAACACACTCACATACAAACGCACCTTATCTTATACAAACACACTCACTCATAAACACTCCCTTTCTTATACACACCAACCCACTCATACACAAATATCATATGCACAATCTTTTCCATACACACACACACACACACACACACACACACACACACATAATCAATCACACGCTGTCTGATACGGTGACGCGTACATATATACATACAAATATTCAGTCAGGCATAGATTCCCTGAAATGTGTGTGTGTGTGTGTGTGTGCGTGTGCGTGTGTGTGTGCGTGTGTGTGTGCGTGTGTGTGTGTGTGTGTGTATGTGTATGTGTGCGTGTGTGTGCGTGTGTGTGTGTGTGTGTGTGTTGAAGTGCACATTAGAGGCTGGATGGTTTCTGATGGATATATATAATGTCACAAAAGAATATAATTTCAGCATCATACTGAAATTTGAGTGTCCCACGAGGAAAAGGCAACATTTTTAGTAAGTAAAGTACCTACAATTCAGGACCATTTTTTTTTATTTCAATATTAAAAAAGATGAACAATTTTCTTAATTACTCATATATGTTTGCTCAATCCTAAACCGTTGTTAAAATACAAGTAGAATGTTATTTTAGTTTTAACTTTGTGATGGACGGATGTTAGTGTACAGTTGCAGCACTAAATAATAATAACATCACCAGTATCCTAATAATGGCTTTCATATTCGGCAATGGATCATTTTAGTTTAAACCTGCCCCTTTTAAAATGAAGCATATTGCATTTTTCCTCATTTCGAAACTGTTTTATATAATTTTGAGGTTGTACATTTTTCAACCTTATAGTGAATCTAGTAAAATACAGGGCAACCAAAATTAATGAAGACAATGTGTTCTATGTGAGCTTTAAGGGGTGCGGGAGTAGGGGGCAGGCTTGGGGGGGAGGGGTTAGGGGGGGAGGGAATAGATAGACAGGCTTGGGGTGTGTAGAAATCCTGTCCTCTATTCCTGCACCCCTCTAACCCCCCCCCCCCCGAGCCTGTCCCCTACTCCCGCACCCCCTAAGACCCCCCAAACCTCCCCCCCCCAAGCCTGTCCCCCTATTCCCACCCCCCCTTTAATAGGCTTCAAGAGATGTAGAGTAGTGTGATAGTAGTGAGTGTCAGTGAACTCTTTGCCTTTCATTAAGAGTTGGCTACGGCATTATTTAACTCTTACTACATAGTTGAGAGGCAAACTAGACAACAAAAATTACCGGAATATAAAATATATCTATAATAATAAAAGTTGCAGCAAAAGTCGGTGTTTTAGCCAAATTACACGAATTTCGCCGCAAAAATGCTGGCGGAACCGGGTAAAAAGAAAAATATTGCTCGCCTTTTTCGTCAGCAATAACATATACATGAAGGTGTTTTGTTTGATGCCGGAGCGGGAGGGTGTCCTTTTTGTAAACAAATATGCATATACATGCACATATTTACAAGAAGCGAGCACACACACACACACACACACACACACACACACACACACACACACACACACACACACACACACACACACACACACACACACACACACACACACACACACACACACACACACACACACACACACACACACACACACACACACACACACATACACACAAACTGAAGCACAAAACAATCCACAGGATAAAATCAGACATCACATAACGACTAAATATACACATAATATTTATAAAGCACATGTCTGAGACACATTAATAGGTATACACGTGTACGTAATGAGGCAATAATACAAAGTGTATATATATATATATATATATATATATATATATATATATATATATATATATATATATATATATATATATATATATATATATATATATATATATATATATATATATATATATATATATATATGTAAAAAGAATGCTTATATAAATACATAAAATTAAACATTACTAGCATATAGATACATAGATACATAGTCACATAAACAATCATAAAAATACTAGAACATCCAATGTATACGTAAGAAGTCAGAGTTATATAAATATAAGAAAAATATTTAAGTATGATATTACTATATCACAAACAAAATATTTTTAGGAATTGAACTAAGTCACCATTTAGTCCCAAGGCCTTGCTTTTCTGACGTCAGACCAACACATATCAAATGCAAGTGCACACATAAACCCGGAACACACATATCAGCTTTAACTACTTAGCTAGATAACAGAAAAACTACAAACAACAAACACATGGAGTTGATATCGTAAAGGGAAGGGAGGTACTGATCGAGTAAGATAAAAGTACAGAAGGGAAATATAAAGAGAATAATCCTCATGTTGGAGTTCGTCTTTAATAATGCATAATAATAATAACCAACCCAAAATGTATGTTAAGTAGTTGAGTCTGGAGTAAAGGGAATGTGTGTTAAAATTATGAAGGGCGGGAAGATTGACCAGGAAGCAAGATAAAAAAAAATAAGGTTGGGTCAGGTCAGGTTCACCAGGTTGCGGTTATTTCATGTAGGGTTGGGTCACACAGGATGGAGGAAAGGAGGAGAGAGAGAGAAAGGAAAGAAAGAAAGAAGAGAGAGAGAGAAAGGAAAGAAAAAGAGAATGACAGCAAGAAAGGAGGCGGAGGAAAGGAGGATGGATGGAGAGAAGGATAAATGAATTGATGGAGGAAGGAAGGAAGGATGAGGGAAGAAATGATGAAGGATGGAGAGAGGACAGGACAAAAAATGAAGGAAAATAGCTGCATCAGGTAAGAGATGGAAAAGAACAAATGATAACCAATATAGAATGATGGAAGAACAGAAATCAGGATAATGTACAGAACGGAATGAAATTGAAAAAAAAAACATTAAAAAAGGAAAAAAGGAAGGAAAACCAACCAGAAATATGCAAGAATAAAAAGTTGAGAGGAATGGGAAAAAGAGAGGAAAGGGAATAGAGAGAAGGAGGTAGTAAACGAGAGATGTGGGACAACAAAGATGGTGGTGAAGAGAGAGGAAGAATAAAGCATAAGAAAATGGATACGATGAACAAGACGAAAGGAGGAGCTAGGAAGACGAAACAAAAGGAGGAGGAGAAGGAGGAGGACATGGAAGGAGGAGGAGAAGGAAAGAGGAGGACAAGGGAAGAGGAGGGTGGGTGGGTGGTGGGTGGAAGGGTTCTGGGTCGAAGAAGATTTAGGAGGGCAAGGATGGAGGAGGTGGCTGGACTGGAGGAGGAGAAGGAGGTAAGAGGAGAAGGACGGCAAGGAGAGAAGGAGGGTGAAGAGGAGGAAATAAGAGGAGAAGGAAGGCAAGGAGGAGAAGGAGGAAGAGAAGGAAATAGAGAAATACAGAGTGAATAGCAGAGAGAGGAAGAAAAAAGATTCTGTTTAGGTTTGGGAAACAGAAGAATAAAGTAGGGACATTGTTACTAAACGTACTGTACGTATTCCTTTATAAATAAAATATTGGAATAAACTGATCAGGCCAAATAATGACGCAGTGACAATCTAATTAAGAGATTCGAGCCAAGATTTATGCAGTGAATAACAAAAAAACAATAATTATAGTTTGTTTTATTTCAAGAAGAATGAATTAATTTGGAAACTGATGTTTTGACTGATTCTATATTAAGGCAGAACACAAGTAATATATAACTGATACAATGGTGAACCATAGAATCAGCACAACCATGAGATTATCTACGATCACGTCAGCTACCCAAACCACCTACATCTCTCTCTCTCTCATTCTCTATCTCTATCTATCTCTATCTCTCTCCCTTATGCTCTCTCTCTCACTGTTGCAGCCACCTGGTCAGGCTAAGGGAGCACACACACGATATCCCCTTACACAGCTCGAGCCCTTTGTACGCTGCTGCAAGTTTCAAGCTGGGCAGGGTGAGGGCAGGGAAAGATAAGGGTGACGAAGGTGAAAGGGGAGAGAAGGAGTGCAGAGAGAGAATGAGAGGTGAGAGAGAGAGAGAGAGGAGTGAGAAGGGAGAGTGTGAGGCGAGAGAGAGGAGTGCGGAGGGAAAGTGAGAGGGGAATGAAGGAGTACATAATGAGAGTGAGAGGAAAGTGTGGAGGGAAAGTGAAAGGGGGATGAAGGAATGCAAAATGAGAGTGAGAGGGGCATGAGGAAATGCTATGAGGGAGGGTGAGAGGGGAGTGAAGGAGTGCAAAATGAGAGCAGAGCTGGAGTGAAGTAGTACAAAAGGATAGTGAGAGGAGAAAGATTGAGTGCAGAGGGAAAGTGAGATGAGGTGAGGGTGTGAGAGAATGCCAGAAGGAGTGTAGGATAAGACAGAGGAGGGGATAGACAGACGTGGGAGGGAGAGGGAACTGCAAGAGGAGGTTGAGAAGTTGAGAGGATGAAGAAAGGGAAGGAGGAAATCCGAGATATGGTGAGTGAAGGCAGGCTAAAAAGAGGTGAAAGTGAGTTTAGGTGAAATCAGATGGGAAATGAACTGAGGAACTTTAAGTGGAGGCAAATGAAGGATGAATACTAAAGAAAAGGAGAGGGAAAGGTAGGAGGCAAAACAAGAAAAAGGAAAGGGTGGAAGTGATAATGTGAACTAGTAGTAAATAAAAGGAAGTACGGGAATGGCAGTGAGGAATGGAAACGATAGAAAGAGAACGAAGGGATGTAAGTGCAAGATTGGGGATGAGTGGAGGGTGAACAAAAGTGAGGTAGAGTGAGGCGACTGAGGTAGAGTGAGGTAGTAAGAGGATTGGAGACAGTCGTGCTTCTCTCCTGTCTGTCGAATAACACATTACTACTTACTGTGTATACGTGAAGAAAACATAAATTGATTGTGGACTGTTGTGTTCATATGTGTAAACTCAGAGCTTAATTATATTTTAAAAAGTCGTTCCATTTTCAGGTTTTCTTAATGGTCGAAGCTCATAATACATAAAAAAAAAAAACAGATACATGATATAACACTAATTTATGAATTTTCGAATATTAGTAACAACAGTGAGAGTCAATACAGCTACATATATTTTACTTCAATACTATCTTCTCACAAGGTGGATTTTTCAGTTACTGTCAATTGTTATAAGAGTATAAGGAAGGAGAGATGAAGGGAGATTATTTTGAACAAGGCTGTGTATGTATCCATGTGGATGTAGCATAGAAATGTGTGTGTGTGTGTGTGTGTGTGTGTGTGTGTGTGTGTGTGTGTGTGAGTGTGTGTCTACATTGTGGTCGTGGTACCGGTATGTGTGCGTTTTCCGTGTGTGCGTGTTGTGTGTGAGTCGAGGTAGGCCAACTGTTCATTTTCATCACGGTGACCATCCCGTTATAAATATGTAAATGTGGGGTCAACACGAGGGAGGGAAGGGAGGGAGAGGAAATGACGAGAGGGGAGGAGTGGAAGGTAGGGAAGGGAGGGAGAAAGAGAGAGGAAATGACGAGAGGGGAGGAATGGAAGTGACGGAAGGGAGGGACATATATTGAAGAGAAAGGAGGAGGTGGGCTATGTGGGGAGGGAAAGAGATGGAATAAAACAAAGGGGAAGAGAGAGCTGCAGTGTAGGGGACAAAAATATGTGTACATGTAAATGGGTGAGGGGTTTGTAGTGAGGGAAGTGAGTGAGGGGAATGGAAGTTGGTGGAAGTGAGGGGACGAGATGTAAAAAATGGATGTAAGAGGAAGGAAAAAGTTAGTCGTGAGAATTGTAACGTTTGGTGGGGAGGTTTGGTGTGGAAATAATGGGAAGGAGAAGGGGGGAGATGGAAGTGATGCAGGGGAGCGAAAACAATTGTACGTGGAGGTGAAAAGAAATAAGGGGAAGGAAGTGATTGGTAAAGAGGGAGAGGAGGAGAGAGAATAAAGGATAGGGAAGAGGAAGGAACAGAAAGAAAGGGAAGGTGGGTAGTGGGTTAGCAGTGAGGGACAGGGAGATAGACAGCCACAAAGAGATCTAATTGGAAGACCGGGATCTTGGTTACTTTGCATTTTCTCAAGATTCATATTGCTGACAATAGAAACTCCTTAACGAATTGGAAGTTTTGTGGTGGAACTATTACACTGATTGATGATGACAAAATAAAGGTTGGTTAGGGTGATGTTGTGTAGTGTGATTCCGTGTGTTTCAAGTTGTTGTTGTTGTTGATGTTGTTGTGTTTCAAGTGATGTGTTGGTGTGTTGTTGAGGTGGCTGTGAAATGCTTGGTGTAGTGATACTGGGTGTGATCATGGTATTTTATGTGGCATGTGTGTCTAGTGTAGCTTTCATGATATCAAGTGTAGCGTGGAGTACTGTCAGTCGTGTTGCAAAGTTTAGTTTTCCACAGTTCAGTTCAGGGTAGAGTATCGTGGTGTGGTGTAGTGCATTGTCCAGCAGCGTAGTGTAGTATTCCATAGTTCAAAGTGGTGTAACGTGGTTTGGTTTGGTGTGGTGTGGTGTGGTGTGGTGTTGGGTAGTGTCGAGTTGTTGTTGTTGTTGTGTGATGTCGTGTTGTGCAGCGTGGTGTGGTGCTGCATTGTGTGGTGTTGTGTTGAGTTGTGTGCTGTCAAATTGTGCAGTGTTATGTTCTGTCGTGTTGTGCAGTGGAGTGTAGCAAACGGTATGTAATTTACTTAGTGCTACATAGTGATGTGTAGTGTTGTGTAGCACGAGGTAGTGTAGCACATTGTACTATATTACATTGTACTCCACCTCAGCGCGGTATATTGTAGTGAAGTAGGTCTTAATTACGAAAAATGCTTCTCTCTGACATTTAGGCACCCAGGAGACTCTTACATAAAACATGCATATACTTTTTTTTCCTCCCTTGACTAAAATTTGAATATCTCCAAGAAATCTCGAAGGCGTAAATCCCTCCACCACCGCTAGATGTCACTCTCGTCGGTAGCGGGTATAAACTTTTCTTTCCAATTTCCTTATCTCTGCTTCACGTCTTATTATTTGAATATACATTCTTTACACTGTACGTACAATATATTCCTTAAGAATGTTAAAACTTGGAAAATATTAGTATGAGGGAAGGAAATGGAAGAGGAAGCACAAGACGGGAAAGAATTGAAAGAAAAGAATGAATTGAGGAAGGAAAAGAGAGGAGAAAAAGAGGAGGAAGGAAAGATGGAGGAACAGAGATATGAAAGAACGAGGAGAGAGGGAGGTGAAAGAAGGTAAAGAAGTATGAAGTTATGAGAAAGATTGGCAATGATTTCAGATAGATGAGAATATGTTGGTCCTTAATAAGCTGTTTGTGGTGCCTAACCTAACCTAACCTAACCAAACCAAACTACTACGTGAATCAAATCTATACACAAATACGTTATGGGTTTGGTAATATATACGTTTTCTTCCCGCCTTTTAGTAAGATTTATGAGACTTGTGAACGAACATACATTATTGACTTGTCCATAAAGAACGACAAGCAAGAAGAGCATGTATATGGAAGAGAGGAAATGAGAGAGTAAAGAAAGAGGAAGGAAGGAAAATGTAGGAAGAAGAGTTTAAGGGAATTAGAGGGAAAAGGGGGGAAGAGGGAAAGAGGCAGAAATATTTTGCTACCCTCTTATAGAATAAATTTGTTTTTTCGTCGTGGGAGTTTGGTGGGGGAGGGGAAGGGGACGGGAGGGGGAGGGGAGGGGACGGGGAAGGGGACGGGAGGGGAAGGGGACGGGAGGGGAAGGGGAAGGGGAGGAGGAGGGGAAGGGGACAGGAGGGGGAGGGGAGAGAAGGGGCCGGAAGGGAAATAGAAGAGGAAGATGGCTTGGAGAGGGGATAGCGATGTCGATAAATGGGATGAGTGGATGAAAGATATGGATAAATGGGGAAAGAAAGGAGAGGGAAAGAAAGAAAGGAGTGGGAAAGAAAAGAGTCATGAAAAAATAAGGGTAATGAATTAAAAAAAATAAGGAATTGGGGAGAAAGAAGAATAAGGAAGGAATAGAAGTGAGTAAGGAGGAGGAGAAGAAGGAAGAAACGCAACAAATTGGCAGAAGAAAGAATGCTAAAAAGTACATATAATGGGAAAGCAAAGGATGAGAGAAGGAAAGGATCTGGAGGAAGAAAAACAAAGGAGAAACTAGAATGGAAAAGTGTAGAGGGTAGAAGTGAAACGGGGATGCGATATGGAAGGAGGTGTGATACGAGGAGAGGGAGAGGGAGAGGGAGAGGGAGAGGGAGAGGGAGAGGGAGAGGGAGAGGGAGAGAGAGAGGGAGAGAAGATCAGAGAAGAAAGACAGAGGTGAGGGGGGAGAGAAAATGGGTGGAGAAGAGTTAAGGTGACAATCGGCAGTAGTAGAACAATAGGGGAAAAGCAGGACACAGAGGAGAGCAGACAGCAGGGGAAAGAACGAGTGAAAAATGAAGGTACACAAGGTTTGGAGGGGACAGGTAGGAAAGGAAAGAAAAGGAAAGGAAAGGTGGGTAAGAATGGAGGCAGGTAGGAAGGGTCGGGTGGTGATGTAGGGCCTTCACGTACAGCTTTGTGTCAGACTGATGCAGGGTGAGAACAGAGGCTTCTCAGACTCCTCCTCCTCCTCCTCCTCCTCCTCCTCCTCCTCCTCCTCCTCCTCCTCCTCCTGCTCCTGCTCCTCCTCCTCCTCCTCCTCCTCCTCCTCCTCCTCCTCCTCATTCTCCTCCTTCTTCTTCCTACCTGTTTCTCTTTTTCTATTTTACATTTCCCTCAATCCTTACTTAATTCCCCTGGTTCCTTCATTACACGTGTTTTTCTTTCCTATATCTTTCCTTTTTTTCCCCACAGTGTTTGGAGGAAAGAAGCAAAGTGCAGAAATTGTGTGGACATGGGGAAGTCTTAGGTAGAAATGTGTTATAGAAGAATATACAAGACACGAGGGAAAGAGGAAGGCTGGTAATGGCCCACGGGTGGAAAAGACGGGAGGCCAGACGGAGAGTCAACACGTGTCGGAGGTAGGAGGAATGGGAAGGGAGGTTATAAAGAATGAAAGCTAACTAAGGGAGAAGGAGATTGAGGGTGAGACGAAGGGGAAGGACAGGATAAAAAGGGGAAGGAAAGGAAGAGTGAAAATTTAGTCTGGTCTCTCACTAGCGACCTTCCTAGCATGGGAAACCCTCTCTCCACGAAATCGGGGCAGAGCAGGGCCGGAGCCCCCTCTAGTATAGCTCGCCAGGTCCCAGAGACACACAAGCCCCCCACCACGTCAAGGCGGTTCCCGTTGGGGGGAGAGGGAAGTTTGAAGTGGGGGGGACATAGGGAGAGGAAGGAAGGTTACAAGAAGGGAGGGAAGGGGGCCAAGGAGGGAGGAAAGCACCATGCAACATTCCTGCCGGTCTCCTCACAGTCTGTTGTGTGCAATATCGCCAGAAATATTCAGGCGACGTAAGGCAAATTTGAATATTTTCCTCTGCCGGGGTCCTTGGTTTGTGTACCACGGGGTCTGCGCTCCCCTTTTATTATATCCAGGTTTTCTATGTAAGACAGTGCTATTAATTTCTCCACCTCGCGTTTTCTTTAAACTTCGCTACCGTGGTGACACCTTTTCTTTCCATATGTGTATTTTTATTTTCGAGTAGCCTATCCTTGAAATGCGCCTGGTTATAAATGATTTTATTTTTATTTATTTTTTTCTGGTTCATGCTCCCACTCTCTTCATTTCTCTCCCTCCTTGGTCTTCTCTTCTTTTACTCCAGTTTTTCAATGCAAATTTACTTAAACTTTAAGTTTTTTTTTTTATCATTTAGTTGGCAAGGCTTATTATCTTTTACACTTTTCGTTTCTCTTTTTTGTTTGATCATTTCCTTCACGTTTTTGCCTTGGTATCTCCACATTTAAGCTTCTTGTTTACACATTTTTTTCCTGTGTACCGATGTCATAATATAAAATACTTGTTTAAACCTATCGTTATATTATCGTTCTATATTTTTTCTTCCAAAATACACACTGTTACATATATAATTTTTATTTCCCCATAATTTCAAAGCTTTACATAATTTCTCCCATTATTTCTTTGCCTATTCACATGTTTCTATATTTCCTTCACGAATATATACAAATGAATACATGAAATCGTGAGATGTTACCCACTAATGTTTTCGGCGTAATCGAGTTATTAAACAATATAAACAATGAGAGAATCTGTTTATTGCCATAGATTGGAAAACCTATTTGCTTCAAAGACAATGACAATATCTTATGTCCCCTTCAATAAGTGGTAATTTCCCTATTGATGGAGTAAATGCAATGTGGCTCGATAGGTCCGTAGATTTATTTTAATCATCTGACAATTTCTCGGTATCGGCAATAACGATTGCAATGTTTAATGATTGGGGTTTAACTGCACACTTGTCAATAATAATAATAATAATAATAATAAAAATAATAATATATATATATATATATATATATATATATATATATATATATATATATATATATATATATATATATATATATATATATATATATATATATATATATATATATATATATATATATGGATCAACAAACCTTCGGCTCAGGAACCTTGTGCATGGTAATATTAAAAGAGTTGTAGGGCAGTGGATTCGTAATTTTAGGACCAAATTCGAATCCTCAATTGTATTCCCAGACACAAGTTGTGCAATAAAAAAAAAAGTGAATATTTGCACTTCGTTTCATTAGACTGAATATAACAAATCATGTCACCCTTGCACACATGAGGACTGCAGACACTGGCATGAGATATGGAAGATGAGAGACGGGGTGACAGGTAAATGAACCAGGAAGGTCTTCAATCAATCACCTCTCCACTCAACACTCACGCTGTTTGGCACACTCCTCAAACATTAGCAATTAATGCACGCGCGCGCTCTATTGTGTGTGTGTGTGTGTGTGTGTGTGTGTGTGTGTGTGTGTGTGTGTGTGTGTGTGTGTGTGTGCGTGTGTGTGTGTGTGTGTGTGTGTGTGTGTGTATCAACATATGCTATTTATGTTTGCAGAATGCCTCGGTAT